>JBBBVU010000018.1:21768374-21785088 GCA_037177055.1 Atherinosoma microstoma
ATCTCTTCAACAAACTTTAGATCTAACCGTGGATATACAACTTTTTGTTAAATTTTTATACTTTTGTTTTTATGCCATTTTTCTCATAGAAAGCCCAAATTTTTTTCAATGACAAATACACTAAATATGCATTATTTTGGGAAATAAGATGCAAACTGCAACATATGGTATGAGGTTATTACAGCCTTGACTTGGTCAATAATTGATAAGAAGATGGATTGTAAGGCATCATTACTTTTGCAGGTATGAATATTTATTGAAAAAATTACATTGTTTGCATTTAGGTATCAAAAAAGAACCCCTCAGAAAAGTGTCATGTAAATATACAGTACATTTTTTCAAGTTTTAACATTAGATTCTCTTCAAATCTAACCATAAAAATTTAATTTTTCAATATATTTTTTGCCATCAATGGCCATCCTCCTTAAAGGAGCTAAACCTATTGATTAGCTCCTGAGACTGTTTGACTCCGGTCGTGGTTGACGCGCCTTATCGCTGTCATTAGCCCCAATAATTGGATGTCCACTCCGCTTGATGCAGATTTCTTTCCATTTATTTTCAGGTTATGCCAAATGCTATTAGAGCAACAAACAATAAGTAACTTGCGCCACTGCGGTCAAAAACCATTTGCCCTTCCGGGCCAAACACCTGATGATGTGATGACGTCTTCCCTTTAAATAGGCTTGTCTATTACCTTTCCAGGTAATAGTACAGTGCCCCCTAACGGGTGTGATAAACATGAACAAAACATTTGGCTCCTACACAGTGCTTATGTGCATGCTTTGAATTGTCACACTTCACATTACCTATAGGCTACTATTAGTTTTGCCACAACTCCACGAACCTGTGACTTTGCATAGTATTGACTGACTTCTCCAATGCAGTATATCTGCTGGAGTACAACAGACTCTTCCTCCACAGTTGACATATAATGATGATAATAATTCCACATTAGCCTACATATGTAATCAATCATATATTTAGTGGTTAGAATATGCAACTTCACCACAAGGCGAAGTTTCATGCTGGGAATCTTCAATTAACAGAATTTTTACGAAAGAAATATACAAAAAAAAAAATATTTGGACATGCTCTTAATTTTGTTTCCTCTTTGTATCTCCCCAGGCTCAAACATCCCACTAAATCTCTTCCCCATGATCTCCTTCTGCAGCCAGGATGAGCTTTCAGGGGATTCAGCTGGTTCCATCCCATCACCCCTCTCTCTGTCCAACTTTCTAAGACAACGGAATTTGTTTTTACCCAAACAATGGATTACATTTATGGATTTTAATTGTGTGATGTTGTTTTGATAGATTTTTTTTTTTTAAACACTTTTAGAGCCTTTTTTTCCACCTTTACCACAACAAAGCCGTCCACCTTTACTGGACCAGCTCCTCCTCTCTTCTTTCTTGTTAATAAACATCATCCCTCAGCTTCTGTCCCCACCTCCACCCCACTTCCTTTAGGAAGCTCAGACCACAGAGGAGCTCGTCTATGGAGACGTTTCCTGGACTGAAGCTGATGGACTGATGATTGCGATGAGTGACTGTCTTTATCCTGCTGGAAACCCGAGGAGACCACACACACACAAACACACGCACGCACACACACACAGTAATACCAAACGACTGTGATATCACACTGCATGGGTGATCACACACTTAGAGGCCACACATGTAGACATTAAGGTTTCTGGGTCAAAATAATGTCTGAAATTTTGTTGTGGTTTGATTTATCTCATTCCTGTTCCAGGTGGATGAAGTTTACTTGATAGGGGACAATTCAAGTGCAGTGGAGGGGTTAAAATTAAAAAAAAAAAGATTGTTGTTGTTTTTAGCTCTGAAGCTTTTTTTGTCAATCACTTTGATTCAAGATACCTCAGTTTGTTTTGGTGCTCATCACTTAATTTCCCCCTGCTTTTCTAATCATTTCTGCTTTCATAACATTGATCACATGCATTTTTATCTCCCCCCTCCAGAAAAAGAAAGAAATGATAATATGACCCACAAAGTGCCATTGCACACCACAAAAATCTGTAAAAAAAAAAAAAAAAAAAGCTTTTTGTTTCATTTTGGTCCATTTAGGTCATCAGTCAGCTTCTACACAGCCTGAATCATTATTTTTACCTGAGGTTATATGAATCAAAGCCGGACCGCAGCAGCAATCTTTCACTCTCTTTTTAGCTATTATTTCCATGACTGGCAAGTTCTTAAACAAATCATTCAATATCATGGGTTGCAGCAGTCACCTCTGGCATGTCTTAGCTTTTTAAGACCAGGTAATGTGTGACAGCATCCAATCAGAAAAGATCCAAACTGATTTTTAGTGTCATATTACAATCATTAGTTGCAAGGGTCCCGTCGTGCAGCCTGTCAAGTATGACCTGATGTTTTAAGTTAGCGTGGGTTTTTTTGCATCCAAACAGCATATACACTCACCTGGCAGCTTTATGGATCCACTCAGCTGAAACTAACGTAGTCAGATACATTAACGAATGAATTCTCCAACATGAACTTTATGGATAGTTTGCTTTGTTGCTAAGCTAAACTGCATCATATGAAATGATGATGATGATAAATGATGATGCACCTTTTCTATCAGTTTGCTAAAAGGATGATGAGTTATGAGAAGGGGGAAGCATAACTTAAATGGAGGGTAAAATGTTTGCTGGAGGGAGGCGACACCGCCTTAAAAGAGCATGGAACAGAGCAATCAAAGCTTAATGTGTGATTAATCATTAATGAGACAAATATACCAACAATCACCTGCTGGTCAGTGCATACCATGATGTGCAACATAATCAGCAGATTAAAGGAAATCTTGGTGTGTTTGGTAACCCATATAATCAATGTGGGCATAGATGAGATACTTTCCTATTTTGTCTGGGTTTTTTTATGCAAATTGATTGGTATTGCAATGATTTTGTGAATCACATTTCTATAAGTGAGGGAAGGTTAGCAGCACCACAAACTGACTCCAGCATGGTGATCATTGAGTCCAGCAAACACTTTTGGAAGGAGGATTTACTGCTTAGATGTGTTGACCCACAAACTGCCAACTGAGTGCACTGACTGTTACCTTTTTCATTTTGCAGGATGCAGTGTTAGTTTAGCAACCTCTGTGCTGTGACTACCACAAGTGTAAATATTAAGAGGCAAGTAATATTGTCAAGTAATTGTAAAGTTTCTGGAAATGTCAGTACATCTTGCAATTTTAGGTTATTTAGATTTTTTTTAAAAAGTTTTTTATAGTTGATCTGTTTTATTGTAAAATAACCAATAGGACAATTTAAGGTTCAGTATTGAGCACCCGCTAGTGGAATACAGATATCCTGAGACAATCTTTGCTAGCAGGTGCTTGAATCCTTCCAGCCATTTGTGCTTTACCTTTAATCTGCCCGTCCCTCTGGTTGGGAACCGTTCTCCAAAATCGTTGGAATCATCCAATTGTCTTCTGAGGATATGCTGAAAGGAGAGGAGGAGGGAAAGGAGGCAAGATTCAGCATGCAGGGACACACCAGTGAGGTTAAAGCAAAGGAGGACGAGGAGAAAAAAATGAGCGGGAAGGTGTTTGTAGGCAGTGACGTTCTTTTTAAAATTTGGAGGGAAAGTTGGATGAGTTTTAGGGCAGTGCTGCTTATTCTCACCACAACTGAACACAAGTTGTTTTAGGCTGAATAGTCGTTTTGGGAATTTTTTTCAAATGCAAAGAAAAAACACTTACTGTATAAATTGTATTTGAGTTCTTACCTGGATTGCAGATCTTTCATTTTTTCATCAGACCTCAGAAGACTTATTAAACGCTGTAAACTGATTGGTGAATTGGCTTTTTTTTCCCCTTTTTAAATTGTTTCTTTGTGTGGGTAGTGGCTGTGTGTATATCTCAGACTCAAACATGCACTGTTCTCCAGAAAAATAAGTATTTATTTTTTTTAATTAAAAACCTGAAATGACTGGAGCTGAAGATCATAGCTTGTCAACAGATCGCGCAATTTTTTTTGTTAGTTTTGTTTTTGTGTTTCCACCCTGACTTCAAACTTAATCTTGACAAGGTTTAGAAAAACATATTTATGTCTTGAGTTTTGAATAACACGCGGCACAAAATATATCAATAACAACATGTAGATATGGCATTTTGCTATCCTAAACAAGACATGTTTATGTTTTAAAGCAGCATGAGAGGGACTGCCTGCACTGTAAATATTAGATGATGTACTACACTGTAAACAGATCGTGTGCCTTTCTTTAAATGATATAAGGGTTTTATTTCTTGTTCTGATTTAATGTTCTCGGAAATGCTTTGTTTTGTGTTGTTAATGTTTACAGAAACTGTTTTGCCTCTTTAAAATTCCTGTGCAAACTCTAAATAATGAAATAAATGACAACCAGGTGAAAATCGTGTCTCTTTTAATAGCCTTGTTAAAGCCAGAACAGATTTGGGAATATTTAAATCCAATTTTGGATATTTTAAGGTATTCATGTATTTTCCCTAGTTTGAGTCTGTGGTTTTGATTTGAATAATTCGAAACAAGAACACAACCAATCAGACTGTATGTGTTTAAACCGTCAAATCATGGCTAGTATGTGCATGTCGCAGCAATCTTCAGCTGAAGGGCGGCTCTGTCTGTCCTCACCTGCCACACCTGATTCGCATTTAAAATATATATTTTTTAATATACACTCACATGCAGAGACAGTAAAGACCAATTTGCCTCAACAAGTCTTTTCCGTTGAGTTTGAGCCTTAAAATGTCTTAAATCGGTTCAACGCAAAGTAAAGTTCAGTTCCACCATCGAGTTAGTAAGTGGACGTCACCTCCTTTTCTGTTAAAGATGAGCTGTGTTGAGTCAAACTTGTTGACAGCTTTTCGCCTTGCAGATTGTTGCTTCTTAAGACTGTTAAAACCTCTACAGAAAGATCTTCCTTACATCATGTACAGGACTGGATTGCAAATTTTTTAATTCCTTGAATGTCAACACTTCATCACGTTGCACTTATCCATCACTGTAACTGCATTGTTTTTCGATTGTTTAAGTAACAAAACAAAAAAATCTCCCTACCTACGCGAAATAATGAAATAATCCCCTCGGGGAACCGCCCATGAGCTCGGTTCCCCTAAAAAGCAGATGAGATACCCTGAAAAAATTCACCTGGGATACTTAAAAAATAGTCCACATTCAAATTATATTTTATTTTCTGTAAGGTTATTGATGTTTCCTATATGAAAAGAATTGCATTCATGTTTCAGCTATGTGTCTATTCATTTATTATGGTGGTGTGTTATTGAATGGTTCAGTAGAAAGTTTGTTATTTGGGCTGTAAAAGTGTTATGGAAACAGTTTTACAGCCCAGGGCCCCTGTGACCACTACTGACTTATAGGCTAATAAACAAGACTGATCTTTGTACAATTTCACATAGGTGTATTCCAAGATTTTGTTTATGAAGTGACTGTATTTCTGAACTAATACCCAGGTATTCCATTCTGTTCCAATGAGATCGACTCACTACAGGTTGTTTCAACTATATGGACAGAAGAATTGTTTGTTATGTGCTGTGTGCTGCCTGAATGTTGACAACTTAATTTACTTTTTATGGTCATAAAAGAAGTTTCAGACACTTATTCAGTTTTTAATTTTGTTGTAATCCACAGGTTAAAAGAAAATATCAGGAAAATTAAGGGATAAAGACATTGTAATTTGAACCCTCTCATCTTTAATCATTGCTTTTGACCTTCTACAGTAATTGATGGCGACACAGCCCTCTGCCTGTATTTTCATAGTTTATTCAGGGTGTTTTTCAACTTAGTGTCTTGAAAGTCAACTCAAATTTATTCATGAAGGACATTTGACAGGGAGAGAAGTGCTGTGTATAAAAAGAAGGAAAAGGCAGTACAAATATCAAAAGACAAGAGCTCTGACAGAATTTTAACAGAGAAATACATGTGCAAAAACAAATAAATAATAGAAAACAAGTACTAATATGGAACTCTCAACATGTAGGGACAATTTGTTTCATGATTTCAAGACAACAAAAGCACAGGCTGTTGACATAGTGTGGTTGCAATGACTTTTGATATTATTTTTTGTGCAGTTTTTATTGGCAAGTTGGCAAGGGTGTGATCATATGTTTGCATGACCACAATGCCCCATATTCACCTTGCTGTCCCTCCTGCAAAGTCTTTTGCAGGAATGCAATGTCTTCAGCTAAAGTTTGCAGCCCCCTTCAAGGTGGGTGTCAGGAAGTTGTATCTTTGGTTTAGAACAATGAAAGGTTGCAAGGGGAGTACTGCCACCATTTGTTAAGTTACTGACAATACAGTGCTTCTGAAAAGATGTTTTCCACCCTACAAACTGGAGTGATTTAAGGTGGGGGTGTTGTGGCTCAGGAGAAGAGCGGTTGTCTGTGAATTGGAAGGTAGGTGGATGGATCCCAGCTTTCCCAAACTGCATGTCAAAGTACCCTTGTGCATGATGTGTGTATGTAAACGGGTTTTCAGTGATCAAATTGACAATAAAAGTGCTATTCAAGTACAATTAATTAATTAATTTTAATTTTACATGTAAAATATTTATAAACCAGTTGTCATTTACACAAGTCGCAAGTGAACACCTTCTCAAAGACATCCCTTTTTAAAATTATTGTTATTTGTTATATCTATCTAGCCTATCTTATACAGCAAATGTCACCGTTTTCAGAATGGAAAAGAATTGAGAAATTCTGGAAAGCTTGCGTCCTTCATTCTTACATCACCATCAGCAGTTAAATATTGTAAGGACATAAGTGATGTTGAAATACCAGTTTGTTCCAGTTAAGATGTGCCAGCAGACTCCAGTTCCTCTACTGTCATCTTCACATCTATTTGAAACTAAAACAAAGCTAATCCACATTTTATGATTTTCCTACATTAATTGGATCAGGTTATTCAGATTCCTTCTTTCATTAAGTCTTTTGAAAGTTTTTGAAAATTGTACACATAATTTAAAGATATTTAAGTGCATGGGTGGCATATTTATATCTTCACAGAAAGTTTAGATTTACAGGTCTGTATTGTTTTCTCTTCTGATAGAGCTGAGTTCTGCAGCTCAGTCTGTTTGCTCACTGCCAGCAGGAATTTGAACTTCTCGGAAATACAAGTCATTGAGAAATGCATCCAGTGTAATAACCACTCTGTACTTCTCTCTTGTGAATCACTTTGGAATAAATTGTCTGCAAGCTAATGAACACACTCACACAGCAAAGCCACAGTCTCGACCACAGTGAGAGGGTGCTGTCAGCAATGGAAAACAGCAGAAGAAAAAGTACCAAGCTATACCATGTTGTATGTGATGGTAATGGAAAAGCACCATTATATAGCACCTTCTATCTTTAGCTAGGTTCTAGACAAGCTTTCTTGATACTAGCTTTCTGTCTAGCTGGTCTAATTTGCTGTGTGAGGGGCAAGGTATATTTATGTGAGATTCACCATTTGCTGTTGAATGTCATTTGGATCGCACTGTCTGCGACAATGAAGTTGTAAGGGTTAGCAGCTACAGTACATCTTATGTCCTCTGCAGCCAGAGTAGTTATACTCAGACAGGAGATCCAAAGGAATAGAAAAAAAACACTTAAGGGTCCTTTCATCCATTAAACTGGTAAATGTTCAGTCCCTCCGGAACAAAATGGATTCACTGCGATGCTAAGTGCTTGGTGAAGAAAGCCTTCACTAATGTATGTGCCATCATCAAGACTAAGACTTATTCTGATGGTGCTATCCTGAACACAGAGGTCAGCTTTAATCATTTTTACATTATAGTGGTCAGCAGGGCTGACCAGCATGGGCAAAGAGAGGATCGGTAGATTCTCCAGTTTTACCAAGAAAAGACAATGTAGTATTAAACAGAGTAGAGTGCTTGCAGATCTGGAGAAACTGATTGTCTGCCCTTTTCTAATCTACCTATCAAGGGATTTTTACACTGTAAAGATCAGCTGAGTTTGCATTTAAAGCATTGCTAATGTTAAGTTAACAGCAGAGCTACAGTAGCTAAGTGTGCTAACTCTGCTTGCTGGCTTAGTATTATTCCTAAAGGCTGCACACTTATTCTGTGTTACTGCCAATTTTTTTTGTGTTTTAGCAGAGCATCCGTCCCATTGTCCATTAATACCAATAAATTAACTCAGTAGTGCCAAACATTTGCACTCACAAATTTGATGAGGGGAATTTATAAATTGTTGCCTGGTTGTCTATTTGTGTTGAAAGACTTTTAAGGCTATTTATCTTATTTCATTTATTTTTTTCTTTTATCTAAAAAAATATATAATGTAATTTAAGCATTAAGAGTTCAAAGCATATTAAATTTTGGTTGTGGTACAAACCAATGTTATATTTTTGGGGGTTGATCTCTGTAACAAAGACAGATAATAATAGATTAGAGACATTGAAGGGAAGTACCGGTAAATCACAAAACAATATTACTACTAAGATAAAGATACATGAAAATACTGTTCTTGAAAGCATAAAGTTAAAAATAAATACGCCAAAACAAACAAACAGACACAAAAGATCACAACAAAAGGAAAAATTGAGCCAAGTGGAAGTGGAAAGAATATATTCAATATTAATGGAAGAAGAATTGAGCCCTATTCCACCTAATGTCTGATAGTAAGAAGGCTTGATTGTGGACCATAAATAACAGGTGCATTTAAAGTAACTCTTTGTTCCTCACATACCCTTCAGGTCCCTTTTTCTCTCTTTTCACCTCACAAGATGACATTTCTTAAACACTGAGAATTTATGCAGACTTTTATTGTATGTTTCTTTGATCTCTTGCAATTATTCTTAAAAGCGCTAATTTGGAAGGTTTGCTCTGTTTAAGTGCTTTAAAAGTACTGTATAAATGAAATTGTAGCCTAGTGAAACAATTACACTTTAGAAAGTCATGACAGAGGGGTGGGGTTGAAAAGAGAGTATTTTTGAGTTACTTTTTCCTGGTTAACCCCCCTCCCCTCCTCCCTGCATTGATGATTGTAAAACATTCCTGACTAAATGCCACGGACATGTTCAGTCCTGTCATTAGTACCTGCTTGAACACTCAGGCACAAACACAAATTGTGTGGGCAAGTTATTTTTTCCTATCTCTGAGTCACTTTTAGGTAAATAAGTGTTTTAAACTTATTTTCTCTCTGTCTCTTTAATGAAACAGAAAGTCTGGAATAAATTTGCTGATAATCACAATTTTCTCTTGATTCATTGGTGCTGAAAACAATTGTCAATTGTCCCACTAAAGTCTCCCCTCCTACCTGACTTAAGACTTAAATCATGCAGCTCTGAAAACAATGTTACCCAGACTCCATAAAAATGTGCTTTCCAACCAGAGACAAGAACATCCTGGATCAAGTACGTACGTTCATCCCAGAGGAATACAAAGCTTGAACATCCCTTTATCTTGGCTTATCACATCACATTTTCCTGATGCTTACTTCATCAAACAAACCTGGGATTCACAAAACCAGACAAGCAGTAATTGGTGCATGTGTGAGGGTGCTGCTGCAACACTATATGACTGGTTTGAGAGCACAGACTGGGGAATTTTATTTCACAGGAAGCTGACTTTGAGACAAACGCCTGTTGGACTACATTAACTTCTGTGCTGAGGCTGACCACCAGATGTTTCTGGACCAGAACCTCTGCTTAGACAGCAGAGTGAGGTCACTACTCCAGAAAAGTGACACTGCCTTTAGGTCAAATGGCATACTGGATTACGGTGTGTTCTGAAGGGGCCTGAGAAAAGGCATTCAAGATGCCAAAAGCAGGTGGAAATAACAGGTTTAGGAACATTTTGAGAACAATGGCCTCCACAGCATGTGGAAAATAATTGAAACCCTGATTAACAACAAAAGTAATACCAGACAAAGACCTCCCTGACATCCTGAACAGTTTTTGCCTGCTTTGACAAACCAAATGGCAGAGAAAAGGCCAGAGGAATCCAGAGAGAGGACGAGCAGACATTCATTCTCCTACATCACCAGGTGAAGTCTGGCATGAAGAGGATCGACATTACCGAGGCATCTGGACCAGAGGGAGTGTCTGTATGCACCCTTAAGGCCTGTGCTGACCAGCTGACAAGGGTGTTAGTTGATATAGTCACCTTCTCTCCACCTGTCTTAAAGGTACCACCGTTGGCCCTCTGCCCAAGAAGACAGCAGCCACCTGCCTCAATGACTACAGTCCAGTTGCCTTTACACCCCTGGTACTAAATTAATAGAATGGCATTATCATACATGAAAGACATCATCCCTGAAGACCTAGATGGACACCAGTTTGCTTACTGAGCAAACTAGTCTTCAGTGAATGCCATCTCCATTGCACATTTTGTCCCACCCGAGCACCCAAACACATATATATGGATGCTCTTTGTGGACTTGTGGATAACACTGTTATCACTCACAAACTGGTTGATAAACTCACCAACCATCTCAGAGAACAATGAATACAGGCAGGAGTTCCAATATCTGGCTGAATGGTGTACAGCACCACTAAAACCAAAAAGGTTATTATGGACTTCTGGAGAGTCAGGGCTAACACAAAGCTAACACAAATATCCTCAGCTGGCCTTTTTGCCTGAATATTTTAATTTTATTTTCCATTACTCATTCACTCAACAAATGATCCCTTACAGTAGATATACTTCAGGACTCTTTTGTTTTGTTTTTCCTCATTCTGGGGCGTTTACCGAACAACTGATTAAGTCCTCATGAAGCTGCTGGATAATTAGTGATTGAAAGTCACAGGGTTTAAAAACATGAGTCATGACACTAGTATTCAGATCCTCTTTTGGACAACTATCCTTTTAGTGATTTCTACTCATCACTCAGGGGAACTTGAAATTCAGCCATTTTCTAAATAAAAGTGTGCCTAATAAATGATACTGATATGAGATTGATATTGATCAATATGGACTGTATGATTGATATATTGATGCAGATCGATGTATTGTTACACACCTGCTGTTTTCTTGGGCTTCACTACTACAATTACAATTACTATATGATTAAGTTTAGGGAACACAGTTTGATGGTTTTGTGTGAGCTTTAAAGCATAACAACACAAGTTACCTTGATGATTCTGACTTGTTGATGGTTGTTTGACATTCATTATACACACAAGACACATGGCAGCCATATCAACACAATGGCCGTGTTGAATTCGAAGTTATCGAAGGAAGCGAGGAAGAGAGAGAAAGTAGAATAGCAAGAATCAACATTAGAGAGATTTTTACTGGCTGGAGAGAGCTCAGAGACAATATGCAAGACAGGCAAAAGTTTATTGCTGCTTTGAAATTACTTAGTTATTGTTTAGGACTAATTGTAGCTTGCTTTTAAGTCCATTGTTTCCTTAGATATAGGCTGTCAGTAACTTTTCAGTAATGACTCAGTAAAATAAATCTAGTTAAATTCTCAGACTTTAGTATTGACTTCTAATGGTAAATCAACACAGAAGATGGGGAAGATAAGGGAATGGCATTCCTTACAAATAGAGTCAGGGCAGACAGGCCCTATTATGCAGTATTCACTTAGCTCACATCAACTTATGCTCTGATTTCTCAAACCACTTTTTATTTAAACATATGTGGCTTTTTCTGAAGTTGAAGATATGTAATAAATTACAGGACGTGAATTGTATTTAACAGCTCTGATTCACACACAGCTACACATAAAAAGCTTTCCATATATGGAATCATAGAAATCTTTCAAATAATTTATTTTTTACTTGATAGACGATTGGTGTAAACAAACTCAACTTACTTTAATTAAAAATAAGTAAAACTGTATAGATTTGATAAATATAATTGTGCAAGTTATTTAACTGCTTTCTGATAGATTTTCTAATCTTATGTTTCGCAATTTTTTTCTAAGAAAATCTGATAATAGATTAGAGGCCAAAAAGGCATGGTTCATTTGTCAGAAGCTATGTTCAATTACTCATTTTGAGCATTACCCACCACCCCTGCTGCTCTGCACGAAGCTGTTATCTTCTATAGAAGCAAAGAGCTTTTATTAGCTAGTGGCTCTGCACTGTTGTGTACAGTATAAACAGCTTACATCAGCATTCAGAACCTATGTAAATACATGCACTTTAAGCATGAACTAATGAGTATGATACCTTTACATGATGAGAGGAGATCAGCTCGTGAGACGATGAGCAGCCCATGGGCATGCACTAGCACGTAACCCGGTACCTGTGTTATTACAGGGTACATAATGATGACTTTGTTCAGTGGAAACACACACCTGAAGCCCACACAAACATATTTTTGTACCTGCTTTACAGATACAGTGTGGCTGTAAGTGTTTCATTTGGTGTTCAAATGTAAAGGTTTGACTATGAGCACAAAACATTTTCATCACAAAAGAACAATTCTTATCTATTTTAGTTGATAGATGGGCTATGAGAACTGCGGTTAACCTCCTCCGACAAGTTTGTTTTCATGTTTGTAGAAAAGAGATGACATCCTGTGAATTTGCCAGCCAAGCAGCAGATTGCTTGCAACTTACCGTTTAATGGATGAAGTAAAGAGAGTGATATTGATCTTTCCATCTTACTTCCGGGACCTAGTTGATAGGCACATCTAAGTTGTTTTGATCAAGGGTTTGATTGCTTGATTCACAGGAAGCAATGAAACTTGGTTGTCTGTAATATTGCCTGTATGACTGTGTCTGTTTCATCTTTATGTCTCTGATTGTATTATGTAGATGTCTATATATGTTGGATTTTAAAGCGGACTGTCTATATGTTGATAGTCTGGTTCCCCCCTGATGAACAGACTGTATATGGGGAGTTTTCTCAGTCAACTCCAGCTTTGCTATAGCTTCATATTTAGTGAACAGACTGAAAAGGATGATATCGATCTTGTCATCACTTCCAAAAAGGGGATGAACTGGCATATATCTAAGAAATGTTGCAATCTTAACTCTTTTTCTCAGTTCATAATTGTGGATGGCACTCCTCCCTACCTAGCTCTGCAGATTGCATCAGTTTACTCACCTCTCATGCATTAGCTTAACATGACACTGGAGTATATCTATCCCAGATACCTGCGCTGTTCTCTTCATTTAGTCAATATGTTCTAGCAACTGCTATTTAGAATAGCTTTACTAATGTGTCCCAGCTACCGGCACTTATGTGTTTCAGATATCTTTTTGAACCAGTCTGCTTCATCCAAGATCTGCCGGCTCTCTCCATTCACTCTTAGCCAGCAGAGTAAAACCATGTGCATGTTGTCCACTATTAAACCTTTCATCTTCAGTCATTACAACAAACTCCTGATGTCAGTATTGAAGATATGAACCTTTTCCATGCTTACAGTTCCCAATTGTACGAAATATAAATCTCGATTACAGCTTCCAATAGTTCAACAAGAGTTTCAGGATGTCATTTTGGTTTCAATTAATAAATCCCTGTTGTTGTTGTTTTTTGTTTTTTTTATAACAAAATTGATAACTGGAAAGAGGATACATAGACTGTGTATAAAAAGAGAACCCAACTTCTCATGTTGGGCTGAGGATAGACAAGATGCTACATTTAGTATCCAATCATGGTACAAAGTGGTATTGCAAGTCTGCTTTTCTGGTTAGCTTGCCAACTGGTTAGCATGTTGACTTTCACTATATACTTTTAAATGTTTTGAACTGTTAATAAACTAGCAGTCTTATAGAAAACTCTAAATGGGGAAACTCATGCTAAGAATAAGAAATAAAAGCAACATGATAATATCCATCCATCCATCCATTTTCTGTACCGCTTAATTCGTTTCAGGGTCGCGGGTGGGCCGGAGCCTATCCCAGCAATTATCAGGCGAGATGCAGGGTACACCCTGGACAGGTCGCCAGTCCATCACAGGGCCAACATGAAAATATTAACTGAAATAGTCATTCTTTTATTGATTTTTTCCATTACTTCTGAGTATATTACTATAAACTAAGTATATTACTTAGGAAATTTTAAGTTTCATTAACCCTCTAAACGTAGGAGACATTTGTTGCTGCCGTCGTTAGTATTTGTTTTGACTGAGGTCCAATCAGTGGTGGTAGACAGCCAGTCTATCTTTACTCTAGTGTCACATAATGTCATTTTGACACAACCCACTGAAAGGTGAACCAAAACAGAGACCTTAAGGTCTGAGAGAATTTATGTATTTTAGTGTAGGTATATTTTACTGTCATTGTTCAATGTGTAAAGTCAACTTTTTAAATAAACTAAAAAAACTATACTATATTCTCTTCCTAAACCTAACCAGATAGTTTTGGTTCCTTAACTTAATTAATTTGTCTTTACCTAACCAGGAAAAATGTGTTGTTTGATAAGAATAGGATATGAAAATTGAAGAATGACTCGCAAAAATCTGATGCTAATCTGATACTATTCAGTACCACCTGTACTTCAGCCGTGCGCCTCTGAATTTTTCTGGATGCACTGTCAGTAAGCCCATGAACATCTGTCAGTAGTAGCTTTCTACCCTAAGTAAGTGGCTGCCTTTCAGTTCTGCAAAAATGATTAAGAGCTAACAGTTATCTAACATGGGGGAGCTGCATGCGCCACACTGAGACCACAAGTTCCGTCATAGTAACAGTTAACTGTGCATTCACTACAACTTTTTCCATATATGTACGTATGCTCTTCTGTAGAAATAGTGCTAAGCATCTGTTAGTGTGGATGTGTCATACAAAGCATACTTCCTGAATGGGCATCACATGTGTCAGAACGCTTTTCCAAAAAAATGTCATCTATTTAATTTTCAATGTTTGTATTGTTGTGATTCACTGTTATAGAGCACATGGAACCAAAACTATTAAGATCAGATGATGTTGGCTTTTAGTTCAGGTAATGCCTTCACTGTATGCTATGGTGCTTCAGAGTAAACAGAATGCAGTGCAATGATTGTCCACACTAATGGTTTTACACATGGAACCTTGCTTGCAAATGTGTGTCTTCTTGAGGCTTTCTTGCTGAATCAAAGAGAAAAAAAATATGAATCAAAATGAGTTCTGTGACAGAATCCATTCAGTTTCAATTCATGATTCATGTTTTCATCAGTCCTGTTTGTGTGAGTCAACCTTGACAAATTTGGAATTCACAAAATTGCAGGTTCCAACAGAGCACATTTAGAACTGAAAGGGTAAAAGAGGGGAGGGGAAAAAGAAAAGAAAAGAAAACAATGAATACATTTAATCAGCAGGGTATAAAAAGTCTCAGATGGCATGGAGAGTGCAGATTATTTGTCCTAACATGACATCCTGTCCTTCATGGTAGTGAGACAACAGCAACAGTAATGCAAGTTGATTTCAATGAAGATAGTTCAGTGAAGTGTCATTTGGAGGTGGAGTCAATGAGTTTTTCTATTTTTTTATTTTTAAAAAAAAATTTTTTTTACACCTGTCTTGTCCAGCATTGTAGCAGCAGAATGATTGTCTGGCTGCTGATTTGTGCCAAGCACAAACCGGAGGTGACGGGACCGGAGGGGACAGAGAGAGAAAAAAGATTGCGTATTATCACATTTCTCTCCAATCTCATCAAAACGACTTAGATTGCTATGATTTAAACTTTAATCACTTTAAAGCTGTATGTAGGTCTTATGTGAGCCTATGTAAAAATGAATTCTTTATATAAAAGATAAAGATTTCAGATTTTAAATCAAACTCATTTTGTTAACGACAAGCACCACAGGAATTTATTCCTTCTTTTTTTTTTGATGTTCTTTTCCGGTATGAGGATTTTACTAAATGCAGTGAGTCTCAGCAACAGCTGTTTACCCAGAAAAGATGACAGCTAATAATTACTGGACGGTTGCAACACATAATGGATATTTAAGTCTATGAAGTCATACTTCTTGAATTTCTACTGATGCAGTACTCATTGACATGCCTGATGATAGTGAGTCACTGTGTTTATTATCACTGAATCTGTTACTGTATCTTTAGTAATATGTGCACACCCATGGTTTTCCAAGAATCTGTTTTTATAAATGCAAACCTGATGAAATGTATGAGACTAGGCTCTTTGATGGGATTGAAAAAGTGCCGCTTCTTGTTTTTTAGTTTGATTGTTCTCACAAAATTTAATAATGAATTAATGAATAAATTCCTCTTTAACAATTCCATTTAAAATGTGCAATTACAAAATGGTTTGTAAATTTGATTTCTTTTTAAATTTATGGTTGATTTTGTAATCATATCGAGTAATCTATTTTTATTTCACAATTAATTAATCATAATGAAAATGCTGTATTGCTTTTTCATTGAACCTCCTTGTCTCCATGGGATAGTTCTATTCCTAAGATAATCAATTAAGTAAACTCAATCCCCCTAAAAAACTGGGTAAGAAAAATTGAAGTTTTGTTGCCTTGCTTTGATATTTTGTGCTTGTAGCATAAAATGACTTCTCAGTTACATCTTTCAGGCTGCATTTGATCACAAAGAAATCTAATGAGTACTATTTGACTTTTCTCTAAAATCCCCAAATGTCCACATCCACCACCAAGCATGACTAAACATACAGGCGAATCCCAGTGTTGGGAAAGTTCACTTTCTACATGAACTAGTTCAAAGTTCAGTTCACACATTTTAAAATGAACTCGTTCAGTTCATGGTTCATAATTCAAACTTTTGAATTAAGTTCATGGTTCCAAAAATGAACTAGTTCATAGTTCATTTTAAAAGTTTTTGCGAACAGTATACATTA
>JBBBVU010000018.1:21789930-21805354 GCA_037177055.1 Atherinosoma microstoma
TTTTGTTTTTAATTCTTCTTAATGCTTTCTGCACCCCACTGTAATGTTTCTAATGTTTGTATGTAAAGCACTTTGAATTGTCCTGTACATGAAATGTGTTATACAAATAAACTTGGCTTGGTTTAATTTAATCCTTGACAATTAAAAAAAAAAAAAAAAAGATCCAGCTTCAGCTGCCAAACAAATGATTTAAAAAGAAAAAACAAAACAAAACTACAGATTGACACAGATTTGTGAAAAGGATTCAAACACTTGTTTGTGTTAATTGCACTGCCATTTAAGTTTTTGTCAGTGTTCAGTGTTTTCTTGGGTTCTTTGGAGCGAAGACCCCACCTCTATGCGAACAGCTGTGTTAAGCATGTATCCTATTTCCCATACTAAGATTTTAAGTGCGTACATAAAAGATCCATCAGGCCAACACTTCCTATAAATGTGAGTTAAGATGAGCTGTTGTTTGTCAGCATCAGCAATGCAAAGTGCATTAAATGGAGGTGAAATGATCCCTCTTTGCTGGACAACCATGTTCCTCCTGGTCTGCAGTGCCCTCTGCTGGCAGGTCTTTGATGCTGCAACAAAGGTCTGAAGCACACTGTCACATAATTTCATTTAAAAACAGACAAGAGTTTGAGAACAGAAATAATTCAAATGAGTTTTTCTTAAAAACAAAAAAACAAACAAACAGCCAATTTATACCTATTGAATTAACTGCTGCCATGTTCTACAACTAAATACATTTGTTATGATTTGGTTGCAGTTCATCATCATTCTCAGTGTCACTTACTTGATGTTTAAAGGTTATTTACTTTCATTTAAAGTATTATCCTCAAATGATTTCCAGGTTTTACTCTGGACTGCAGATGGAAGCAAAGACATCTTGTAAATTCAAACTCTCTCAAGCATCTACAGTGCCTGAGGAATATTTCGGCCTCACAGTTGTGGAGCTGAACTGACTGAATCTGGACTTTTTCAGGAGGAAATTTTTTTTTTAAGAAAAAAGCCTGGGGCTTTCCTTTTGGTTGTTGTTGCACCATCTGGATGTTTGAGCTTCATTTCACAGAATGATGTGTTCAAAGTTTGATTGCTTGAAGGGTGTATCTGAATTCATGCTGAAAGTGAAAATATCCGGGGAGCTAACCTTAAACATATATGGCAAGCAACAGGATCCACAAGCAGGATTTGTGAAACCATTACTAGTTCGGACCAGTTCTGGTCCAACAGGTAGGTTACATGATATGAATGATGGAGACTTGATCCTGAATCTTTTTAAGAGAAAACTAAAAGTGCTTCTATATTGACTGATTTTTAGTTTGAGGAGGGAGTTTTATCTTTTATTATCTTTTCATTAAAGACAAAACTATTTACTAATTTGATTTATTTCAGGTATTATGGCTGTAATTAAAACTTCTAGATGGTTAAAAAATAAAGTGGAAAACAAAAAAGACAAAAGTACAAAATGCAGATATGAGCAACAATCTTCTAAACATCAAATATTGACTTTTATGAAAGCTTCTGACATCTCTCTGTTACACATAATTCTTCTCTTGTCAGATGCTGAACTGATCACATAAAAACTTTTTGAAAAAAACTGTAAAAGTGCCCCAACGTTAATAAAACACTGAAATGGGAAAAAAAAACAGAATAAACACAATGAATCAGAATGATATTCTCACTTTCAACTCCTAACGAAACCGTGGCACTACAATTTGAATGAACTAGTTATGCTGTGGACTGGTCGAGGATAATCTGAGGTCAGAATAATACCAATAGGGCACAGAAGTGGATCAATGTTGGACTTTGGGCTCTTTGTATTTCATTGTTGATCGGCACAAAAACTTTGAAGTTATAGTTTAGGAAAATATAGGGTGAACTTTCCACTTCTGCACATTGTTGCACTCTATATTTTGTACAATAAAGAGACAGTAAAAGATTCCTCAGTGATCTGCTGGCAGAGAGCATTTGAGTATTGAACTTATTTCAGATAAGTACTAAGAGGAAAGATTAACATCTATAGTATATAATATCTTGCATGTTTATAAATTATGCTAAAGGGAAATAATTTGTGTTCAAATACTGACTGGTATGCCTGCAGACTCCTAGAGAGGGGCGTAATCTGAAGTCAAAGTTACATGAAAAAGAGACGGCAAGTAATAATTAAAAAAATAAAAGGGCCAGTCCGTTGTAAAAAAGCATCAGCAGGGGAATATGCATCAGTTTAAAGGGATTTTGCATCTTTTTAATGAGTTCAGAACATTTCTTTAATTAAAAGTTGGAAAAGTGACACAGATAAATTGTTGATATATGTCTAAAAAACATATAGATAAACAAAGATATAGTTTCATTACATTTAAATGTTATGGTATGTTCATTTCTCATGAACAAAAAAGAAAATTCTTGGGTTAGTTTGACTGGGGGCATGCTTAATTATCCAAAAGTTTCCAATCAAAAATCTTCTAATGAACATTGTTTATATATATATTTTTTTTTTTACTGAATTCCAATTAACTTCTTTTTCATAAAAATGTACATGTTAAAACTTATTTTAATTTAAAATATCTGCATATGAAATACTATTTTGTTGATTGCACTTAATAAGCCTGTTGATGCTTTTAACTGTTTCATAACTTTAAAATGTATCAGTTTGACATAACAGGATGACTAGAATATGTTATAAATATGAACTACAGCAGGGATCTTTAATCCTGATCCTTGAGGGCTGGTGTCCTCCAGGTTTTAGAAGTTTCCTTGCTGCAACACACCTGATTCAGACTCAGACAAGCTCTGCACAAGTCTGCTATTTACCCATTGATTTGAGTCGGGTGTGTTGTAGCAGAGAAACTTCTAAAACCTGCAGGACCTGGCCCTCAAGGACCAGGATTAAGGATCCCTGATTTAAAGGGAGCAGTTGCATACAGATTAGAACAACGCTTGTATTGTTTCAGTGCTCAAATGATTCAGAGCATGAATTTCTGCAAAGAACAGAGAAAAAATTCTCTGTCTCTTCCAATGATATCTTCTCTTTACATTATCTGAGGTAGACATGACCTGAAGCAGAAGTAATAGGAAAATCCTGCAGGCTGCAGATGAATAATCCTGTAATCCTGACCACATATGATAAGTAGAGGATCCTGACCATGTGTCAGTATGTGATGAAAATGAAACTGAAAAATAAAAACGCCACCAACGGGACCATTTTTGGTACAATGACTTTTAATTTTTTTAATGTTTTAGATTCTTTTTTTTATCCCAAACGTGTGTCTATATATTGAACATCAGAGGGAGGCGCCCCTCCTACAGTCACCCCACACGTCAATATCAATAATAATAACGATAACAATAGAATCATCAGAATGATATCCTTCTGTCGTCTCTGTCCTGATGGATGGCTGAGCACTGCTGGTACAAATCTGAGGGAGGAGCAGGGAAACAAAAGTAAAAATGGAATGAAATGCGCAACAGAACACAAACTTGCAAATGTATGGCTATATTTGTGAGAAGATCCACAGATACTGCAATCCCAGATAGCTCACACTTTTACCCTGAACTCTAAATCTGAACTCTGAGCAGCCCAAATGCTTAAAATTCACTTTGGATCTCACAAAGATAGACAAACAAATTCACATTCACACACATACACACACTTAAATCACTCAAATCCATTTTTTTACCCTCAACATTCCACTTAGCTGTTGCTGCCTCATTAAAAAAAAGTCAATTTCTATGCAAAAAAGGGAATAAAACTACAAAACAAACTAAAACATACAGGCACTGCTCTTCAAGATGATGTCTCATTTGCTCCAATCATAACCAGGCAACTGTAAAGCATTTACAAGTCGAACTGACATTCATTATCAGCACGTTTATGTCACATAATTGGAAGATGGGGTTTGTCAGTGTTTGTAGAGATCTAGGAGAGCAGCAGCTCTCTAAGATGGTTGACATTGACATTTGAACTGCTACAACCAGGTGTGACGACCAAATCGTCATGACATCAGTTTAAAAGGTTACAGGGAAAGAGGGGGAAGGAAAAAAAAAATCAATTAGGAACAGAAGCATTACTCAGACTGGACACATTGCCATGAAGGAAAATACAATCACAAATTTAGTTTGTTTCTTTTCTTTTTCTTTTTTTTTGTTTCCCCAGTTTGCCCTACAAGTTCACAGAAAATGTGTGTATGTGTGTGCGCATGTTTGTATACAGTACAATATGTATGCGCTCCAATGACCTACAAAAACAGGCTAGAAACAGCTTGAATAGCAACCTAAAATAGATAACTGCACTGAGGTAGTTCTTCACCGTTTTAGAAAACCATATGCAGATTATCGTATCAGTTAAGCATTCGGGAACTGGGGTGACAGTTTTATCCCAAAAAGTCTCAGATGAGGGCTGGAAAAGGAGGTTTTGGGTTCATCGATTAAGTTAACGAGCATTTTCTGTAGCACTGTCTAAGAATCCAGTATTCCCAATAACCCCCAAATGTAAAAGTTTTTGCTTCTACTTTTTCAGCAATGACACAATTTTTGGTTAAACAACATAAATTGTCAGCGGACATACAATTTGATGGAGAGATGTGGAATGTGTATCAACTAATTAGATAAAAACAATAACTTGATTACAACTGTGGCATTAGCATTCAAAGTCATAACATAAAGTCAAAGGAGCTCTTAATGGAAATTCAATAAAACAGCCCATCCTAAGGGTGCAAAACAAAACAGACTTATCAGGAGAACATTAGGAGAGACTGTCTCCAGTGCAATTTAACACTGATATAAAAAGGCCTGGAACTCCACCGAAGACAACAGTGATGACGATTGCATGGTCTTTTGTTGTAAAAAGAGACCTCTTTGTAGAAGAATCCAGCAGCCATGACTGTCATTATTAGGGCACCTTATCTGGCAATCTCAAAATTATTTAGTTTTTCATATTATTTGGGTATCAGTGCATTAATGTAAACTATGCTTCATCTTACAGAAGCTGCTTCTAATAACTGACAACAAACCTTGTTATAATAAGATATCAAAATTTGGTAGGGAAATAGCGTCAAACTTTTACAAAGGCTGTTGATTTTCTATCTTGCAAGACATCTGACATAGTTTTGTTATCTCCATTTTCATGTGAACAGTTTTGTTACTGACTGAACAATCTTTATTTTCTGGTCACAATGATGCTTGAATAAGAGCAAATAACATTACATTTTATCATTTCTTCCAAATTGGTCTCAGCTACACCACATCCTCATCTCTTACCCGATGCCCCGTGTTAAGCTTCACAGAGACTGGATTGACAACTGATAACCTGTTGAACCCACCGGTTCCACTACCATTATATTAGGTGGCTGCCGCAATGCATAAACACTGCCACAAGTGGACAAAAAGCGTCACCCATTACTCCGCTGCCCCTGTCAGACAGGGGCAATATGCTTGAAGTAAAGGCCTTGTTCTTCACATTCATTATTCTTCCCAAAATTGGAGGTTTCCGCTACTGACATTGTTAACAAAGCAGTTTGATTATTTTCTCTTCTCCTCTGACATACACAGAAATGCCACCACGGCAACGGCGGAGGGTCCACTTCTGGTTCATCTATAGCAGTGGTTCCCAACCTATTTTACTTTAGGACCCCTTCATGCAAATACTAAAAAAGCCATGGACCCCCTGCCCCACCCTGTGCTGAAACCATGCTTGGTTTTATGCTTTCAAAAGTGAGATTCTCACCAGAAATCCTGGATTCTGGCTGAGTCCTGTCCTTGAAGCCAAGGTTAGATGAACAACATATAGTCTTACTTTTTTTTTCTTAAAATAGGGACAATGTGTGGACATTAATCACAATGGCTCTGAATGTTCAAAGCCTCAGGGACCCCCTGTGCTCTTTGGGAGAGCCCCTTGGGGGTTCCCAGACCCTAGCACTGGTCTATAGCATGCAGCCCCAAGATGAAAAACAAATTACTGTCCAAGAGACTTTACAAGAGAAAACACACAGACATGGGGTTTTGCTATGAGGTGCAAATCTTCTGTAAAAGAATGAAAAGAATTGTGTCACAATCCAACTACTTCCAAACTCAACTTTTAAGTGAACCTCTTTGTGTTTGCACAACAGAACCAAAGCTTTGGGAAACAAACCTGCAAAACTGTCTTTTTAAACCTCTTTAAATGATCAAATGGACAGATCCTTAAAGACAGGAAATGCTGATCACACAGCAGCTGGACTCCAGCACCCTAACCTCAGCCACCACCTTACCTTTCATTCTTTAAGAGAAACCCTGTCTATCAGATTTAGCTAGTTGGCTACATGGGTTTATTTTATCACTTTAAAAGCAGTGCAGCACATCCTAATTTTTTAGCAGCTTGCCGCAACAGTGAAATGTTTAAAATGTTAAAACAAAACAAAAACATTTTTCATTTTAATAATTTAAAAAATCTATTAATTGATATAATTCTTAATCTTGAGCATGTTAGCTTAGCTTAACATGACTAGGAGTGGTTAGCTTAGCTCTCTCTGATGTTTGCACCTCCTGAATGTTACATCTTGTTTAATTTGTACAAAAATAGAATTAAAATGACATCTTCGGGTTTACTGTGACTGAACCTGCTGATATATTTCTTGGTGACATCATTCATTGTAAATAAGACGCATACTGCCTTTAAGCTAAGATAAGAACCACATACCAATACTTCTTCTTGTACAACAACAGGAACAAGAGCTATAAATCTTTTAAAAGACTAATGTCTGATCGGCTGACTGGTCTTAAAATGAAGTAACCAGGAACCTCAAACAAATATCCTCAAAATTTATTTTGTTCTGTGAAAATAATGAACTCCTTTCTTTTCTCACCCTTTCAGTTTGATATTTCAGTGTATTCCTCTTGACTGGATAAGTTGTTTTGTGTAAAAGAAGAACTACCCCAGCACAGTGTTGCATACTTCAGGCGAGCAACAAAGTTTGTTCTTTGTTTTGTGGAACACAGCACCAGTCAGCATGAGTCTGTACAAACAGCAACAGTGTTGGTAAGAGCTATATCTGCCACAAACGTTCAAAAGAGCGACAGAAGACCGAGATAACTGTACAGCTGCTCTGCTACCGCGTGTCTCCTTCCATACAAACGCCATGTTCCGTATTCAAACAGTAAAACTCTAAGTGGAGATAAACTCAGTCTGTTCGTATCTCCGAGTCCACTTTGCTCGGAGTGTGATGATTAGCTGAGGTAAGAGGTGGAGGACTGATTCTGCATCTTGCAGCCGCCTCCTGTTTGTCCATCCTCTGCTGCTACCGCGGCACAAAAACCAGGACCTCTTCAACTGGTTTAATCCAAAATATATTGTTTGTTTAATCCTGTCTGATACCATGTTAGAGTGTGTAAATCACCCACTCCTGTGTAAAGGTTACTAAAATGACCCACAGAGCCAAAGTGGCTACATTTGAATGAACGACCCGGCGAATGGGTCAAAATGGTTTCTTCCATCCACCCTTTGCCTACAGGCCAGTTTAGGGTGTTCTACATTTTTTTGTTGGGGCCAAAAGTAAAGTTCTGAGGGAGTGAAGTCTTGGCATTTGACCCCTCTATCAGTGTTTTAAGTTCAGTCGTGTCCCCCGAGTAAGTCCGACGGGTGTGTTGGCGTTTTGGCAGGAGGCACCGGCCTTGGCGGTGGTGCCGGTTTGTTCTTGGCCCTCAGGGGGCTTGCCGTCCCTCCATCACTGTCGGCTCTGTCTGTCGGGTTTGGTGGAGGAGGCGGTGGGAGACGGGGTAGTGACATGGAGCCGTGGTGGTAGTGGATGTGGTGGTGGGGATTTTGCCGATGGTGGTGACCTGAGGTCGCCATTGAAGGTGGAATACGGGAGCAGGAAGATGCGGAGGAGGATGAGGAAGGGGGGGGAGGTGGGGGAGGGGTGAGCGCTGATGGTCGCAGGCTTTGGATTCGCCGGCACTCCTGGCAGATGCGCACGTGGCTGCAGCTCTGCAGGAAGCTGCGCGACGGGGCAGGCGGAGCCAGTACAGCTGATGCTGGAAGGGGTGGAGGAGGGGTACTGGTGGTGACATTGGCGCCTAATGGGTCCTCCAGGAGCCTCTGTGGCCCTGGGCCTAAATCAGGTCCTCCTCCTAAACCGCCCCCAAGCCCTGCCAAGCCTCCAGTCAGGGGGCCGGCGCCGCTGTAGAGTTTCCCATTGCTGAGACGCATCTCTCTGACTAGACGGATGGGGCGAGGACCGGCCAAGGTCAGGCGGGATGGATGACGTAGGACTCCACTCCCGGTGCTGCTCAGGGGTCGACGCCGACGAGAGCGGGAATTTTTCTTACAGGAGACGGCATTTCGGAATTCTGTCAGCATCTCCTGACAAACAGAGACCTGAGAAAAAACAGAGACAGAAACATGTTGAAGTAGGAAAAAAAAGCAAAAAGCAAGTAAAACATGGCTGAATCAGAAATGCCCCACTAACAGAGCTGCCTTCCCATAGTCTGTACATTTATTTAAGAGTTTTAAGATTTTTATCTCTGAAAAGAAAAACATTTGAACTCGTCAATGAAATGTTTTCATTCTGAACAAATATCTGTGTAATGATGACCGTTTGATGGATGTTGTGATTGTCAGCAGTTCAAACACACTGGCAGATGACCTGCTGAGCAGTGGTTGGAGTCACAGGCAGGGCAGGAGGAGGAAGACGAGGAGGTGGAGGATGAAGGTTTACCTCGTCCGTCTCTGCGGTTCGGCGTGTTGACCACACAAACTCCATGATGGCCACAAAGACGGCAATGATGAGGCCACAAATAAGGACCACAAAGATCCCTCCAATATTCTCCATACCAAGACCTGGAAGATACAGTGGTGAAGAGCAGAACAATGATCATTGGGACTGGTTTTAGCAGACTCTTCTCATTACTTTTTCTTCTGTCTAATGAGGATTTCTTGAAGAATCAAATCTCAAAATGAAAAATTATTCGTGATGTGCATTACTTGTGTTGTATGTATGGTGTGAAATGTTAAACCAAAATACATTTGACATTGTGGTTCTGTGAATGTAATATGTGGAATATTTTTAATGAAATTAGATTATAAAGAAATTCAACTGTTTCATTTCAGATGCAAACATCACAGAGCAAAGTCTTAAATAGAAAAAAAGAGAGAAATCAGGAAGATACGGACTGAACAGAAGTAACAGGAAAGAGCCGGGGCACAGCTTTCATCATTTTCACTCTAAGATAACGTCAGCTCCAATAAGAACTTGGACATCTACCAACATTTCAAAAACTTTTCTATTTAATTCTTTGACTGACCCTTTAAACACTGCCAAGTCTCAGGTCGGCACCTCCATACAGTGGTGACCTGAGACCTGGCAGCTCTAAGCACTTAAATGGTCAACATACCCTGTCAGTGGATCTTGTTGGATTGTCCAGTGTGTTAAAATGCTTTGCAGACAGCTTTTTCCTTTTTTTTTTTTTCTAAGTAATTCTTAACTAGTTTTGCCTGACAGTTCAACATTCACACCAATATTTCCCTGTTTTTGAACAACAAAGACTCAGATTCAGTTAGGAAAAGAAATGATGAATGAACAGATACACATTTCCATGTGTTACTAGCTTTTGTACTCAAATAACTCAACCAATGAGAATCTGAAAACAAAGGACATGATTTATGGGGATGGGAATCCATTCTTAAAACAGGAAACCCCATCTAAGAGTGACTTAAAACCAACATGAAAATTACCTTCAAAAAATTGAACTGACGGAATTAGTTCACACAGGAACTTAGTGTCTCTATAAATGTCACAAAGTTCCAATAACATGTAATAAGCTGTTTGAGCAGGCTTTTTTTTACATGCACACAAACAGTTGTGTGGATTTAAAAGAAGAGGCTCAACACAATGACTGCAATATTATCTCAAAACTATCAGCTGTTGTCCTCTTATTTTCAGTTTTTATGAATTTGTCAGAACTCCAAAATGGCTTACGGACAGTCCTAGTCTTTGCCCAGATTCCTGATATTTGCTTTGCACTGAAAGCTCAAACGTATTTGCCCATTAACCCAAACGCAATGCCATACACAAAAGCCACATGGTTCCCGAACTGCATGAAAACTTTGTAAATTTTATAAAAATGGGGTTTGGACAAACCTTTGAGTCACATACTTAAAATTTTATTTACAGAAAAAAGTGTAAAATAAATCATATTCCCTGTCCCCATTTTATGTAGAGAATATAAACTAATGCATGAAATATCTTCACATTTGTGTTTACATTATCCTCTTTAATTTCACTTTTTAATAGTTTAGGAAATGAGGAAATTAACTGTTGTATGTTTGTAGAAAAATCTTCCTCCATTCTTGCTTAAATATATAATTTTAGCTGCACTGCTCCATGCATTTTCAATAGAAGAGACAGATTTGAATTTCAGACAGGCCTGTCAAACACACACACCCCTACACACACACAGTCACGATTATTTAGGTTGTGAAGAACAAGGTCTGGGATTATTTTACAGAAATATGGATCTCCAATGAGAAAACTCCACCTTCATGGTATGTCTTCAAAATTCCAATAAATACTCCTTCTTGTTTTTCATGATGTGTGGCCTGAGGGCTTTAAGGTCGCACACGTTTCAGTGCAGAAAGGCTGATCTCAGCTGATAAGCACAAAGACTTTACAATATCATTTACTCTGGTTATTAAGATGTTTCTTTTTTGAACTTCTTAACGATTCTGTCATAAACTGGTATTAAGAAGTGAGCCATGAAAGGAAAAAGGTAGAAAATATGCTTCTGAAAAGATTATGTTTTTTTTATTTTACTTGGGTTTTCCATCATTTGCATAATCATAATAAATCTTTTAACTACGTAACCCTGCCAAGTTTATAATACCATCCGCATGTTGTCATCCCACTCCCCGATCATTTGGCAAAACACTTCTCATTTGGAGGAATTCCCTGACAGCAGACTTTTGTTGTTGTGAGCACAGAGGAACAGAAACGCACACACATGCACATTCTGTTTACTGTGCAATCAGCAACAAAGAGACACTTGATTAGCCTTAATGGGGTCTTAATGGCTTGATTTTTGTCAGGCTTCACACACAAACACACAGCCATATTTGCATTACTTCACAGAATAATTATTCAAAAAGTCATATATGATCCAAAATAAAACTAGTTTCCTTTAACTAAATATTACTTCCTACTTTAAATCTACTTATTCACTTCATGAGTTTTTCCCCAAAAAAGGAAGTTGTATGTGCACAATAAAAGTGAAAAATGATGATTTCCCTCACATCACAAGTAATGCAAGCACACACACACACACATACAAACACCCTCAGATTCAGATAATTTGCTGGGTGACATTATGAAGAAAGGTACACAAACAGATGACGAAGAGCAGCTAATCGATACACAGGCAGAACTCATATTCCCATTATGATCGGCGGCTAAGAACCTTATCATAGTAAAAAAGTCAATGAAGATAAACCATGTCATCTCGTTACAGTGAGATGCCCCAGAAGTAACAGAAACCATGCCTAATGGTTTCACTAATGGAGATGCTGAGGGAAAATTTCATTCTTTATAATCGATAAACAAAAGACAGGTGAAAAGACTTCAGATGATTAAATGATGCACAACTCTGCAGAGTCAGACTGTTTTCTATTTTATGTCTCACCACATGAAACATAAAGCAAGTCTGAAAGAGGGAGAAAGATGAAAAATAACCCATGAAGGGAAAAAAAAAATCAACAACAAAAAAACAACTATTGATTGTTTTTAGCCAAGCCAGCAGAAGTTTAACTCTGTAGGTGTCCCTGTTCATCTGTCTGTTGATTAGCTGGCCACATCCTACATTAACCCTAAAATGACACAACAAAACTTTTTAGACTTTTCATTAAAAGCAATCAGCTTTTTCTAGATTTCTACCACTTCGTAAATATTAATACACCAACACATGGAAGCAAGATGCTAACCATAACCACCATGTATCTGCTTGGCAGCACACAGGGTGGCACTGGCCACCTTTGAAATCTGATTTGAGGAGGACAGAAACATCTTTCCAGACACGTATGGATCACCTGTGTCACTATACCAGTTTGAAGTAAATTTTAAAGACGCACTATGCAACTTTCGGACTATAAACCTCTGTGTGTGTTCCTGACTCGTTTGATAGCACCGTGACATTTATTATGGACATTTCTGGAGCCGTCATTGCCCAGCAGCGTCCTAAGGCTGAGAAACCGCACTTCACAACTTTTTGAATAACATCAAGGCTGAGTTTTACGATATGCACAGAGTCATACGCTACTAAGCCGATATCAACAAACCAGCCATTTTGAACACCCACAGTGGCTGATTCAGCAAACTACTATAGTTATGTAAGGCTACCTGATGTTAGCCTGAAGCTACGCAGCAGTACTTATCTAGATATATGGTAGCACTAGATTAGTTTTTTATGATAATGTGGAAAAAACATCTCATATTTAGTTTTCAGTGAGATTATTTAGGGACTATACATCAACTCAGTTAAGATTTTCACATTGGAGGTGGAAATAAACTATAAAGAATGCTCAAAGGGTACTTCAGTACCCCAGTTACTTAGTGCTGACTAAGCTAGAGCTGATCCAGTTTAATTTTAACAAAAGGCTAGGAAGGCTGCTAGGTTATTTTAAAGTAAGCTACAGCATGAAATTGTGCCTGTAACCAGCCTGATTTTGTAGGAATATATAAGAATGAAGAGAAAGGAAGATATTTTTGACTTTTTTGTAAAGAGGAAGGACACAGATCAGACTGGGACAGACCCCAGCCACAGTATCAGCAGCCTGACATCTCCCTACATGGAGCTAGCTACACAAGTTATTGTAGTCAGACACAAGAATCCAGTTTTCCACCACCAACGCACAGTAGGCCAGAACTGCAAGAGGGACAAGCCATTGTTCCCCTACTACCACATCAAACACCACATGCTGCAACTAAAAACAACCCACTTATCTTTTGGACATTTTACAACTTTTTGAAAATATTTCCACTTGGTGATCCAGATTATTAATGTAAAGATGTTTTATTTCTCATGTATTTCTAAGGAAAATATTTGAAAGGATACTTGGTAGCCAAGTAGATTGAAATTGCTGTGTTAGGAATCCTTTTGGAGAATTTTTGAGCAAGGGTTAAATTTGTAAAAATTGTCCAAAAATGAACATTCACACAAATCAATGTGGTCCCATAGAGTGCCTCTACTACTATGCAGATTGCTTATAAACTACATTACTCTGCAGTACACTAACTTGTTAAGTGTGTTATTTCAGTTACTCCCTCTTGTTCCTATAACTTTAGTTCCACTGATGTCCCTTTTCTTTCATCATTTTAAGCATTACTGATTATAAACTCAAACTTAAATTTTCAGAGGTGACTCTAAGTATCACCCCAGAAAAACTTTACATGAACACACAGCCACGTTTCTCTACAGAACATCTGGCTGCATCCATCTTCCTGCAAACTGTTGACTCTGGTGTAACTAGGCTACGTTCTGACCAGTTAACCGCTAATTGTTCCACATTTTTAATGACTGCACCATCTGTTGCAGCAGTTTGTCTCAGTTTGGTTTTGAGAGGAAGTTTTTTCCACAGAGTCAGGATGCCTGGTTTGTATGGATTTTTAAAGTTTTTCTAAAACGGCTGATTCAAAGAAGCTTATGAGACTTTAAAAGGATAGTGTGAAACAGGATTAAATATTAGGGTAATATTCTGTTATTTGTGTGCTCAGCAATGAGCGCTATGTTCTCCCAATGTGTGAAAGGAGGAGCTGAGATGCTCACCTTTGGCTCTGTGATCCTCCTCTTTGGGACATTGTCCTCCCTCCCACCAGCGTCTCTTCAGGATCTCCAGCCTGTTGCTCTCCTGCAGCTGTAAGATTCCCAATGTGATCTCATCTCTGTACGGAGAGCCTGAGGAAGAGGAAGAACAGAGTCATTACATTACTATCTCACCCTGAAATTAGGTAAACTCAACATTATTTCCAAGACTAAACATAATCCTGACAGCCTGACTCACTGCTGCCATGGGGCTTGTTTTTTTTTTTTTTTCAGATAATCCTTTCAGAATGTCTTTGCTGGTTCAGGACTGATATTTTCTGTGTAGCTGTCCAGTGTCAAAAACAGTCTCGTGCAAACATCCTGACCTGGAAAATATAGGCCATCTGGACTAAATTATATGTTAGTTATTCAAACTTAAGTATGTTTGACTTTCATCAGGTTTTTGAATAAAAGCATCTACAATGTGGCAAACTAACTCACAATTAATATAACAGTGAGAGGTCCAGCTTCAGTAATGCTGGGTTCAGATCTTGCATTTGGCTTAAATTCTGTCATATTTATTTATTTTTCTCATTCATTCATTTTCAGTTTTATTTCCAGCACTTATGACACAAGTAACCCACTTACGACGTCATCTGACGATGCAGTCCCTCAATATTGAATTAAATGCAGGGACAATACATCTCTTTTAATTTAGCATTCATGTTAGTGACAACTGTTTTTATTAATGTTTATTCATGGTTTTTATTTAGTCAGCAGTTAACAGCATAAATAGACTTCTGAATAGAGACAAATAATATGAAATCAAGAAGCATTTTATGATGATTTGAAAAGGAATGATCTTTATTGTGGTTTCTATTAATGTCTTGGAAGGCTTATGAATTACAATCAAAAGGATTACGGTTCTTTTTATTAATTGTAAGTTAAGCAATAATTGGTACTATAATATCCTCAAAATATTTTTAAGGTATTAAAGAAAGTTAATGTTTCATATTTAAGTAGTGACCACGCACAGTAGATACATATCTAACCAGATAAAAGCACATTTTAAATTAGTATTGTGTTATAGACATTTTGCTGACAGTTAATGCATATTCTAATGAAATGGAAAATATAAAATACTGCAGCAAAATATTACAAACAAATCAAACATGTTTTCTGCAGTTCTGTTTGTCATTGTACACTGGTTTGTGTTCATGTGTTGTGGGCAGGAGGCTGCTAAACTGAATATAGATGTCTGTGAAATGGAACATTGGTTTTGATGACAGGTTGTTACACTGAAATATTCAGCACCAGTAGCCTCCAATGCTGTCCTCTAAACATTATGTGCAATAGTAAAATGAAATGTTAACAGTGAATAAAAAAGGAATACACTTGAGTTATACACAGTTAAATCCAGATATATTTTGACATATCCTTTGCAAATTATGTGGATGTTGAAGACTAATGACATGCAAATTACAATACAGCACAATAAAGTTTTTCCTCATACTTTGCATAAATACACAGCCATAATATTGGAAAATCAGATTTTTTCTTTCAACCTGGATATAAAATTTACTTCAATTTGGATGTATATCATCTATCTATCTATCTATCTATCTATCTATCTATCTATCTATCTATCTATCTATCTATCTATCTATCTATCTAT
>JBBBVU010000018.1:21844562-21856201 GCA_037177055.1 Atherinosoma microstoma
GCTGGCCTGGGAGCGCCTCGGGATCCCCCCGGATGAGCTGGCTGATGTGGCCGGGAAGAGGGAAGTCTGGGCTTCCCTGCTTAAGCTGCTGCCCTGGCGACCCGACCCCGGATAAGCGGAAGAGGACGGTACGGTACGGAGATGATACTGTGTAGAAATAAAAGTTTTTTTTTTTCCAAAAACGAGTTGAAGACCTAAAAACTAAATTCTCCATTCTCTGTAAGATTTTTATTGAGAATAAATCTTGCAGTTATTAATGTGAAAGGGGATATTTAGACATTCTAAATAGACCTGCAGTTTAAAGTTTGATATTGACACTTACTATAGGGTAATTCTCGGTCCGGGTCAAATTTGACCCGGACCATACTATGAAGGCAGCAGATATGAACAGTATGTAAGGGTTTAACACCAGACAGATCCTGATGAACAGTGTGAAGCTGCAACAGAAATGGCCATTCATATAAATCCCTGGAATGACCTTTTCCACTCACCCTGTTGATCAGCTCTCCTACCATCCCCGTCCAGCTGCCATTGGGCTCTGGCGCTCCGTAAAGGCCATCGTCCACCAGCTTGATCTTGAAGGAGAACTTCAGTATGTCAGCCAGCTCTCGCAGCATGTCCACACAGAAACCCTCATACTGATTGTTTCCCTGGAAGTCCTGGTAGTTGGACTTCCGCATCACGTATGGGTTTTCCTGTCAGAGGAACACGGATGAGAACACAAATCTTCTATTTCTCTGGGTGTGTTTCTGACTTTTTTCTATTCTATTGCACGTGTGTGTTACCAGTATTGTGGTGACGATTAGCGACTTGTTCGCTAGTGTCTCTGATGCATTCAGGTCCAGGGAAGTTGAGTTCATGGCCAAAGTGTTGTTGGAATACCAAATGCCAATCTGTGGAAAAGGACAAAGAGGAATTAGAAGGAAAATTGAGTTGAAGGAGGGAGAAGATGCAGGGATGGGGGATGTTTGCATTTATTTGTTTCTAAATATAAAGCTTTTAAAGAATTAAATTTAAAAAAAATATAAATGTAATGTTTCCAAAGTTTAGAATATTTACAATTTATTTGAGAATCCTCTGTAGTCTATCATACATGAAACACCATTTGATTAAAGACTCTCTTTTTAATCTTTTTATAGACTTGAAATGTAATCAGTTATTTTGTAACAAGTGTTTTTGTGGTGCAGGTTTGTATTTGGGTGGGTATGAGTCACAGTGCACCAATTGCATGGGTGTCATGAAGTGGAACAAGAAAGCTCCCAAGTGGTTAATCATTTAAATGTCAAATATAACCTTCTTGTTAAAAAAAAATGAAAATAAAATGAAAAAAATCCCAAATGCATTACTATAGAACCAGGGTGAGAAATAAAAATTAAAAAATCTTGTGAAGCGTGCTCCCACCGGCATTTAAAAAAAGTCATTATCTCAGCAAAATCAATTAATTTCAATCTGTGCATAAAGTAAATCCATGTGAGATTACTTTCTGGGCTTTGCAAAACTTTTCTTTTTATAGAGAGGCAGCAAGAGTTGCAGATTTAACCCAACCTGAACTCCCGGGCCTGCAGGTTCCTCAGAGACCATGCTTTTAAAAAGAGACAGATCCCACGTCTTGATACGAGTGAGTGAGACTGCTATATGATTTGAAATGTTTTCTTTTTCTTTTACCTTTTGATGTCAAAAAATCTCTCAAATAGTGAAGGTAGACAGAAAAGACAAGTGGGAGGAGATGAAGAGAAAAGTCAGAGTCAAAGATCACAGAGAAAGGAAAGGAAAGACGAAGGTTGCACAAAACAACAAAACACAAAAAAACAAAAAACAGATGAGAAGTGTGTTATGAGACCAGACTGGAAGCTGAAAAATACTCCCAGCAGAATCGATGACTAGGATCAATTGCGTATGGATCTGGCTCCTTTTGTCTCATTCAGCAGGTTAAATAAGGACAAACATCTGTACCGAAGCACATAACATCTCATCTGTTGATTCCACATCAACCTTGATACATTTTTCTGAAATTTATCACCCTCTTATCATTTTTCAAGCGTAACCACTTTGCATTTCCTTCATGACTTTTTTCCCCACATTTTGTTTTTTCCCATAATTTTTTTCACCGCTACTCCACACAATATGAGCATGTCACTCTTTAAGGCCAATAAGTCATTTTTAGAGAGGATTTTGATTTAAATTGGACATAAATTATGCTCAAATTGTTCCGTGTAATAAAGGGAAGATAAAGGTCTTATGTATTTCAGAGATTTTTACACAGATGGTGTGTTTTGTAGCTTTTTTAAATTATTTATCTAAGTTTTCTCTGCCCCCTTCCTACCTTTTCTGTTCTTACCAGATCATACATTCCTGTTAAATCACTGTTCCCTGATTGTCTACCTATCTGTCCAGGTCAGTTTTGGTAGAAATTCCTGAGTTCTGAGTTGTATAAAAAAATCCTTTATATCAAAGGTGTATGGTAAACACGTCTCCACAGATTACAATAGAACAGTAAAAGTTTAATTTGTCTGGGAAGGTGAGCTGGGATTATCTCTGGACCACAATTCATACCAGCGCCATCTCATTCTTTTACAACAAATTTTTGTAAACTTTTTTTATTATAGAGTTCATTTTTCCAAAGCTCGACTGTTTCAAACTTTCCCCAACATTACAGACTGCTGTGATATGTGTCATGCCTCTTATTGTAATATTTCCCATATTTCTTATTGTTGTTCACCAGTTTACAGTCTGTAGCAGAAATATTGTGATACAAAATCCTAAATACTTCATATAATTTTACAACCCTCTCCTACATATATGGTTGTTCACAAGAATACAACAGTTTTTTTGTTATTCGACTAAAAGTTTCATCATTTCCTTCAGTAGCAAGGGGGCATTTATTTATTCAATGTATTCATTTAATTCATTTATTCATTTCTCAAGCTTGAAATGATGAATCATTCAAGCAAAAGTAACTCAGGAACATCTGTTTTGACATTCTTTAAATCCTTTTAAATTATTTATTTACTTGTTGATGCATATTTTTTCTGTTTAACTAAACCACCCTCTTCTTTTGGTTATTTATGTATTTACTTTTTATGTTTGTACTTTCACAGTAATTATCAATGTTTTATTTTTATACCTTAATAAATAAATCGTTCTACATTACACAATATAAATGTATTGACTTTTTTGACAGCTGATGTTGGAAACTTGATAACATGCTCTCCTAACTTTGTACAATAATGACAAGGTGTTTTGTTCCCCCTTGCATTTAATGGATTTTCTGATAATGCCCTAGATATGAATTTTAAGATTCAAGATTCATCACTTTGTCGTTGTTATAATAATGCAGCTATAAATAGCAAGATTTCTTTACTTTGTATTCTGTTATTTTTTTAATGAGAATATCAATGTTTTTGAGAGTTTGCTCTCAATAGCTAAAGAAGAGCACCAATATGAACTGAGGTGAAGCTGTTCTTCAGTTATTATATTCTTCTAGGAGTGAGGATGAACATTAAATCTAATTTTAGAAGCATAACAATAGGTGAGGAGTGAATATCTACAATTTGATTCCAAAAGAGTTAATCCAGTGTGTGATGAAAATCCCAATGATTACTGCAATGTGCCCGAAAGGCTTTTATTTTAATTTGATTAAATTTGATTAGTCTTGTCATAATTTTCCCTCACTATTAATCATCTCAGGCCAGCATTTATTTTTTGATTAATTAATTTAGTTGAAAATCACTCCAGTGAACCCTCAATAGTCCAAGAAGGAAAGGGGCTTATTTTCTGAGAAGTGTAAATGTGATGGTTGAACTTCACAGCAATCAGCTGCTTGCTGTTTGTTATTCCTCAATTTGGGTTGTGCAAGAAGAAATGTCAAAAAACAAAGTGTTGCTGCTGGAAAAAGCTCTGAAGTCAGTACCTATGGTTAGAGTATGGTGTAAATCAACAAATATTGTCTATTCAAAACTTTGAGCACATATGACCCTGTGTTAACCACCGATGGCCTCTGACCTCTTGAATGTTAACATGAGATCATAAACCTGTGCTTGGCCCATAGAGACTGTCTGTTTGCATTGATGGTATTGACAAAACCAATAAGAGAACTGCTTAGTCTGAAGTCACAGCAACACATAGCTGTCGATCTCAGCTCCCTGCAGGAGGGATTCCCAAATGAAATGCATTGACATGATCAGCAGCTACGTGTTCACGTGAACTTCTTCCTGAACTGTACATGTAACCCTCTTGCTGGTTCTAACAGATGTATTAATACCCAATCTGGACCAAATGAAAGCTAATTTAACATCTGGTCTGTCAGCCTCCTACATGACCCCGATTGTCCTCTGACCTCTTTATGGCCTGCAGGGTGTTTCTCCAAGATCTTCAGGGTGTAATTGGTCCTCTGTCCTTTACTGTTGAACTCAATGTGACCCGTCAGACCGTCGTACTCCACCTGATGAGAAAGAGAAAAAAAACCTGTTAGCTAACAGGTAAGTTAGATCCTTTTGTATTCAAATTAATAATTCCAAAGGTCTTTTTTAATCTGTCTCTGCTTAGAGTCAGAAGAATATAAAATAACTGATGTGAAGTTGATTTTTAACCATAAATCTTTGCAGAGTTCATGATGCTGGATCCTAAAACATAAAAAGATGGTCTGGGTATCGTAGAATAATCCATGATTTATTTGTAAATCCCAGACAAGAAAACCCTAAATCAGAAAACTTTCTGGTTTCTCTCAGATTACAGTAATAATGTGGATTACAACTCCACAGTCTGAAATACGGTACCAATGAATTTGAGTGTCCACAATTGGACTGCCACTGTATACCAGACAAGCATTTATTCTTGTAGTCATCATCATCTCTATTATTTGTTTCCATCCAGCTGTAAAGCAAATATGAAGCAAACATCTCGAAATATGGAAAAACTGGTGAATGTCAAATAAACAAACATGAATAACTTTGTCAGTATGTGGTGTGATTGGTAATATAACTGTAAAACATATAGTCATTGTTTATCAGAATAGAAATGCTTATTCAAACTAACCATTTCAAAATGAATTTTATTAAAGAAAATATGATCGATATGCAGGAAATGGTGCCAAATCCAAACAGAACCTACTATTTGCTTTGGCAGTTGCAGCGTCTTATTCTGGCCTAATGAGTTACAGACACCCCAACAGTTAAGAGTTTCACTTTCTTAACTTGGATTCACTGTTTGTCTAACTCTCTATAAGACGGTTATTAACACAAATTAAAGCATGAAAGTTACACTTTGTTGAGCACAGACAAAAAAAGAAAAGGAATGATGAGAATTTTTATTTCTTTTTTCTTTTGGAAGTTTAGCAAAAGATTTTAATAATTTGATATACATCAGCTGCAAGTGCTGGAATTTCTTCCCCTTGTAAATGCTGCAGTTGCTGAAATCTATAACAAAGTTTCCCTAAAACAACTGAAAGAAAAAAAAAAAACACCCAACATTACTAGGCTATATAAAAATCCCAATAAAGATCTTCTGGAAGCAACTGAAAAGCTCTTGTGTATTTTTATTTTCTATCTTTTTTTTAGCTCCTTTGCCTTTTCTTCCCACTATGAAGTTAGTGTCATTGACTTAATCATGAAAATTATATAGTTTTGTACAGTATTATCTACATTTTCTCCAGCTCCATCTCTACATTTGTACCTTTGGTCTACTGAATGTACAATATATTGTTTTGGACAGAATATGAGACAATTCTGACATTGTGAAATCCATAACAAAATCAAATATTAAATAAAAAAGAACAACAACATGACCCTGGCTTGAATATACACATCACATCACATAGAAATATATAATGGCTTAGAGCAGCGTTTAAAATATCTATTGTAAAGAGATGCATTTATTTTTATATAGTTGCTGCAATGTGTAAATCTTCTTGTGGAGACTTAAATCTGTGCTAGACAGTAGAAACTGATGCCAGCAGGGTCATTTTATCAAGGCTCCATCTTGACTGATAACTATCCATTTCTGGCAGAGGTAAGATGGTGCTGAACTGGAACTGTGTCTCGGAGAGTTGAATACAAAGGTGGCTTGTTAGCTGCTCTGAACTTTGTTAACTTGTTGACAGACTTGTTAAGCAAACCACACTTTAGGTTGCAGAAGAAAGAGTCACTGCAACTGTTCCCAGTCTGCCAGCTCAAAACATAAAGCAATTACTATGGTGTAAAACATTTGACGCGTACATACACAGAGAAATATGAATATCTCAATTGACTGCAGTAAACATTACATATTTACAGCAGCTGAGGCTTTGAACTGTTTTTAGTTTAACCTGAGTCATAAAAAATATTGATTCAGAGATGTTGAGGAAGAAAACAAGGATGAAAAGATGAACGCAAACATACACATAAAAATTCATGATGGGAATAGAAATCGAGAGAACACACACTTTATCAGATCAGTGACAGAGCCGCTAGAATGTGTGTTTGCGAAATTGTGCAAATAAGTGAGATACCTGTGTGATACATGTGCAGCCGAGCATGCATTTTGTTCCTGAGATGATGTGAGTTATGTGGAATCGGGTGCGCGTACAGTATGAATGAGTGTGCATGTGTGCATGACTCAAGATGAATTACATCCCAAAAACAGTGGAGCGAGAGAGACAGAGAGAGGGAGAGAAGTCCCTGGTTGCTGCCAAACACAGTGCAGAGATGATGAAGTGATGCACTGCGAGCTACAAAAACAACATGGAGGGAGAGGCATCATCAGTGGATGGAAAAAACACAAAGTGGCAGACGGATACAAACAGGGGAAAAGGAGGATGAGAATAAATCAAATAAATATGAAAATAAAAGGAGGACAAAAGGGAGAGATGCCAGTGAGATATATATACAAAGAAGGTAAAAATTCTCCTCTCTTACTGCATCTGTTGAATCTTATCATCAATTCTACTCTGAGCTGCGGATATAGCGACTTATTATGATGAATCCAACACTAAAATAAGGCCAGGGCTATGAACTGAAAACATTCAATTTCCTTTTTCAACAAGAAAGAGAGTTGCAAAGTAAGAACAGATGTAAAGCACACACACAAAAATTACCAAGGGACACATTACGGATGCAAAATGATCATAAATGTATTTCGCCGTGTATTTCTCTGACCATTCATCTCTTAGTATTTAATCCTGACTATGTCTACAAAGAACCCCTCTCTTTTAGTCCCTTTTTTAAAAAAAAATATTTACCAAACTTTGACAATATGCTTGTTTAGTATTTAAGCTTACACATGGACTACACATCCCACTGTCTTTAGATAATTCAAGTATTAGTACAAGAGACATCATAAGAGAAGATTTTTAAACTGACAGATAAACATACTGTTGTATTGTAAGTAAACATGAATAAAGGATTTACCTGTTGAATTTAGTTTTTTGTTGTATTCCATCAATAAGGCTCATCTCAAACAATGGCTGAAGAAATATCAAGCCTGTGATCCCTTAAAGGTTGTGTATTTATGTAATCTACACTCACTGGTCACTTTTTGCCTTTAGAACTGCTTTATTTCTTCATGGTATACATTCATTGAGGTGTTGGAAACATTCCTCAGAGATTTTGCTCCATATTGACATGACAGCATCACACAGTTGCTGCAGATTTGTCAGCTGCCCACATCCATTATGAGAATCTCTCATTCCACCACATCCTAAAGGTGCTCCATTGGATTGAGATCTGGTGACTGTGGAGGCCATTGGAGTACATGGACTCATTGCCATGTTCAAGAAACCAGTTTGAGATGATCTGAACTTTGTGACATGTATAGCCATCAGAATGTGGGTACACTGGTAAAAAAAAATTGGACTTGGTCAGCTACAGTACTCAGGTATAAGCTGTTGTGTTAAAATGATGCTGAATTGACATGGGGCAGAGTTTGCCAAGGAAGTATCCATCACACTACAACTGCTAGTCTGAACTGTTGATAGGGCAGGACGGATCCATGCTTTCATGTTGTTAACACCAAATCTGACCCTACTATCTGAATGTTGGAGCTGAAATAAATACTCTTCAGACCAGGTAACGTTTCTCCAGTCTTCTATTGTCCAATTTTGGTAAGCCTGTGTGAACTGTAGCCTCAGTTTCCTGGATGTTTTCTCTTTTTCAGACCATTCTCTGTAAACACTAGAGATGGTTGTTAATGGTTAAAAATCCCAATTGATCAGCAGTTTCTCAAAACACTCAGACCAACAAGCATGCTGCGTTCAGAAAGTTGTCTTTGCCATGTTTATGTAACTAAATGCATTGATTTGCTGCTATGTTAATAAGCAACTGAACAGGTGTGGTCTACCTAATGAAGAGGCCTGTGATTGTCTTACTTTTGTGAGACTTTCATGTATTGCACAACACATACATATTACAATTGTATAAAACATGCAGGGAATTAAAGTTTGTGAAAGTGGGACCGTGTGCGCTGTGGACGAAGATAGATAATACATTCTGGAGTAAGACTGCTTTGTCAAATAAACCTGTGGAGATTTATCAGATGGTTGTTGAGATTACCTGTCCTAACGAATGATATGAATCCAGTTTTTCCAGTGACAACACATGTGAAAAATATATATGTGTGTGTGTGTTTACCATGCGTAGGTAGTTCATGAGGCTGGTTCCGTGCTGCCAGATGAGCGGGGAGGAGCAGCTCAGTGGCTTTACCCCAATCTCCTGACTGCGGTTCAGCTCCCGCACGGCGCCCACCACAACATGAACGGCATCAAACATCAGAGCTGACGACAGCTAGGCATTAAGAAAGGGAGAAAAAAAAATTAACATTTAAATTGATCTGTCAAATCCCGAAGAAATCGGCATATAAAGCAACTTCTGTTGTTTTTTAAGTCATTTCACTTCTCCTAACATTAAGAAAAACAAACAAACAAGAAAAAAAAGGAAATGTGAGGATTGTGTTTAAGTGCAAAGCATTTAGCTGTTCCATTATTTTCTGTGATCTTATCGAAACGCCCAACTACTCTGCAATTCCAGGTGATAACTCACCTTAAAGTTCCCCTCAGCCAAATGGCTTTCTGAGTGCTATTTACCTGCTCAGTGTATTTATCTTTCCTTGGGGAACACAAACGTCTGCTCTGCCTTATGAAGCAATACCCTATCTTGTCATGAAGTCTGATAAAATTCACAATCTTGACAAAGTATTTGATTTGCTGCAACATGAGTACACATCACAGGATGTCAGTGACATTTTAAAATGATAATTTTAGCGCCCTTCAACTAAGAAGACGCCATTATGACCACCAAAACATATCACATAAAATCATTTGTATTGAAATTTGATATAAGTTTAAATTAAACAACTGGTTTTAACTTTTTTTTTCATGCTTTGTTATACAAATGCCCTTGGGTAGGGATGGTGGCTGTTTTATCATCTACTAGGGACCTAGGAGCTTGAGGGTACTGTGCAGCATCTTAGCTATCCATGGTCAAAATGTCCCCTTGGTTGGCCGTCACTATATAGTTGGGCTGTATCTGGAAGTCCTACAGGATCTTAGCTCTTCTTATTCGCCACCACCTTGGGAGGTGTTTCTCATTAGCTCGGGGTTTCCAGTCCATATTCTGCACAGATGTTTTCTGTACACTATGCCGGCTACCTGGTAATGGTGATCCATGTATTCTTTTCCTGCCAGTATCTTACACCCTGCTGTTAGATGCTGGATTGTTTCAGAGGCCTCTTTGCACAGTCTGCACCTGGGATCCTGCACGGTGTGGTGGGTCTTGGCCACTATGGTTCAGGTGCTTTAGGCTTGCTCCTGTGCTGCCATGATTACAGTGCCTCTGTGCTGTCCTTCAGTCCAGCCCTCTAGCCATTGGTAGGGCTTGTTCATTTCTGCCACTTCAGCAATCTGTCGGTGGTACATCCCATGCAGGGGTTTTTCCTCCCATGATAGTTTCTCCAGCTTCTTTTCCTCCAGTTCCCATTACCTGAAACCTTCACTAGTTGCTTCTTTCCTTGGGACCAACTTCCTGATGTATTTTGGATGTTTCATGATAGATATTGGCTCTGATGCTCATCCTTTGCCTCCCTCTTTGTGCTTAGTGTAGCCAATAGCCTCTGGACACTGGATTGCATGGTCAGCAACTTTTGTGTTTTAACGTCTACGGTTTGAACTTCCTCCTTTCAGTTTATTATCCCAGTAGGGTACCTGATCACTAGCAGGGCATTGCTGCCAACTGTTTGGATCTTCTTTTTACCATTGCGCTGACTTCTTAGGACTTGCCTCATGGTTACTATTTGCCTGTAGTATTCAAAGGTGTGTATATGACTTGTCTAGCTTAAAGCACTCCAGCTTTGAGGACACAGAACTAAGCATCACTGGTCAACAGTAAACTCCTATGACCTGGCATCCACATATGTGGACATCACCCTTTTTGGTTGTCTGTAACATCGAATTTAATTCTATGTAACTTAATATCACTTACACTTACATTGGCTCCTCCTAACCCCCAATAACTAGAATAAATCTCAAATGCCAGCCAAGTTAAACTCTGCTCTCAGGAGTTTAAAGTTGCTCAGCAGCTTTGTATCAACATAAAGCTCTACTGAAGCTCCACCATGTTAGGAGAAACTGCTTACTCCTGATGGCACTCTTGGTACTCTAAAGCTCTTCAAATGGCTAATTTTGTGAGGGTACACTTACACTAAAATAGATGCAGCATTTATGTGCTTCACTTCCGTTGCATCTGATTTTGTAGAGCTGCAGTTTTTAGAACAGGTTACAATATCAATGTCAATAGCTCATTCTTGTAGAGGTTTCCTGGCCTGACGTGAAGTTTGCCTCAGCCACAGAGATATGTTCCAGTTTCCGTATATAGTTTTTTTCTTTTTGAAGCTAAAAATACCATAATAAGAAATAAGAGTAATGAAATGCACTTGTTGTTGCTTCACAAGTGAGGACAGCAGGATTATGGCAGCAGGAAAAAGGAAAAGTGAAGCACCACTGATATGAGCTGCGTTCAGTTCTTACAACTGAGCGATCCTATCAGAGTGTGATGTTCTGGTTTGTTTGGTCAGTTGTCAGTCAAACTGACACACTCAGCGAATCAGATAAATTGTGCAGAGGCAGACCCCCACAATCTGTCTATGGCTGATAAAAAAAGACGGATGCATGAGTGTGATTGGAGTTTCCCACAAGTCGATAGTTTCAGGACTGAATGACGATAACTAATTACAGTTTGAACAGAGAAAAGATAGATGAGGGAAGACAGATGCAGGAAGTGTGGAAAATAATTGATAGCTTTCACTAGTCTGTCTGTCTAGTCACACAGCTGTTTCTTCTTTCTCCCACATGTCACCTTCAGGTGACTTTATTCAGAGTGAATCCTTCTGTAGCTCTGAGCTCATGTCCTATATGCCAACATAATATGTGATACTCCTAATTCATATGCACATTATCTACTTAAAACATTAATGTGCTACTTGACTCCACCTTTGGAAAAGTGTACTAAATTTGTAAGTGGAAGAAAATGGCTCTATATGAATTTAATGATGGAAAGGGTGGATTGAAGTCATATGTTAACAGCACTGGAAATTGTCCTGTCTTATGTAAAACCAATACCAACACTGACCCTGTCAAAGACTAACCCTTACAAAACTGACTGAAAAGGATAAGATAT
>JBBBVU010000018.1:21856234-21869037 GCA_037177055.1 Atherinosoma microstoma
CTTTCACTTTATTGAATTTATACTTTGAGAAATTAGCTTTTTTTTTTTATAGATTGTAGATAATAGATGGGTGGAAGGAACATTCTAGAGTAGTTTACATTATTTTAAGATTTGGTTTAATTTTTTTTACCAATAAAAGCCATGTGTATGTGTCAGTTTGGTGAGTCCCATGGTTATTTGTCACAATTTATTAACTAGTAATAATCAATAAAATTATTTAAGTAATCTCCATCATGACGTTCAGTCTCAAACAAAATAATTGTTTGTAAAATGGGCTATATGAATGTATATATTTCATACTTTAACGGGTAGTAACATTAACGAAACAAAATCTGTAAAAATCATCCTTGAAAGTGTAATCGTGATTAAAAATGTCATAAAAATATAACTTGTCCTGTCTTTTGAGGACTATAATTGGGGGACTTTGAGAACAGATGGTGCAAAACTTTGTAAAAATGGCCATTTTAGACTGTCTGTACTAAAACCTCTCTAAATCTGTTCTGCTCCACTATTTCAGAGTTGGGCTTTGCAGAGATAATGTTCATATCTTGTACTATGGATTTGATAGATGAGCGACTGACGCATCATTCCAAAAGGGTGTTCATATTCATCTTGAAAGTGTGTTTTTTTGTTGTTGTTGTTGTTTTGGTCAGCCTGAGACATTTTTAATTTGTGTTATGTGCCATCTTCATTCATTCTTCACCAGTAACAGATACTGATCTTTACACATCCTAACAAATCTCCTTGGTATTGCAGAGATATACTCATTTAGTTATGGATGTGCAATTTTTGAACAGAGGCCTAAAAAGTAGGCACAGGGTTATAGAGTTAATCTTCTTTGTAATTCATTTATATGGTTACTTGGAATCAGATATCAATGTTTGGGACTCCTTTTACTTCCTTCTTTAACCTTGACAGGATGAGTATGAGTAAATAAACCCTCGGTGGAACATTTTCAGCAGTAATAATGCTGTTTTCAGTTGTTGACAAATGTGTTTGTCATTTTCTGTATTAAAGCCAATGTCACTGTTTCCTTGATATCAGTGCTACAAATGAGACAAACAGCTCTGACAGAATAGATTAACCCTGATGGACCTATTAATTATGAAGGAGAAGGAAAACAGAGACAACATGGATTCAAACCTGAACTTAAAGAAATGCTCTGTTGTGTGGTCTTATTTACCTTATCGCCTCACACATTTAGCTCACAATAAGTCTTCTTGTTATCCTAAGGTATATCATTGCATAATCACAATTAATCTGCATCATTATGTATAACAGCTGCTACTAAAAAAGAAAAGGTCAGATTCAAAGAAAAAAAAAGTTTAAACACCAATTTATGTTTTCCTTGTTTTCCTGTTTTCCTGTCAGTAGATAGAAATAAACCAATTATGAAATATGATAATGACAAAAAAAGTTTTCACTCGAGCTGTTAATAATTAGACATTTCCAGTAGCAGCTTCCTCTTAAGGACTCACATTGCGTGGCTCAGATGCTTGTCGCATAGTAAAATCTCAAAGCATCCCTTAAGTATTTATTCAAGCTGTGCAACGTGGATTTCTGATTCTCAAAAGAGACTGTGCTATCTCAAGATTATAACTGAATGATTTTCAATTGGGTGATCCAGTTCAAACAATATGACTAAAACTGATTGGCATAAGGGAAGATTAAAAAAAAAACAAAAAAAAGCAGTCAGACTGTCAGTTTAAGAAGTAGTATCAAGTGTTTTAAGATATTTTGCAAGCCATTTGTGTCAGGGAATCTTAGTTTTCACTACTTTAGGTTAGACCATTTTCTATCTTTATAGAGGTTTGATACTGAATCAGACTATTACTCCAGGGAAGAACATTTCAGAACCCTGAAGCAGCTATCAGTCTCTCACCGCCGGCCCTGGGTATGGGCTGATGTCGCAGCCTTCCCTCCAGGACAGGTTCAGACTCCTGATAAACTCCAGGTAGAAAGGATGGCTTCTGTTCAGCATGGAGAAGCCCAAAATGTTGGACTGATCGCCCACCACATCATCTAGCTTGAGCAGAGGGAAATCCTGAGGACAGAGGACAAAAAGAGTGGAAGAAGAGAAAGAACAAGGGAGTTTGTCAGCATTTGCCTGAAAAGTAGGCATTGTGACATGCAGAAGTAATTGCAGTTTAACCTAATAGCAGGGGAGAAATCTGAAATGACTGACAGATGAGAGAAGAGGGAGAAGAAGATGAAAACAAATGAACAGATTGATTGGGGTTTTCTTTTCTATGCTGCATGACATCGTTTAATTTTAAAATTCAGAGCAGGGTAGTACGGAGAGAAGGGGAAAAAAAGATGGACATCAAACACTAGGAAATTTCAAAGAACTTCAAATAGTCCTTGAAGGCAAGTTGATGTCACGCTGAGCTCCACTGCTGAAACAAACCATAGTCAAACTGTTTGCTCGGCCCTCGCAGGATTTGTGTTTAGCAGCACACACCGACCGACAATTAAACATTTGGTTTAAGTGGTGAGGAAGTTGGAGGATACAGGAAGGCGAGCATAATACCTCACTTGGAGTTTGTGGTTTCCAAGCTCTACTGAAGTTGATGATGATAATGTGCTGGAGTATAAATGATGCATTCCTCATTCACTCCTTTTTTATATCTTTAAGGGGTGTTTGAGTCAGACTAAAGATAGGACAGAACGATTCTTCCCATTTCATATTTCAGGTCTGGTCCAACTAATACTGACTGTGTGAGTTGGAGCAGAGACAGGCCCGTCATTGTGTCAGATTTGTACACATTAACTTACATGGGTAGAAACATAGTGAAAAAGAAGCACCTAATTTATTCTTTTTAAACCAGCTGGCATGAAGTTGAGCCAGCCAAACTGACCTGTGTTAACCAGACAAATGAGCCAAAGTTTTTTTTTAATCAAACATTTGCTCCTTCCCGGGCTCCTGCCTTTTTTCTGACACATCCTTCTATCATTCCCATCTGAGAAAAACATATTCCTCTTATGATGATCATTTTATGAATCCTTTCCATTCAGCCTGTGAATGAACAACAGTGCAGACTTTAAAACTCTACTTTTAACAGTGTTAATTGGTTTTAAGCACTTCAACTCATTAACTAGAAAAATCAAATTTGCTCATATCTTGAGAAAGCCCCAAGCTTGAATAGGCCGCTAATGATTACAGGAGCAAATCTCTTGTGTCAGACTCTTGTGAGATGAGCGAGTGCTCCTGTGGACACGCAATTTCTCAGAAATCTTATTATCCGGCATGTCACTTATATTAACTAACTCGTTCTTCTGGTGTGTTAAAGAAGAATTTTACAAGCTGTCTGAATTTTGGTCTGTATGTTCACTGGGTTTAAACACAAACCTTGTAAATGAGTGGAGGACAAACTGTGCAGATTACAGCTGCATATGCAGATGCTGGAGTTGAAAATGAAAAGTTGTGCCACTTAGTTTCAGAAATCTCACCCTTTCTTGTTTTTCTTAAGACTGTCACAGCCTGTCTGTAAGCCTGCTTATATTGCTGCTGTTGCACTGATTCAACACCAAATTAATTTCAGCAGCAGCAAAAACCTATAGATAGCGCAAACATGGATACACAAACAGCAATTACCTGGATTGAATTTCAATTTCATGCTGCGGAAAGTCTAAATATAATGCTTAAAAGATAAGCTCCTTGTGATCAGAGATCTTTGACAAAACCATGTTTATTTAAATTGCAAACTTTTTTCCAAGGTTGTTGGAGTGAAAGCACAATGTACATGTTTCATATTTCCTTTTTTTCTACTGCATCTGACACTGTGGATCTGTTTCTCTGTTGTTTTTTGCAAATGTCTGCTTTGCTGTTTTATGTTAGAAGCGTTCAAAAAATATATGTCTAACTTTAAAAAAAACATCTGGTCAGCGGTCGTCCAGAGTTGGACAAACAGGCTGTCATCATCAGTGTTTGGCTGCGTTTGCTCTTCTATAAAAATTATTTGGCACAGAAGCTATTCAGCCTGCAAAGACATTGTCTAGAGGGTAAGTGGGGGGGTTGAGGGGGGAGGCGTGTTTGTTTCTTTACATCACCATCAAGGTTGAAAATTTTTGCTCTTCTGGAACCCTCTCTGTCCAGCTGTTAATGCTAACCTCAAGATGAGGTTAATATCCTTTCCCCGAAATTTCTCTTTCTATCTTATTTCCTCAACATTGTCCCCAGCCTTTGGGGAAACTGTTGCTGTTATTGTTTCCGTTGCACTCTCTGGATGCCAAATCAATTTCAGCAGCAGCCAGGCCGGCTGTCAGACTGTTAGCCTGCCAGCACTGACGAAGAGCAGTTGGCTAGGCCGGGTTGCAGGGAGCAGGCCAACACTGCTGAGGGAAAAAACACTGCGACAGCATTCCAGAAGGACACCAGCGATGATGTGACTGCACCACAGTTTACACTTGATGTTCATTTAGAGAGAAACAGATTTTCAGCAGCCATTTAGGGCAAGACGAGTTCAGGCTGGTAAACTATGAGAAGATGCAAAAATTTCAGCATGGCTCAGATTTGTGAGTTTTTAGGAGCAATGACTAAACCTTGTAGGAGTTAGATTACTCCCTTCCCTATAAGAGAACATGACCGTTTTATACCTTCAGGAGTTTGATCGGTGAAATCAATACCTATGACTTCCTGATTACTTCACCTAGACTATGAGAGTTCTGCACTTTGAATCTCACTTCCTGGCTTTCAGTCATTCTGGGATATTGACCACATGCCCAGATTAACCTCTTAAGAAGCACTGGGGCAGGAAATTGTTTTTGGGCCCCAATAGACCCCCATTATAAACAGCATTTTCATTATTTTCTCATGCATCCAGAAACCAATCCTCTATAGCTAAAATGGCAGCAAATTTGAGAAGTGATTGATTATTTGAAAAGGAAAAATCAAAAGGTGAAGAACTTTTTTGAAAGAAAGAAATTCAGTTTTGCCTATTTAAAGTTCTGAATGAGACTGAAAAAAAGTCAAACTTTACAATAAACTTTGCTCGATAGGAACAAACATATTTCAGGTCTTACGGTAAGATTTAGTCAGAGTTCATCCTGAAGACCAGAGCCACAACATGTCTGTCTTGCATTTATGCCATCGGCTATCAGACATACATTTGTTGCCAGATTTATGTCCAAGGCCAGCTCCATCCATTAATAACTACTCTATAACTAACCCCTGACTGTTTTTATCTTTAGTTGCTTACCTCAGAGAGATCTCACCCTATGTGTAATTACAAGAAACTGCTCTACTGAGCACTACAACACAAGACCAATGGCCTCCCTTGGCCCATGTGTCAGACCTCACTCATCTTTAATCTCATACTTTAAATTTAATGTCAACTCTTTTATATTTGCTGACCGGACCCTTCTAAGAAGAAAAACGTAAGGTGAAACTCCTAGTTGAGGACGAGGAGTGAGTCTATACAAATTGGGCAAAAACTCCCTTTACTGGTGCTCATAAGAAAATGTCACCAAATGTCATTGCATATTTCATTGCATAACTGTAAATTTCATGCATCTCGCACAGTTGCTAGATAATATCTGTCAGACAAATCTTTAAACACCCATAAAAATACAAACAAAAACAAATGCAAAGCCAATTCTGCAACCATTCCAACTTAGTTCATACATGCTCACAATTCATACACAACTCACTTCAATGTCCTGCGCAAACATTTGTTCTTCTGGTTTTCCTACTAAAAGTGTTGTTTGTCTCATTTGTTACTAATTTGCCTTAACACGCAGGTTTTTATGCAACATCATAACAATTGTGCTTGCACAACATAAGAGGATGAAGTAGTGTCGATCAGTGTTTATGTGGCAAAGCTAAGCTCCTAAATTACTTTTTTTCCCCCTTTTTTAATTTACAACTGACTAAACCATTGACGGAAATTGTTCAATCTTCTAAAGGGATTACAGCTCTTTGCCAAGAGCAAAAGAAAATGGTGGATCCTGGTCGGTAAAAAGGATTAACCAAGGTACTATAAGTCCTAACGTAATCACATGAACAGAATATAATTATAAACATTTAGAAAAAAATCATTTGAACACAGACTTTCCTTGGTAAAAAAACATTTGGCTTCCCAATAACAAAGATATATCAAGCCATGTGATTAGTCGCTTGGACATGCCTAACCTCTGCTTCAGTTGAAGGATGTTCAATGTTGTTTTTCAAAGTCCTGCAGGTTTTAGATGTTTTCATGCTTGAACACATCTGATTCAATTTAAATGTGTCTCCTCAACAGATGGTTGTCAAGGTCTGCCCAAGCCTGTCAATGGCCCATTCATCTAAATCAGGTGTGCTGAAGTAGGAAACATCTAAAACCCACAGGGTAGTGGACTGGAACTAGACATCTTTGATATAATTGATGTAACATTCCTTTTCTTAATTATGTAATATGTGGCAGATAAAGTTGATATGGATGTGCTTGGATCATGATTATTACCATTGGAAGTTGTATTAAGAGAGAGGGAGTGTTGTTCTATTGTGGATATGCTATAAGGCCGGATCAGAGAGACTAGACAGCTCCAGAGGGTGATCAAATCAGAGTACTAAACCTCAGAATTACATATACACTTAATTCTTTTCATTTAATGCTTGCATTAGACAGCTTTTACCTTCATCTATGTTTTCATTTTCAATCCTCTCTAAACACAAACATCTTGTTTTCTTGTGGTGCTGATGGACTGAGCAGTTTGACATCCAGAGAGCCAATAGAGCCAATAATGTTTAATCCAAAGTTAAAGGTAGGTCATATATGGCTCTGCAGTGGGTCGTTGATGTGTGTGGAAGTGAAGTGGAGGAATAAGTTTTCTTTTGGTCCATTTCCAGGATTCGCTTCACACAGGAGGGATGACAATTTTGCCCTTGGTTTGTTAGACCTGTTAAAGCCTGTGACATGGCAGTGTTGAGAGTTGAGGCAGAGATCAAGACGAGTTGTTATTTATGAAGCCTCCTTATGCAAGGGCACAACACCAAACAGTAAAATTATAATGATGACAAACAGTGGCAAGACCAGCATGCATCATTGATGAAAAGGGAGGATACAAGAGAGCCTAGTTTGATGTAAAAACATCCTGAATACAAAAAGGTAGACCACACCAACAAAGACATTGATGACAACATGAAAAAAAGGAAAATATGACCAGAGAATGTAAAAAAAAAGTCAGACAGAAGGAAATGAAGACTGAAAGAAAAAAAAGATACAAAAAAGAAACTAGTAAACTAAGGGAAGTAAAAGAAAAAAAGATTGGGCAAAGAACTGCAATAAGGAATAGGAAGATATTTAGGTAAAGAGAGACAGAACACAGTCCAAAAAGAAAAGATTGGGAAGGGAAATGGAAAGAAAAAGAATTAAATGATATAGAAAGTAGAAAATGTAGAGGAAGGAATAAAACATAAATCAAAGATAAATGGAGAAGTTATAATGAAGTAAAAGGGGACTGTGCTTTCCAGCAAAGGGAAGATTACAGAAATGAAAGACAAGCAACCGGAGTGGAAGCTTTAGAAATCATCACTGGCTCCAATTTTGTATCAGCAGTGGAAAAATGTACATTACAGAGCCAAGAAAATGAATGCAAGAAGATGTATGTTAAGCATGAATAACAATGGCCTAATTTTTATCCTTGAAGGCCAGCTTAGTTGAAAACCATCAACAGATTCAAAGGCCTGTTGGAAAATAGGGAAAGGAAAATGGCCATGAAGGATAGAAAGGTTTACAAGAGGAAACTAAATGGCATGAAAGGAAAGACATGAAAATACAATAAAGTAAGAGGGGCCAAGGAGAAAAATATAAGGACAAGGGGATGTTTGTTGTAAAAAGAAAGATGTATGAGTGGAGAATTATTGTTTCCTCCTCCTCCTTCTCCTATGCCCCACAAGTGTTTTCTAGTCACTTGCCAAACCAACATTATAGATAAGAATCTGTCATTTACGTCTTGCCGGGTAAAATAAAGGTTAAATGAAAGAAAAGAAAATAATCCACACAAAGGAGTAAAACCTACCATGGTGGTGAGGATGTATTTATAGAAGGCTGATGTCATCCCCAGCTCATTTGCCTGCAGGTTACAAGAAAAAAGTAGAAAATAACAGTAAGACAGGAAGTCTAATTTCTTAAAATGTGAGAGACACTTGTCACACTGTATTCAAAAAGGGAAACTATATTTTCTACTAGGCACTCTCCCAAATTCAATGCAACTATGTACTACCCTACTTTTTTAATAACTTAAACCACCTGGAAACTTTGGCAGAAATATGAGAAAAAATAAAGAGAATAAAAATAACCAAAAGAAAGTCATTGTACCCTTTTGTCATCACAGTTTTATATTGGCTAATTCTAACTGAGGCAAGCGTCTGAATTAAAATTCCTGGAATGTTAAACGGTTCTATCATAAAAAACTTTTTGATGTGTATATAGAGCTTCCCACAATAGGTTTTCCACAGCAAAGTGTGCATTCTGTCAGTCTGGATTGCTGCCTTGTACTTATTTGGTCATTTTTCACATGCAGGATCTGACAGCTTTCCCAGTACAAATGTTCCCTGCCAGCGGTGATTTAAACTGTCAGCTTCACACTGAAAAAACCTGCACAGTGCTGGCGTTTTAACCTTTCACACACACTGAGATTATGTGTCCTCCTGTCTGCCTGCAGATCCTTGGCTTCACTGAAAAAAAAATAAAAAAATAATAATAATAATAGTAACCACAGTAACAGAGGAAGTTTTTTTTGTCTATTTTAACATTTTCAGGTCCAAAGAACAAAGATCTGAATGATGTTGCACCCGGCCAAAAGCCGATTAATATATTTTGAGGCTGTTGTGACCTCTGTAGACTCTATCTGCGGGTTTGGCTAGAAACCAGCTGTGTTTGAAGACCTGTAAACAGCTAAAAGGAACAAGCATTCAAACAAAAAAAGAAAAAGAGATGTTGCAGACAGAGTAGCAGCACTGTTCAGAGTCCCAGTGTCCCAGGAGGAATTCACACTCATTGCAAAGACCCAAAGGATGCAGTCAGCAGTCAGCATTACATCTTTCTCTAAATAAAACTGTGCCATATCATGCTGGGAAGTAAAGTATAAGAAATGAGATTGTAATGCACACATTTGAATAGTTTGGATCCCATTAGTTTATTTGCAGACATACACATCACAGAGTAGATTACACACCAGCTGTGATAGCTTGGGTGGTATTCTCTTCACCTATGTTTGTTTCTCCATGTATCTGAATTTGTGTCTGGGATCTTGACTAAATGTAGTTCTAGAGACATGATTTGTAGCAAGAATTACCACAAAAGGAAATCTTATTGGCTGCAGACACATTTTTTTTATTTTTTCCATTCCATCAGATACTCATATCTTCACAGGTGTAGCTGATATCAAAATGAAGGCCAAACTTCGAAGATAAGTGATATCCAATACTTAATGTAGATTATCTCTGGTGCGATCGCAACTTATTAATTTTAGAAGTTTTAAGTCTCAGAAATCCTTCATTTCCATGTGATTAAAGTTCTACATGTTCTAAGACAGTTTAAAAATATTTCACATAATTTAAAGATTGCATTTTTTTAATCACAACCCCCTTTATCAATCATAATGTATTACTTTATGTTTTATGTCACTAGTTTGTGACATAAACATGTAACTTTTGTTGAATAATTGATCAGTTTAAAAGAAAAAAGAAAGGAACCGAAATTGAAGGGCAACTGAAGTTATGAGTTCAAACATAACTGTGGCGCTCTATCCACCATTAAAACTGATCAGCAATTTCGAAATATTTTAAAATGAAGACGTTTCAAAGTCTGTTTACCATTTCTTATAAACGATAAATCTCCATGGAGTTCCTCAGGGTTATGTGCTTGGATGCATTTTTCACTTTGTACATGCTCCCATTACGTAAAATTATATCACAGCATGTCATAAAATCTCACTGCATAAAGGTCTGGATGACTGAACTTTCTGCTTCTAAATGCAGACAAGATGCACTTTAATGCTTTTGTATCTGAGTACCTCAGAAAGACAGTCTGCTACTCTGGATGGTACTTTACTACAATAAGAGTCCTTTGACTTGCGCATACTACCACCTTTTTTGCCTAACTGTATATAGTATTGTATATATAGAAGTAACAACATCCTGTCTCTGTGTGATGTAGAAAAATTTGACAAGTTACTTTTACCATTTTTGATTATTGGGTTGTCCCAAAAATGTTCTAGTTGGTCCAATATGCTGCAGCAAAGGCTTTGACAAGAACTAAGAAGATAGGTTATAATTCTCCAATTTTAGCTTCTTTTCATCTGTTAAATCCAGGATAGAATTTATATATAAAATATATATATAAAGCACTTGATGATCAAGCCCTATCAATTGAAGATCTCACAATTCTGTATATTCCCGACAAACACTTCACTGGTTAACTTGTGCTTCCTTGAGTTCATAAAAGTAGAATAGGAGGCAGAGCCTTCAATTATCAGGCCCCTCCCCAAAGGAACCAGCTCTCATTTTGGGTGTGGGAACAAAAAAAAAAAAACCTTTCTACCATTAAGATTAGGCTTAAAATGTAGAGCTGGGTTGGTGTGGCCCTTGGTGTGGTGTTGTCCCTTTAATTATGCAGCTCTAGGTCCAGGCTTCTGAGGGACATTCAAGGATGAACTGATCACATATCTTTACTCTCTATGTATGAATACAGGTCATCACTGTTGTCATTAACTTGCATTTTCTTGTTTTTTTCCCAGCATGCAACTCTGGCCTCAGTGGTTCATATCATCCCCTCTTTCCTTTTCTTGTAACTACCGACCAGTCAAGGTAGATAGCTGTTTTTATTACTGGTTTTGCAGGAGGTTTCTTCCTATTCAAAAAGATTATTTCCTTCCTGTTGCCTTGTGCGTGCTTGGAACAGGAGACTAAACTGAAGAGAAAATTTGAGGAAATAATTATTGGATTGAAGTGGAGTGTATCTTTAAAGTGTCTTCAGTTAACTTTTGCTATACATTGGCACTTTATAATTTACATAATTTTCTTAATAATTTAGATAGACCTATCTTCAGAATAACTCAGCTGATAGTTACATATACATTCATGGTGAAAAGTGTGGAAATAGAGCTGCTGATATGAATGTAAATACCATGTAAAGCAATGCAGATTTTTAATAAGGTCACAAAAAGAGCTGCTCAGAAAACAGCCGTGACCATATCAACAGTCAGCTCATGTAATAGGTTAATAAGTGGGCTTTCTCACCTTCCGGAGGATGTGGTAGGATATTGAAGCATTGGCGTCAATGATGATTGTAGCCACTTTGTCATCACGGATCTCCTTCAGCAAGGGGGTGGGATCCAAGCTGTCGTCCAGCATCCGCACTGACAGTGTCTCCCTGGAGATGAGGAAGCGTCGGACCAGTTCCTCTAATCGCAGCAGACCTAAAGAGCAGGGAAAGAGTGAGATTAATTCAATTTTTTTGCTGCATGAGTAAATATGACATTCTCTTCCATGGCTGAGAAAAAATTAGCTCCATTTGGCTGAAAAGTGAAAGTTTTTGAAGCATCCAGGTCCGACCGGTAGCCATTAAATTACTCAACAAAATGGCTGTTAGTGTCAGATAGTCTGAGGCTGAAAAACTGGAGGGAAGTAAATTAATGATCCTTGTCTGAATATTTAACTTATTTGTATGTTAAATAATTACTCTGACTTGAAAAAAAAGAAAAAAAAACACAAAACTGATAAATCTCAGAGCCATTAGAGTGATAAATAACTGTTACTGCTTCAAAGCCTTAAAGTGGTAATAAACAGTCTGGGATGAAGGTGATTATGCTGCAACTCCATTAATTTCTCTCCTCGGAGTATACATTTTGTACTATATGTCCAAACAGTTGTAAATGGGTTTGCCTCTTGTAGAGATTTACATTAAATCCAAATACATTTTGTATCCTTTTTAGAACAATTTTCCTGCTTTATGATGATTGTCTTCGGAGCCAAAGAGAAGCGACTAAAGGTCACCACTGAGCTTCATTTTGTACACTTAAAAACCACTAACCAGGCCAGAAATCAGGGTGTAGTGATGGACTCAGACCTAAATTTTGAAAAACACATTAAGGGAAAGTCTGCTAGTATCACCTTAAGAATTTATCAAGGTTAAAAGATCTGATGTCTCAGCAGGACCTGAAAAAACTAGTCCATGCTTTCATCTTTAGTTGGCTTGATTATTGTAACGGTGTCTTTACAGGTCTACCAAAAAACTGCAGCTCATTCAGAACTCTGCTGCTCTAATCCTCAGACCACATCAGTCTAGCTGTGAGGTCTTTACACTGGCTGCCTGTCCGTCAGAGGATCGACTTTAAAGTTCTGTTGCTGGTCTATAAAGCTCTGAATGTTTTAGGACCAAAATACATCGGAGACCTCTTGACCCAGTATGAACCCAGCAGACCCCTCAGGTCATCTGGATCCAGTCTCTTATCAGTTCCCAGAGGCAGAACCAGACATGGAAAAGCTGCATTCAGCTGGAACAAACTCCCAGAAAGCGTCAGATCAGCTGGAACACTCATTTTATTTAAATACAGGTTAAATACCCTCCTGTTCTCTGCTGCATTTACATAGTTTCTATGTAATAGTCCAAATCTTTCCCTTCTTGAATTTTTAAACTTGATGATGTTTTCAATCTGTTGTCCTTTCTTTCTCCCTTTCTCTTGATTTTGATTTTAAATTCTGCTTTTCTTTTTTTAATTTAATTTCTTTCTTTTAAAAATTTGTTTTTGTTTTTAATGTACTTTTTAATGCTTCTTCTGCACCCCGCTGTAATGCTTCTAATGTTTTATGTAAAGCACCT
>JBBBVU010000018.1:21869137-21880531 GCA_037177055.1 Atherinosoma microstoma
GTAAAGCACCTTGAATTGTCCTGTACATGAAATGTGCTATACAAATAAACTTGCCTTGCCTTGCCTTGCCTAATGAATCAAAACATATATGACAACACCTTGCCTTCTTTATCTTATTAATGAACTCCTGGATGTTTTTTTTTATTCATCTGAAAACAGATTAATTTGATTAGTTGTCCTTTATTACATGGAATCTCTAGACATTGGTGTCTTTTGGAAAAAAACATGCCTCAGAATTTACTCAGTAAGTTGTTGTTTCTTTTGCATTTCTTTTTTTAAATTTAGTGAACTTCATATACATTACATTTCTTAAACCATGTCAACCCACACACAGAAAATTACAGAAAAATGCTGCTGTGATCAGGACAAAAGGGGTATTTCGGGAAAATTGTTTTTATACTTAAATCACTGCTACAATCTACAAATCTATCATTTACCTCACAGGCTTGTACAAGAGGGACCAGGCATGATCGGTGCATCACTTCATCTGCCTCTCTTTTTACCCTGATGTGCATGTGGAAATGGTCTTGTTTTAACCATTTAACATAGCCCTGAGCTCTACTGTTGTTTTTCTTCCATTTGGATTAACCCTATGAATGAAGCAGGAACTCCAGTTAACTCAACGCTTAAGTGATCATCAATCATGATCATTCGGGATGTTTTCCACATGTCTTCCTTGAAGACAATTACCAGACGGTTATCACTATCCTACCAGTTTTTTGATAATGCATTGGACAGTTCTCAAGCCAGTTTTAGTAGTTACTCAGTTTTCTCTGCTTGATGCATACCAATGATTTGACCCTTCTTAACATTTTTTCCACAACCACAAGATGTGTCTTTCGACATGATAGTTTAAGAAATAAGAAGCTACTCATTGCATCAGTTGGGGTTACATAGCTTCTTGCCATCTGAAAGATAATTGCCCATAATTATCCAATAGGAGGCTGGTACCTATTTGCTTTGTTAAATCCAGGGTGATTTTTTATGTTTTTGGCCACGCAGTGTGAGGTACTGATTCAAGATGTTTGAACAATTAAGAAAAAAGTTAATAAGATAGCATAAAAATTATGTCAGTTCTTCCTGATTAATACTTAGACCAACTGTTGTGTCAGTATCATTACAATTTTAGCAGAGTTGAAATATAATGTAATTTTCTCGCCTGTCTCTGACACAAAAAGCAGGAGTGTCACATCTAATTGCCACCGTAAATCATTCATAAAGGCCCTGCTGGGTTTAACTGGCCGATGGCATCTTTCATGACTGCCTAACAGGCCCGTTAAACCCTGCCGTTAGCAGACGAGGTTACGACTCAAGACTTTAAACAGTGAGTTCAGGCAGGTGGAAAAACAGGAGGGAAATTAATGAAGGAACTTTAATATTAGTCAAATAGAAGAAAAGCAAGAAAATAAAGGATTAGATTAGAGGGAAAAGAATGAAAAGAAAGCTATAAGCTGGAAGATAAGAAAATATAATGTAACAGCAAAGGCAAAGCTAGAATTTAAAAATACTAAAATAAAGTAAGATTGTTTTTTGCAATCAGTAAATAAGTAAAGCTTTTTATCCTTTAATTTAAGAAATTAAATAATTTTGTTTCGCATCAGTGTTATTTTATGTTGTGCTCAGTAAACAGTGACTTCCCAGCAGGAATAGCATAGAATCTGTTTATGATTTCTCCAACTACCTGCCTATTACACCAAAACTGCAACATGTACAAGGTCACTTTTCTCTCTCAATAACAAACTCCAGCAGTCTAATAACCCCAGACCCAACCTCTGCGTGTCTGAAGCAATTTTCTCAACTGGGAAGTCAAAGGTTACAATGGCTTGTGTTGGTTATTTGTCAGATAATATCACAATTATACACACATCATCATTTCACAACTTTAGAGTTTCCACCTTTTTGCTACATTTAGTCCAACTCTCCATGAAAAAAGGCTCACAATTTTGCTCTGAAGAATTCAACCCTGAGGAATTTTCACATTTTGACTACTCACAGACGACAAAATGATGCCTGTCTTGTTCTATTTCAAAGTGTTGGGTTATTTTAAGATCTGATCAGCTTAAAAAGAACTGAGATGACTAGATGACCGGGCAGCAAGGCTTGTGGGGCGCTCCTGATCAGTGGTCAACAGTGCATTAAGGAGGGGTTTAATCATCAAGTAGCCACAGCATGTTTGGAGGAATTGCTGGAATAAATCGCACCAACTATGTATCCCATTTTCAACTTTAAGGACTACAATAGAAATCTGCTGCTAATGTCTTGCTGTTTGGCACCACAGGGCACCTTCACAGGTCTAGTAGAGTGCAGGCCTCAGCAGGTTGGGAGCTGTTTTGGCAACACCTGACCTCAGATTGAATTTATCGCCTGGTCACATCAGTGAATACCCCAGAATGCCCACTCGCTCTGAACAAACTCCAACTGTTGGTGCCAAATATTCACTCACTCAGCACATTGTCAAGTATCTGATTCCAGCAGAGGTGCACTGGGGAAATGGAAACATGCAGAGTGGAGCGAGAATAATGAAGCAGGAACTCCAGTTCAGCTCATGAAGTCACCAGAAGAGCCACAGCTATGTTAAAATCAACCATTTTCACCCTTGAAGTGGACAATGTTGCTCAGCCAACATCAAACAGAGGGGATAAAAAGATGTGGCAAGGAAGATGATACACTTCAGAGACTCACACTCAGCTTTGGCACAGATGAGGCTGGCCGTCGGGTAGCTGAAGGAGCGCAGGATGGATCCGATGGCCAGGCTCAGGTCCTCATTACTCGGGTAGAGCGTCACTGAAGCGAAGCGAAGGTACGGCAGCTTTGGGGTTTCCTCTGGGCCAATCTTCACATGAGGGATCTGAGGGAATGAGAGAGAAGGGAGGAGAATGATTTAGAAAGAGAAACAAAAGGGAGGTAGAGGCAAGTAGATGGGTTCATGTCTGGGCCACCTTCGTGTGAATAACTCCCGGGAGAAAATTAATAAAAAGAACTGAAGTATATTAGCTCAGTTAGTACTTTAGAGAACAGATATGGTAAAAAAAAGAATCCATAACATCACAACCAACTTTTGTCATAGCATCTATATACTTTAAAATGAGACATAATCAGTGTTTTTGAAAGTTAATAAAACATTGTCCACCTCTACCATCTGCAGCATCGGAATTCTAGACACAATGCAACAGTAGTAAATGCAGATAGGCCTCTTATTCTAAAGTATCCATTATTATGCATAAATTATCTTAGTAGCTACTTTACAAGTACAATAGATTTTAAAACTAAAACTTTCACATTTAGGTAATCATCTCTAATTTTAAATAGGTAATTGTCATTAAAGTAAAACATATAGCAGAATTGGGAGGAAAACCCTGAAATGTCGTGTAAAGGAGAGGGGGAAGACAGATGAGAGATAGAGAACAAAAATCTAAAGAAAAGAACAGAAAGAAATAGGGAAGAAATGGTGAGATAGCATCAACAGAGAGAAAAAAAAGAACTGAAAAATCATGAGCTATAGTTTCATATAAAGCTCTGATAAGAGAAATAAAGGCTTTAACCAGACTCTGATACTCGCTGACAATCCAGTGTTTGTTCACTTTCGAAAAGGTAATGTGAAAATGGAGGAAAGCTTTAGATCATTAGTGATATTAAAAAATATTGCACATGGTTTGACTTCACCTCCATGTACAGGAAACACTGAGTGAAATAGAATTTTAAGTACAAATCAGGTATTTGAAAAAAAATAAGTGGGGGGTGGAAATATAGCTCTGGTGGTGATGTGACTAGTGTTAGTTAGATCCTCAACATTTGGCCAAAGGTTAGGCAACCCAAAGAAGAAATCTGAGATTCTCCCGCTAATTTCAGGCACTTCCCCAGAGCAAAGGTGCTATGATGAGCGTGTTTGCATTGAAGCAGAGAAATTAATGACAAATTGAAAAATGATTACTCTCTGTGATGAAGGAGGAATGGAATCAGAGGACAAATGTCCTGCTTTATCAGCTGCTCAGTGATTTAACCCCAGCTCACACCTACAGAGGTTTAAACGGTAAACTGTAATTAGCTCAGCTGGGGTCTGCTCTGATCTGGAGAGCTTATTTTAAATCCAAGCTGAGAAGACATGCCAGGCAATAGGGTGAGGATATGAGGATGGTTAGAGGCTCAAAGTAAATGGTGGTGAAGATGAGCCCTTGTTGATACACTCAAGCATGAAAATTGTTCAACACAAGTTTATCCCTTTAAAAATCAATCAAAATGCTTTGACAGCTTGGAGCCTGAGAGCTGAGCTGTCAAGACCGTTTCAGCATCAAAGTAAACAAACACACAAGCACATGCAAGTGACTGTTTTGTTAAATATGTCATGTGACTACTGGTAATCACATGTTCCACATGAGCTGCTTTCATAATCCAATTCATCACGTTTGATAAGGACACAAACTAGAAATAAATGGCAGTGATTTAGTTGATATGACTGAGAATTTAAGGGTTCAAGTTGTACTTAATTGAAACACAGTGTAAAATCGGTAGAGTGGGGCTATGGGTCTCATTTTCTACCTGTTTGATACTTTATTTTACAAGATTTTTTCATTTAAAGCAGTTTCTCCATGAAGATTGTATGTTAAAGCAGGTTGAGAGTCGTACTGTTATTATTGAGATGTTTTTTTCAGTTTGAAGAATTAAAGCCTTATCCATTTGTACATTGGTATATCGTTAGCCTCTTAGCATAATTTCCTTAAGTCATATTTTGGACAAAATGTGATGTCTTCCTCTGAACACAGCAGATTCATTGTGTATCTATAAAGCCTTAAAATATCACTTTGACAATTATACTAGATTAATGACATGTACATCTTAAAGCTTAGCTTATTATGTGTATACTTGCCTTTGCTAACTGAAGATGAAAGGTTGAAAAGGTTAAGATGTTATGGAATACGATTGATATTATATATGAATGAATTAGTCAATATATCCATTTTTCATAACTGCATTATTCTGTTTGGTGTTTTTGGTGAAGGGGGTTAACAGCTGCTATCAGGCAAGAGGCAGGGTACACCCTGGATGGGTCATCAGGGGCAACACAGACAAACTATAGAAAACCATATACTTTCAAACTAAGGGGAGTTTAAAGTAATCATTTAACCTAACATGTATTGACTGTTGGAAGATGCACAGGGAGAACATGTGAACTTCACAATATTCCAAATAGAAGCCTTTCTTGTCATGCAGCCATATGTAATAGTCATGTAATAAAACACATGTTGTTTGTGTAGATGTGCAAAAATGTCAAATATAAGTAATATAAATCAGCTGGATGAGTTTTGTGCCTGCATCACATTTTGTAAGAGATGAGGTGGGACTTGCTTACTGATAAGCTAGAACATGGAGATCAGTAACAAATTGCAAATCAACACATCGAGAAAGTTTGTTTCAGGTCAATGCAAAATATTTCTCTTTTGAATAAAGGAAATTGTTAGAATAAATTAAGTGTTTCATCAGAAGTATTAAAAAAGAATAAGAATAAATCCACATAGACCACAGATTAATCACAGTACTTTTTAAACTGTGTTTTGTAAGGGATATGTAATGTTTTCTGTGTCTGTATGGGTCATCATGAAAGGTATAACTTTTGTCCATCGCTTAAGTCCCTGAGGTTTCACTTCTCAATCCTCCATTCTCCAGCTCTCTTCTTTCAATAAGTGTGTAGGGTGTTTGGAGGGGAAGCTGTGTGAGGTGATTCATCTTCATCCAGATCGTCATTTTCTACAAGGACATACAGCTGAAGTCATGTTCTTTTTTTTTACTTTTTCTTGCTGTTCATCAATGATAAAGCTCCTTTATTGTCCATTGTGAAGAAGCCATTTACTGGATGAGCCAAGTTTATGACTGATCAAAAATGTTAACTGCAGTATAAATGGAGAAAACCAGTTGTGATGTTACATGAAGCATGAATTGGGCATTTTGGAATATGTGCTCTCAGCTGATGCCTCAGAACCAGATGGAGATGCGACTTACCTCTTTTTCACCACATATGTGACTGATGGTTGACCCGGACGCAGGGCTGGAGGCTGGACCGATCACTGCAACCACACCTTTTGGCAGGATCTGACACACTGAGAGAGAAAATGAGAGAAACACAAGAGAAGTTTATTGTAGATTTTTTTTTTTTTTTGAAAGGCAGGAACATATCACCCCGGAGTTTCATTTCAGTGGCCCATTCACTTGTTTTTGGTGTGGAGGAAAGAGAATAAACTAACTAATAATTCAAATTTTCCAAAAAGAAAATGAAATTAAACTCAGGCCTAATATTTCACTTTAGTTGCAACAGTGTGCTTATTCGGCAACTTTTCTTTTTATTAGTGTCAGATTCTGGACTGGACCTGTGGTCCACATTAACTTGAAGTCCTCAAAAAGTTCTTGAGTCGGTAAGTTTTTCGACCCGTTTCTCCCTGTCAGTGCTTCTCATATGGGCAACATGAGGTAGTAATTGAACTATTGATTTAACCAATGTTTACTTATCATTTATTAATGCATATAAAGCTGCAATGCAACAATTTTGCAACACCTATATGAAATGTTCAAATAAAAACCGACTGACTTTATAAACCTCTTTTGCACTTTGAATCTTCAACACATACATGTATATACACAGACATTACTTCTCTTCTAACGCTTGCCATTTTAATGTTTATATGCATTCATATCTTGAATTCCTAATAGAATTTCCCTCAAAGCTCAAAGCCATTTAATGGAATTTTCATTTCACAACCATGTCATGTTTTCCATCTCTTTTTTCAAAGATATCATTTAATCTTTCTTCTTCAAATGTCATTTTGGTGTCAAGTTATGTGACATTTTGCTTGGCAACACGCCAACAGTTTGACATTAAATAATAATTATCATTATCTCCGTCTTCAACTTGAGGATGTAGTTCTGTGCTCATTTGTCACCATGATAAATACCTCAAATATGAGGTTGTGCCACTCTCCAGCATCTTTTGTTTTGTATACCTAAGCTCTCCTCATATTTTCTTCTTTTCAAAACACTTTATGTCAAGCTATTTCTAAACAGCTTGTGAAGCCATAGAGCCACAGTGAGTCAAGCACCTCAGGCAGGTTTCCAATTGCTCAGGGGCTTTTGGGGGAGCCTTATTTATGAGTGTGCACCACGACTTCGCGAGTTAAATGCACACACGTTCATTAGCGTGGTCAAAAAACAGGGTTACTGCCTAAAACATTCTGCTAGTACTGTATGCGGCTTATTCAATCAGAAACATCCCATATAGGGACAGGAAGTTATTTTAACAACCACAAAAAGAAAGAAAATGAAGAGGTCGCCGTTCAGGTGACTCAGTACGTAACAAACAAACAATGCTGCTGTCCATGGTGCTGACGGAAAGGGAACGGGTTACCTGCGTCAGATGTAAAATGTTATATTTTATTTAATACACACACACACACACACACACAACATTGGTGGTAATTCTTTTAATTTAAGAAACACTAAGATTCTAATGGAAAATAACATTAAATAGAAGCTGAAAGTAGACTATTTTTGGAGCCACTATATTTACATGTCTGCTCATGTTTGGGCTGGGAAGGGAGGGTCAGACCCCAATACCAGGTAACACCTGGACTGCTTCTTTGGGTAAAATTACTTTTGTGAAGACATTACCAGCAGAACATGCCAGTGCGTGGTTTCCTGACATTTTTTCTTTCCTTTTTAAAACATTCAATATATTCTTATGAATAAAAAATATCATATGAGCTGTTAAGCGGTTGTTGTATTCCTGAAAAGACTGTTTTGGGGGTAACATGGACAGGTGGGTGTTTTATTCTCCTCATTATTCTGCTTTTATTAGTCTGATTTTTATTTGGTATTTTGTTGTTGTTTTTTTTAAGTGATACATTTTGCATTATTTGTACTTTTCAGTCTGTGTGTGCATGCGTGTGCTCTGCTCTGAGAGAAAATCTAAATGCCTGTCCTTTGGGATGTCTCTTCCTGTGCTGCTGGCAGTTCATAATCAATAAACATCAGGAGCAGCTGCTCGCTCAGAATGCTGCAAGCTCTCAGGTCACTTTGACCTCGCTTCACACTGACGCTCAACACCCTGAATCAGTAAAATATTGTCATGATCCATCTGTCCTTGTGTCTGTTTGGCTGCTTCAATCATGTCCTGCTTGTCACCTGAGAACAGTTAATTACACACCTAAAACCACCAATGTGTACAATTAAGTGGTTTTAAACAACACTCCCTCTGAGGCTATTCAAATCATTCCCCAGTTTAGTTTTACAGTATGTGATGATCAGATTTCTGACAGAGAAACTTAAACAGCTACTGGAGAGGAAGAGAGCAGGAAGTCGTTTATCTGTCATTGTGAAAGTGAAAAAAAAAAAAAGACCCGCAGAAAATACATGAAGATGGCATCGTTTGGCATCAATAATTAAAGTAAGATGCAATGTTAAAAGCAATTATCCAACAGCCTGGGTTAATGTTATGAAGCAATGCATTCTAAGCCTAACCACATTCTTAAACTTACGTCTCGATTACGGTTCATACAACTTTTTACCGCCTCTTGTTCGATATCTCCATCCATTCTCCTCCAGCTAACTCTGGGCTTGCTTCACAATAATTAATGAAAAATAACATCTTATGTTGCAACAGGCCTGTATTTGATGTTTGGAATGACAGTTTGTGATCCTAAAGGCTGGTTCATACAACAAGATATGAAGCCCAACTTTCATGTTGTAGATAAATGAACAAGTTCTGAGGCAAAATGGTTGTTTGATCGCTGGTCACCACTCACTTTGTCTAAAGACATGATTCATATAGCTCACAGAGACAACCCAGTCTCTAACTTAATATGTAGCATGTTTGATATTTTCAAGGAGTCAGGGGTAATGGAGCTGTTGAATGAGCTGTTACCAAGGGCAAAACATTGAGTCAGGGGACATGACAGGGCAATACCTTCAAGAAAAGAAAAAATGGCAACCATACAATAAAAATGAAAAAGTGTGATGTACAAACTCTGTTTTTTTTTCTTTCTTTTTCTTTTTATTTAAGACTCATCGTGTGGTTGAACAATACATCTTTAGTTCAGAAAAAGAAAATTATGTCATGTGGAAGTAGCTTAAGGGTGGCTAGTGACCTGTTCAAGATTTACTGTCCAATTTTCTCTGCTTTTCACAAGGAAGTTTTCTCATTAGAAATTGACCTTTTCATTAACCTTAACCTCTTATTGCCAAATGTAACACAAAATAAACATTGAAGGGGAAAAAATGACCTTTGGATTAACTAATTTCCAGTTGGGACTTTTTGTTCAAGTGAGATATTTTGGATTAGGCTCATTTGAAAGTACTTTTAATAGTTTTTATATTTTTGTATAGAAGGATGGAAATGGGTTAATGCAATGGAAATATACTGAATGAAATATGTGGTTATGAAAGATAATACAGTGTTGTAAAGATATCTATTTCAACATAATGTCTGTAAAAAATAAAATAAAAAGAACTCAGGGCCATCAGCACCTTTAACTCTTGGTCTGAACCTATTTCAGGAGTTGTTTCCTCCCTGTTTTGTAAATGTGCTGAACATCTACGTATTTACTGAGCGTGGAAGAATTATTGGATCCTGCTGCACTATTGACTGGCTTTGTTTAATAAAGTTTGATGCTTCATTACTCTGAACTGCTTCCTAACAGAGTGCTTTACTGAAGGTAACCTTGGCTGGCATGTTAGGGTGGTTGGCAGCTGCAGATGGAAGGAAAGATTACCACCACACGAGAACAAAGCCAGGGTGGATGCTTACTGGTGTCAGTGGTGTCAAACTGGGAATCCTTCAGTAGCTCATAAACATCCACCTCCACTTTTGCTTGGGAGGAACCCTCCATCTGATTGTTGATGTTCTCCCTCGCCAGAGCCAGCGCCAGACGCTCACCACGACCGCACGAGGACTGGTCATCCAAAATGGCCGCTGGGGGACAAAAAAGGGTAAAGAATAGATGTTTTAATCATGTTGATGGCGAATGATACAGGTGAGTTCATTTTCAACATTATGATCTTATACTGGGGATTCATGAGGCAGTTTGTGAACAGAACAGCTGGGTAGCAAAGTGATTATATAAAAGTAGCTTCCATTATCATTTAGCATCTGATATTGAATTTGCCTTCACACCCTCAAAGGGATGTGACAGATTTATATGTTAAAATAGTGTATTTAATTTTTTAAAAGAAAAAAAGCTTGAAAAAATATACAAAAAACACCACTATAAATGACTATAAATAAAAAAAACCATTTTCAATAAACAAAACTGACCAAAAGCTATGATGTATGACGACGAAGAAAACAGTTTATACAGTAGAATTCAGAACTCAGTTGAAAGAGAATAGTTCGTAAAAAACCATCAGCATTTGCTGAGTTATTGATGATAAATTACTCATGTAGAGACCACTATATTCCAGCACAAGCTTAATTTATGCTCAGATGTTGAGTTTTTAGAGCTGATGTCATAGATGCGTACTTTATGCCGTATTCCCCTACATCCTGACTGTCATGGCATTAAGCCATGACAATCTACTAATGTGGATTTGTTTTTTAATTAGATCACAATGCATTGGCTTGAATTGATTATATCTGTAAAGTGCCTTGAGATGACTTTGTTGTGAATTGGCACATTACCAATAAAGCTGAACTGAATTGAATACTCATTCCAACAATGCCTAACACGAATGTGACTGATTTGTTTGATATTGACATGGAGAACAGCTTCGCTTAGACATGCAACTTCTTTACATTCTAGGATTTTATATACACTCTATCAGAACATAATAATAATAATAATAATAATAATAATAATAATAATAATAATAATAATAATAATAAGAGGCCTGGTAAGGAGCCATTCATTTGATACCACTGTTTTAGATGTTTTTTGTACTTTACCACACATCCACACCTGATTGAGATGAATGGCTAATTAACAGGCTTGCAAAGAAATTGACAAGCAGTTCAATTAATCTGAATCAGGTGTTCTGGAATTGGAAACAAGTACAGCTTGTGTAGCTCCTCTTTGGCGATGAAAAAAAGTCACATCCACCAGAAACATCTATTTTTTTTTTTTGTGTTTTTTGTTCATCCTATAGATCTAATGCAGGAAAGCCTCCAGATGCAGCTCAAACACACAGGGTGAGTTTTCTAGCCACGTTCCTTGTTTGTCAGCCTCAGTTGTCAGTGAAGTTATCCTTTGTTGATTGGTGACCTGTTCCGGCACACCACCACACTGTGGTTGGCAGGGGGGAGACACAATAATGGTGATATACAGTGGTAAGGTATAATGGTAATGACAGTGATATAATTATTTATTTGATATAACTAGTGTATGTATGTATGTATGTATTTATGTATGTATGTATAAA
>JBBBVU010000018.1:21880631-21904458 GCA_037177055.1 Atherinosoma microstoma
AAGGCAAGGCAAGTTTATTTGTATAGCACATTTTCAGGTTCAAGACAATTCAAAGTGCTTTACATAAAACATAAAAATTATTACTGATGGTGCAAAGAAAGCATTAAAATGTAGTAAAAGGCAGCAACAAAAAACAAAAATCACAACAAAATCCTGTATTTAAAAAATGCACCATTGAGCATAATTCTTAAAGAGACAGTGTGTTGATAATTGGCTATATTTGCAAAAATCAAGTATCACTTTCAATCACAATCGTATCCAAATGAAAGTCTTCTCGTAGCTTAGAATGAGTTATTTATAAATATATAAGTACACAACTGAAAACTGCCATGTTGCATCGCCATCTTTGAATTCAGTGGCCGAAATGGGACAAACTTGTTAGCCCTATGCTTTTTAGCAGTGAATCCCGTGTGTTGTTGGGGGAGGAGGAGAAACAAGCAGCTGACCGAGGACCGTTCAACTTGCCGTTTTCCCTTGAAATGGAGGATCATCCGTACTCTTTGCCCCGTTAGAAGGAGGGAGGAAAAACAACCAAGAAAACAAAAAGGATTAATAACTAGAAGAAAACAAGAGTTTACATCGGAGTAGTGTTTACCAGATGGAGATAATTCATGAGGGAGAGGCACATGAAAACTTAGGTTGCAGCTTTCTGCTGGACAGGTAAGTTAATTCAGTCTAACAGTGAAGTTTATTTTGGCGTTATGTTAGAAACAGGGCAGGGTAGTCCAGCAGCGACTTTATCCTCCAGTTTGATCATTTACCGTTACTTGCTATATAAAAGGACAGACGGTAATCTGTTAGCCTGCAGTGGAAAAGCTCCGTTGCTACGTTACAGCACAGGATTTTCCTCTTGTAGCACGTAACCCTGCTTTGACTGCCTCTACCTCTCCCTCTTCGTCTTTGTCTTCCTCTATCTCTCACTTCATCCGATCATTCCCGAGTCTACAGGTCACAAAAAACAATTTCACACGATGCGTTAGCTATTAGCAGTAACTTGGTACCAAATACATGGTTGGCATGCTTGTAACTTATCGGAATCAGTAAGGAAACAGAATTATATCGTTCTGTGCCTCATCACCTGACAGGACGCTCCAACTTGTGCAAGATGTTGACGTTTTCACATTTATGACTCTCCACGGCTTTGGTAGTGGTAGCAACACGCATAAACGGCGAGGCGCCAGAGAGCACCGTTCGGTTGTTTGGATTCAATTAGTGCACCATTAGATGGGAGTAATTATTACACACTGGGGCTTTAAACTAGTGGGAATAATAGTTAACAACCACATATGAGCTAATTCTACGTTTTACAGTTATCTTCAGTTTCAGCAGTTTGCATGGGCATAATTTTTCTGCACCTGTCGCAATTTCAAACCAACACACAACACAGTTTAATACTGATGATCAGAGGTGATCAGATGTGAAAAGCCATCCCTTCTCTGCCTTATAATTGGCTTTTTATCATGGCGTCATTCTTCTCTAAGGGGTGTAGGTCGGGGTTATGAACAGATTATGCAGACATTGGGGGATATAAAAAATCCTACCTAGACCTGAGAAATGTAAGGCACCTAGAAAAACAAATTTTTGGTCACATCCAAAGCCTGGATGTCACTTTACACAACACTTTTTTTTGTGATTTGCCTAATTTACATTTCATAAAACATTTAATTTACATTTGATTAAAAGGGTGTTTTTGTAGAAGGAGATTTTCTTCCTTTATTTTTTCATATCTTTTGTCTTTATAAATTAAGACACAAATATCATATATATTCTGTTTAGTACTGTTTAGTTGTCAGATAAGAAAACACATCCATTTAACACTCCTTATAAACTCTTCACCACTTTTGTTTTGTATCTCTTTGCCCAGTTATTGTTTCTCTGTTGTTTTTGCTCCTCCTTTCCATTTTCACCATAGTCTGTCATCTTTGTTCTGTTTGTTTTTTTCACAAACCCCTTTATGCCTCCCTTTGTCCCCTCTACTCGTCTGTGATTCCATTTCTTCTTCCCAACTCATTTTGTTTGCATCTCAGGTTGGATCATTTGTAAGATCTAACAAACTCGGCTGGAACTGTATCAGAGAGTTTCTCTGTAACTTCCCTTCATGATTCACAGCGGAGCCCGAACGCCGCTCTGCTATCAGTACCTCTCATTTTTCGCCCTCATGTCTCCCACGGAGGAAAATTAACTTTAATAAATGCAGAGACTTAATGTTGGACATAAAAGTTCAGCTCTCCTCAGCTAAGTTTTTTCTTTTTTTTGCCTGTACTTCTCTGAACCCGGATGGCCCCGAGTTGAAATCCCTATTGCTTTCAACTTGTAAAGCTTCAGAAAGTCTGGCAAGCACTTACATGCATGCTGCCATAGCAACCGGGTCGCCTGGTGGTTTGTAATGGTTCACCTTTCACTCCTCCATTAATAACAGGGCTGCCCAAACACACACACACACAATGGATCATACAATTCTTTCATGTAATTTCTTTCCGGTAAGGAGAGTTCCAGCAAAAAAGCAGGAGTCACACGTTGACCTTCAGAAGTGATACAATGGAGAAGAAAGGCTGAATTCGAAGTTCTGTGACTTGGTGTCAAAAGGATTTAAAGTATGAATGCTTTCAGACATATTTGGCTTTTTACTGATATACAGTAACTCATTCAAAATAACTTCAGAATATAATTTGTCTTTATAAGAAAACAAAGAATTGGGAGAAATGTTAGACTTAGTTAACATTTGGAGATCATAATTGTTTATTTCTTTCTGCATGATTGTGATGGATTTATTTATTTATCTGTTTTAATTACAATGTCAGCCTTTTAGTGTTTTATTTGAAATAAACCAAAAACTGATTTTGATCATGATCGGGTGTGTGAATGTTCCATTTCAGCTGCTTTTTCTCTTTTCCAGTACTGGAAAATTAAATTTTGTTCCAGTCCAACACCCAGAGCTTTCACCAAAATTTCAAGGTTCATGACTCAGCGCTTGTTAGATACAAAGGACTGTTTGAAAAGGTTTTTTGTGAGTAAAGGACTCCAGTCATGATGGGTAACTACCAGCACTCAAATGCAGGTTTGGCTTGCTCTGTGATGGATTATCGATGCCAGAAAAACCTGATGTTGTTGCAGGAAGCTAAACATCCAGCAAAGGTCAAGAGGCACAATGGTTTTCATGAGATCTTTGCAGTTGCCAGGTGGCAAAATAAGTGAAAGGATGAAAAGATAATCACAAAGTGTGTATTCTCAATTTTATAATGGTGCATAAATGTTTAAAAACCCTTCAGATTTTTTCTCTTTTATTCACCTTAAATATGTACTAAGAAAATGGTACTAAATGCTACTCTTCTAGAAGTGGCAGCAGTATATGAATAAACATTTTTTTAAGTTGAAATTAGAGTATCATTGATCAGCGAAGTGTCAGTGGGTGCTGTGTTCATTAACAGTTCAGTCAAAGCATGATCTACAGAGCACACATTTGTGGAACAGTATAATGGTAAAAACAAGCAGATTTCTGAGGACAAAAACATAAGAGTTGTTCAAGGTCATCAGACTGAAAAAGGTTGCAATAATTCACAGTGTGCAATTCAAGGAATTAGAAGACTATTCTAAACTTCCCAAAGAGTTGAAAGTTTTTTTTTCTTTTTAAAAAGTCCCTCCATGAGCAAGCTGTGAAGCTTCACAAAGTTTACAAAGACAATGTCTTTTCCACAGCAAAAGAATCAGGCTTAGTGGCTATGAGAAGGCCATTGCTCTTCAATAAAAATAATATCTGCTCTGTTTACTAAAGATCATTACAACAAGGTATAAGGCTGCTGGAAAAAAATGTTGTCGAACAGATTAAAGTTATGGAATATTTAGGTTTAAATACTTATGACTTGAATGCAATAGATATGCTTAAAGGTTCTAATTGACAATTTCCCACACAAACTGTTATTTACATGGTTACATCATCTTGATTAATCTGTGATGGATGTTATGACATTTAGAAGTTTCGAAATAAGAATATGAGACATTAAAACCATGTAGAAGAACTTGGTTTGTTTTGATTGTCCAATGAATATTTGCCTGTTATAATGTCTTTGCAGTATTTTCAATGACCGAATGTAACAGTGCTCATGCTTGTCGAGAAAGAGACAGAACAGCCTACTGTCTTTGAGGTACCCTGTGTTTTGTTCCAGTTATAAGACATGTTTGCACAAAAGAAGATTTTTACATTATTGTGTACAAAGTCCTTTTTTTTCTGTAGAATTTCTGACATGATAGTTTAGGTATGACCAAATTCCCAATTGTACGCTGATGCTTTGATATTTAGGACAATTTCAGGAGAACACAGCCATGTTTACATGGACACAAGCATTAGGGTTAACAATGCTCCTCGTACACATACCAATCAGAAATTTTTGATGCAGTCACACTCATTTGGAAACAAAATTTCCTTCTGATCGTGATGGATGGGTTATGCTGATTGTGGAACACATATTCAAAAATGCGTGTAGAAATGATCCTTACTGCACACTTGTTGCTTTAGCCGTATGTCAACGTAAAGTACTGGTTTTTGATTATTAACGTTTATTTTACAAGAAAAAAAAAAAAAAAAACATGACATGGCAGAACCAAAACAGAACTGATCAGTATGTGATACAAATGCATTGTTTGAGATTTTAAAATAATTTTAGATTATTCAGGGGAAAAAACTGACAGTAAGAAAGCAATAAACATGCACAGTCAGCAGTGTTTGCTCATTTCAGAAATCAGCATTTCTTCTTCTACAGGTGTTTCTAGGGTGTCAGAAAGTGGCACAATTATGCACAGGTGAAAATGATTTATACTGTTCAACCATATGATGCATGTAAATGCACGTCACGTAAACAGTGCAAGCTTTTATCACGATTGACTTACTTAAGGCTTAAACATGGTATAAAATTTTCAAACCATATAAAACCAATTAAGATCAAATAATATATGCAGTCAAGTTTACGTTTTTAGGAAACTAAAATGATGTATACTCGTTCTATGTAGCCTTTTCATTCATTCATTTGGACAGATGTTTACTAATGCACAACAGCAAGCTGAATCAGACAAACGATCACAGGGGGAAGTGGGTTTGCAGGTGCATTCATTTATCTATCCAGAAATAGGTTGATGAGTGCCTGACTGACTGACAGCACATTTGTCTGCCTGGTCTTTGTTTTATGACTTCATCACCTGAAGTAGATTTGTCAATCTTTAAAGAGAACAAAATGCAAATCTTTTTCATTAAAGCATTGCACTGTTTAAAAGTATTCATAAAGCACTCTGGGAGATCAGTGTGTGGACATAACTTTTTTTCCTTGTTAAAAAGAAACAAAGAGGGAAACTGCCTTTTTTAAACAGAAACAAATGTTTGTGTATGAGAAAATCATATTTACATGAGCAATATCTTTGGAAACTATGTCCCTGGTGTTATGCCTTATTTATGGAGACCAATTAAATTCCATGTGCATCACATGGACACTAATTATCAATCACATGAAAGCACTTTCATAGTCATGTGGAGAAACAACTTACAGTAGATGAGATCAGAGACAGCCTCTGTAATTAGAGAAACTTTGTGTTTTTGTGGCAGGTCTCCAACTGAGCTACTACACCATCTTTAGGGTCAGTAAATTCCTCCACCAATTACTGTTTGAAGAAACTCTTGCATGTGTTATCAATGCAGAGAGAAAAGTCTTGAGTCCGATTCTTCCAGCAAAAAAGATCAACAATTAAACTTGCACTACTTATTCGTCGGTTAAACACACAGTTGTAAAACAAAAGCTTGAAAGTGAAAATGCAACTCATAAAAGTTTAAAAATATATACATTAACTTACCAGAAAAAGTAGGGGAAATTATATTAGGTGGGTTATTTCTTTGTTGTACCAATGCTTCCTACAAATAATTTTGATGCTATTTTTAAGTCTCGGGGGTTTTCTTGTGAACAAGCCCTGCATCATCACCCTCATTTGCTGACATGCAGCAGCACATATTGCACAGAGGATAGGAACTGAAACTGATGTTAATACACTTGTGTTGATCAATTATTGATACCAGTGTTGGTATCGATATTATCATCAATGTTCGGATCAATCTCCCCATCACTAATGCAAAGAAAAACACATCCCCATGACCTTAATGTGTTCAGTCTCAGCCAGGTTCCCCATGGACTCCGTTACAGCTGTGTCTGTTTTAGTGTCCCTCCTCTGTCCTTTTGTAGGCCAACACTATGGCTGCACAATGTTTAAGATCCAAAGAAAGTGGAAACAAACACTTTCTCATCTGGAAGAATTAAAAATCTAGTCAGGATCATAAATATTACACCAAAGATTGTTAATTATTCAGCAGCATCAGTGTCCTTCAGCTGCTCCTAAAACTGCCATGAATTATTTCAGCCTGTGCAATCAGTCATCCTGAAGGAATCGCTTAGCTTATGTTCTTTGTAAGATATCTTTAAATCACAGAGGTGCTAGTGTGTAAAAGGTAGTTTGTCACAGCATTATTTGTGTGAGATTTGCCCTTTAAAAAACACTTTGGATAACAGGTTTTTTTTTTCAGGATTTATTGGACTTATTTAAAATCCCGAGCCTTAATGTAAACATCAGCACACTAAAATGTGTGAATGCTAACACTTGATAATCAAGTACTACACCATATTGATTGCGATGTGAATATATATTTTATTAGTATTTCATGTAAAGAGAAATTGACCAACAACAAAACATGGAGAGGGGGTGGGATTTTATAAGTGTTCACTTCTACCCACTCCTTTTCGGACAAAGAATTTAAGTATGATGGGAAAATGGAAAATTCTGAGCGGCTTGCTTATTTAGGTTGATTTATTTTGTTGCATTTGTTTTGTTGACCCTGTTTGATAGGGTATGTCTTATATTTTGTTTTGTTAAAGTGTCTGAAATATTACACTTCAATAACTTCAAAGTCAAACCAAAGTGATACATTACATAAAATAAGTTCTGCATTATTACAATCAATCCTCAGAGCAACACATCTAATAACTGTTAAGGCATCTCATTGTGGATAATAGCCAAATTAATGATAATCCTTCCCCTGAAGCCACAGCAATACCTGCTTGATTCAGATTCAATGTAAATGTAAAGTCAGGGCTCAAACTCAGCAGGATAGTAAGAAAGAATAAGAAATGACAGCTGGGATCTCACAACTCCAACCTCTTTGTTTACCTGCAAGACCAAGGGATTCTTTAGGGAGCTATCTCCCCCCCCATCACATTTCTCCAAGTAAACAAAATTATGTGTCATAAGGGTTGGAGGAAAAAATCAATATGTCTGTAAAAACATGAACTCACTCTGATATACACTCAATAACACGAGTGCAAAGTTGTCTTGTTTGCCTCTGAAAGAAAACCAGCCACTAGAGGGTAACAGTAGTGCTGTGATCCAAACTGCAAGTCACCGATGCGATTTGTTGTTTTTATTCTCCCTTTTGTCTTGTCTCATTGAATCAGTCGACCTACCTGCAGCCCCCAGTCAATACTTCCTCTTTCATAGAAAAATATGTTAACTTCAAGAGCTCAAAGATGAGATGTGGCAAGAAAACTGGTTAATTTTTTAATAAAGGTAAATCTGCAGACCCCTTTTTTTATCATTATGTCTATACAATCTTGTTTCAAGAAAGTGGGAAGGAAAGGGATAGAAAAAAGCTGAAATGTTAAATTTCATGTTAAATTTGAATGTAGTTTGTTTCACTCTGGAGAGGTGGTCAACCAGGCTCTCTGGAAAAAGTACAGAGAAAACACCAGGAGGAATGAAAGCAACAAGAGAAGACCAAGTTTCTAGCTTTTTGTCTTTCAGGACAGGTCTGTTTTCTTTCTGTCCGAGTCTTCCAAGTATTTTCCTATTGATTTAGTTCCTTGTCTGTGAACTACAGCTATAATTAAGAAACTATTATCCACAAAATGGTACATGGGGTTATCCACTATTGGAATACCTACTGAGTATACAGAAAGTCTGCAGTTTTGGCTTTGCTTGTTATTGCATTCTTCTTCAATAAATCAATGAACCCAAATATTTTTGTCAATTAATGATTAAGTAAAATGGAATTAAGGTTGTAATATATTGGCATTTCCCTTAAATTTGCAGTATTGGGCAAAAGCATCTTGATTTTTTTGTTCGTGTGTTTGTTTATATTTCCCCTCGGTTATGAAATAGTCTTGCCTTCCTTTTCCCCAACACATCAAGTTGCATAATTACTGTACCCGCCCTCTGTTTGTCATTAAGTCTCTTCATTTAAATCCTTGAGGTACCAACATGTGAAATGTTTTACTTTTCCTCGTGTCTGATCTTTTCATTTAATTGTAGGTTCATGTTTTGATGAAGAATAAAATGTGGTTATACCACATATGAACTTCGAAGACCAACAGAATGGCACACACTGAGCTTTTGCATTATATAGGCTACTGATACCACCAATTTCCTGGCTCAAATAGGTTAATTTTGTAGTCTCTGTTTCTTTTTTCAGACAAAGTTTAGGCAGTAGATGTTTGTTTTTTACTTGACATCAAGGTAGGGACATGCCCCTACCAATAACCAGCAACTACTGAGCCATCCCTTTTATTTTCCAATGCACAGAACAGCTGAGAGATCTGTGCTCTTTATCACTAATGTGCTGCTACAAGTCTCTCTTTTAACCCATTTCAACTGTTATCAATGGCTCTGCTCTTTTGTTTCTTAGTAAGGTGGTTGGTTGTCCCTGCTGTCACTCATTATGTAGAAAGAGATAGTGCTTCTATTTACCACCAGGCTAGCTAGTTCCAGAGAGCAGTGCTAATGGTGGTTGTGTCTCCAGTCACAATCAAAGAAAAGAAAAGAAAAGTGAACATCAGGATCTATCTAGCCATTAATAGTGGTGATAATAATAGCCACTAAGTGAATAACGTATTATCTTAGTATGCAAGCGTGTTATTTACTCAGGTAACAGAATGAAAGCTGCCAGACAAATTGGAGAGAGAAGATACTGAGGCAGGTGGAGAGAGAAGAGGAGAGGTAGGTGAGCTGTGGTACTCTGAGTTGTGGCTTGGGCTACATAATAAATTAACATTTTTTCAATCATAATGTGGCATAATGAAGTGTTTATCGTAATTTCACATAATATTGTGCAGACTAAAAATACATTTTTGTTTGGTACAGATTCCTGCAAAAAATGGGACCTTAATGAGCTTTTTTAACTAGAATGAGAATAATTATGATGTAAAAATTAACTCTAACATCACAAATTCTATGCATTTGCAATGAATCTAAGTGATCAGGTATAGATCTTTTTTTAAACTATAACAACTATAAATCAAATCCCACTCTGTAGCAATGGTTTATCACCGGCTTTCCCATTATTTCTGTTACTGATCATATTTTCCTTTAAGATGTCATTAAGCTGATAAATTTAAGTCGTGAATTACTTGTACTTTGTGTTTAAAGCACATGTTTGTAATGTTGATGATTGCACCATAGTGCAAATGGCTTTTTTGTCTGTAAAATATTGATGTGTAACATATATTACAAGATAGGTTTCACTAAAAAATTACAGAAATCCTTACAGTAAGTAAACTAATCGTGTATTCAGTTCAACCAAAAAACAAACAAAATAGTGTCAATCCCTGCAAAGAACATTTTGCTTTATACTTTTTTTAAATCAGATTTCTTATCCACTCCATTACACAATATTACAAAGGATCCTCTATCATAAATGCAACACAACACTTGTCTTCCAAGGGCGTCAGGGAACCGCTTTTATATCCATACTCCCTTCCAATATCAAAATAGTGTGAGGGACTGCTGATGTGTGCCAGTTGCTTTGACATGTTAAAGTCTTAAGGATGATAATAACTCAAGCCTTCTTCTCTCTATCACACTGTGTTTTTTTACTTTTCAGATATTTGATAGTATAACTGTAAATGAGCAGCGGGTCAGAAACAAAGATGGACGTCAATGCTTTTCAATTTACTGATTAAAAACAACAAGAGATGTGAAAGTGGCTCCATTCCCCAAAACTTTGAAGACAGAGTGATAGTGTTTGACCCTCTCTGATTACCTCTTCTTCATGATTGTTTCTTTCTCCTCATATAGTGTTAATCGCCGGTTTACATTGTCACATAGACTTGGCAAAAGATAGAAAAGAAAATGTAAACTATAACATTTTAAGGTCAAGTTGTTGTTTGATGTGTGTTTGTTCTGTGTGTGTGGTCACAGGGACCTCAAGAATCAGATACTGTGTAAACAGAGATAGTGTCTGAACACTAGTGAAGCTCCTGAAGAGGACTCTTTATCTGCTGTCTCATCTCCATCCTCCCCCTCTTCCTTCCTCTATTTGCTGTGAGTGCTGTGCTTTCTGGGAAGATATTGAGCTCTACCTCTGGATCCCTTCATCTAGACTCCAACAAATGCCATTTGAAACATCTTGTAGAGCAAAGATGAAAGCTGAAATGACAGAAACACTGATTCAACGACAGTTACGACCATGCCATGCAAGCAAACTCGTTCTTGCAAAATGTATTCTGTGATAGATTTCTTTGCATACCTCTGACAGCAATGGAAAATTACAAGTGTGAATGGTTATGACACAAACTTTAAAAACCAACTGTAGGTCTTTATTTATGACAAATACCAGTTTGGATTAGTACAGGTTGGTGAAATACAATGACACTTTGAACACTAACAGCACAAGCCCTGTGTTATAAATAAAATAGTATCAACAAACACCAGCAGTTTGTGAGGTGTCAAAGAAAAAGTTTTATAGCTTTTGCTGGCTGCTGTTCCACGGCGCTTGTAAAACAGAGGAATCAAATACCGCCACTATACATGAACATGTAACATATCCAAAATTTAGTACAGTCATAATCAAAGTGCAGAACTCATGAGATGATGGCATTTTCATTGCCTGTTGTTTTGCATGAGGAAGTGGTCCGGTTACATAGGAGGTCTGATGCCTGATCCTGACCTTTAGGGGCTTAAATTTAACCAAACATTAAGTGGAACCTCAAGCAAACACAGACTGAAAGCTACTGGTCCTTTACAATAAAATAACATGTAGAAAAAGCTGGAAACAAATTCAACTCTCCAGATGATGTGGGTCCTTTCCACAGGCTTCAGCAGCCAGAAACAGAATTTCTATCTTTTAAAAATGATCAAAACTCATTTTAAACGATTTTCACAAAATGTGACAATAGAAAGTTTTCAATATTTTGCCATCTTTATGTCTAAATCAAGCATTAAAAAATAAAAACAAGCATAGCATGGGAACAAGGTTTTATCATGGCAATGTATTTCAAACTTTGATTTAATTTCATTTGAGGAGTGTTGTTCGATCTCTTAAAAGAGTATTTAATTCATCTCTAGTTGTGGTAAGAAATGACACAGAGGCAATTCATTTTTAAAGAAAACCTTCTCTGATTCCATTTAATGCAGTTTGATGCAATTTTTAATATCTCCTTAATATACTGTACTATAGATACTGTTTTTCCCTCTTAAATGAGAATGAGAACTTTTTCTACATAAGTGGCAAATAATTAAATAACTAAAGATATTTAATCAAAAAAGGAAGCGAATAAAAGTATTCCTTCAGACTATGGCGATTTTATTTTAACGTAATTCTCTACTTTGATGGCACACATTTGTCTGTGAAATACTTGTTCAATTAATACTCAGCATACTTCCTTCCAATATTTCTTTTTTTCAAATAAAATCCACATGATTTTTAGACATTAAACTTGATGGTGCATTGTCAGTGTTGGTCACATGGTGCAGCTCCCTCTTACATTTTAGACATGCCAACTGAATACACAGATCCTTGAGATCCTCAAATAAAAGTCTACTCTGTATTCCCAGAAAATAGTCAGAATCAGCTCATGGAGCCTTCGGGTATTATGGTCCTGCTCTTTGGAATTCCCTACCACATTAACTCAGGTCTGCTACAACAATATCCTCTTTTAAATGTACACTTAAAACGTTTCTTTTTTCACAAGCTCTTAATTCTTAACTTAATTATTTTAATATATATTTTTATTTTTTATTTTCTAGTATTACAATTTGCAATTATTGCCTTTTCTTGTCTTGCTGTGCCATGTTGTTGAAGCACATTGAGTTTGCGCTTGTCGTATGAAATGTGCTATATAAATGAACTTGACTTGACATTTTTTCTTCATTAATTTACATGCAGAAATATATGCATGAAGGTTTTTCTGTGAGTGGGATGTTCATCTGGAAGGTGGGATGACTATCTGTTCAAATAGCTTGAAGACTCTGCTCACTTAACATGAACCAGCAGTAATGCTCTCATGTGTTACCTTGACTTTGACATTAAAGTCTTGCATTAATTGTGTAGGGTATGTAGTAAAATATAATTCAACTGGCTATTAATGGTACAATCAAGCAAATGATTGCTTTATGACACATTATATCTAATTAAGGGGTCCATGGACAAACGCAGTTACATCTTTAATGTAATCTTAGTTCATCTTCACACCCCCTAATTTGAACATCTTGTTCATGTTGAAATGGCCCCAACAGCCAACAATACAGAAAAACAACATGTCTCAGTAAGTCACCACCATACTTTTTCAAACAAATCAGGGTGTCCAGCACAAAAACCAATAAATGAGTTCCTCTAAATGCCCAAAGACAATATTAGAAAGAAAAAAAAACATAATCTCATCTGACTTTTGGTATAGAAATATATTTCCAAAATAAATTAAAAGCCATTTCTATTATTTTTCTGGCAGAAAGAACTCTGAACATGTGGGCAGAAATTTTGTACCCTCCAAATTTGGAAAGATAGACAGTGTTAATGGAGAAAGGAGCGATCAATTTTGTTTAAAAAAAAAGAAAAAAGAGTGGAGTAGGCATCAGTTTCATAGCGTTTGATGTGAGTTCTTCTGTTTTCAAAGAGTTACACCCTGAACATGCGATGACTCAACCATGAACCATCTGGCTTTCTTTGTGTTACCCTAAAGTGCAAAAACCCACAACAGTCTTTTTGAGGAAGGACAAGATAAATTGCCTCCTGCTTTGCTCCAAGAAGCGTTAATTATTTAAGACACACAAATCAAATCCAGAACAAACCCTGGCAGCAGCAGCAGACTTTCTGCTTATTACTGAGACTTAGAAGCATATTCACTTTGATTTTTAGTCTTGTTCTCTGGTGTTTCTGCCTTCTGTGTTACAGCTCAATGTTCACTGAAACTTGGAAATATATAAGAGTGACTTACACTGCAAAAACAATCCATCTCATGGCTCAGAATCAAGTCCTGAAATTCTTTTTTCCCCATTCCTCTGTGTTTTAGTCAGTCAATTTGATGCTAATCTCATCTTCTATTCAGCTCAGGATGTGGTGGCAGACTATATTAAATGGCTGGAATTAGAGTGTGATCTCCCTTTGCCTTCTGGATATGGTTTTAATATAATGAGCTACCTGATCACACTTTCCTGCATAGCAAACTATAAGCACCCTCATCCTTTGCATCTGCCCACTCCTTAAATGTGTGCTTGCATTTCAATATGCAAAGCACGTGAGTCAGCTGGGAGGGTGCAACAAAAATAAATATGGCAGGTGTTACTGTACACAGCCAACGGGCACTTCTTATTTTTTACCGTTTCTAGTAGGAGGAAACAGAAATGATGACGAGTGGGCTTCACATGCTGCAGCTGTTACAAACGCCCTCACTTTCCTCTGCTTTCTGGTCAGATCCAGAAGAGTATCAGCTCTATTTTTGTTTTTTTTATCCCTCTGCTTTTGATGTGGTGGGTTTTACTATCATAGCTGTTCTATTTATACCTGAATAAGGTAGTTTGCCTCTGAACAGTTTGACAATTCCTTCCCATCCACACTGGGTGATGACATACATCATCCCAAGATTCTCTAAGTTTTCTGGTCAAGAGATTCTGAGTTTTTCGACCAAATCTGAATTAGCTTCACTCTTGTGAAGCTCATTGAAGCACCACATTCTGCTTTAAGATCCCGTTATCTGGCTGTGTTAAAACTGGAGAGCTTCAGCTCTCATGTCATTTTAGAAGTAGCTACTCCGTCTCTTTATTCACTTTCAGTCTATTTTTACTCTGTAAATGCAATTAGTTTTTTTTTGTGGCTTAACTTGTTAAGTCTGTTTATATAGTCATGTTTCACCAACAGTCCTGCTCACCATCTCTTTTCTAAATGACAAATGGAAAATTGAGGTGTTTTTACCTGCCCTGTTCAGGAACCTCATCTGGCATTTATAAAAATGAGGGTGTTGGATGTGTTTTGGTCACATCTGGCCTTTTAACAATTACATTTTGTCATGTGTTTTAGGTTCATAGATTTAGACACAGTCTAAATAACAAGGCTCAGTGTAAAAAGAATGAAAAAAATGAAAAACATTGCCTCAGGAGAAATACAAATGTGTTAAGCTGAAAGAGATCTTGTTGGCAGAAGAGCTTCAAGCTGATTATCTAGTGATCCTATGGGTGGTAAACAAACAGTAAACTTAAATGACAAATTGTCTGAAGGTCTCACTAAAGATAAATTAAAGGAACATATTTGGATTAATTGTCATACAAATCATGGTTGCCTTTTTTCATGTTAATTTTGTCCTACTAGTATTCCTAGATTATTGTTATAAGCACCTTTTCTCATCATCTTTTTACAACAAATCCAACAAATCCCCTTTTTTTAAAAACTGGGCTCTCCTTTTATATTTTGTTTTCATCTAAAGTGCATCCACAGTAATGATGGGATGTTTGGCTCCAGCTAAATCCGTAACATTAATTTTGACAGATACTTATTTAAAAGGAGAAGCAAACATATTGGAAGTTAATGGCCTCAAACGTGATACACTGCAGAAGAAACTGGTGGGAAATTATACAAATATATGTATTTATACTGGTGAATGAAAAATAAAAATGGAAAGACTATGCAAAACAGTTGCAAAACCATCCATTTAAATAACTGTGTTACTGTAAGCTGATTATGTAGTAACTGTAACAGACCCATGCATCTGAATCCAAAGTTCTTTTGTTGCACAGTTGAGAGATATTATTCTTTTAGTTCCTGAGCTTGATCTACTTAACAGTAACTAGGAGCAAAACACTGTATGATATGTGTAATTTTGGTGTAATATATACCCAGTAAGTTATTATTATTATTATTATTATTATTTCTGCCTGGAGAAATGAAAATCTCCATATTTAATCGGACCGAGTTCAGTGAATTAGAGACTCTTGGGAACATTTTACACGGTAAATCTTTCAACTGCTAGACCATATTAACATATGAAGAAAATATCATAATACAATCATAAAAGTTTTAGCCATTAACAAGTAGACATTACTTTGTAATTATATCATCTCAATGCATTTATTTCCTTTAATTTATTAAAGTACCTCTCCAGTCTGTAATTTCTTTCCTCCTTGAAGTGAAGAGAAAAACAATTTGATTATGCAGGGATTTAATTTGTGTGTAACACTGTTAAAAGTGACTCAAACTTTGGAAATGTTTTTGAATGTTAAAGATGCATTATGTAACTTTCCGACCTTAAAACTCCACGTTCTGGACTCGTTTGATGGCACAGTGACATCTATTATGTCCATTTCCGGAGCCGTCACTGCCCAGCAGTGTCCCGAGGCTGAGAAGCCGCACGATAGAACTTTTTCATCCGGGACGCCACATAACTTTGCAGTCAAATTTTGTTTTGTGCACATCGCCACACGCTAGTAAGCTGCTATATAAACATTGTAACTCATCTTTTTAAATAAATGCAAGAGGACATTATTGGTATAAAAAAAAAAAAAGACAGAAAGGGACAGAACAAGAGATAAGACAAGAGTCAAGATGAGACTTTACTTTGTCTTTTACTGGTTGGAGAGAGCTCGCAGTACAAGCAGGATGCAAGATGAATGCTGAATTAGTCATCAATAGGGGGCGTGTCACTGAGAAAATCTGCAGAAGTTCTGTAGTGCGTCTTTAAATGCTGATAAGTTCAGTGAAGTATTTGCTTGAGATATTTATAATCTCTTATTTTGCCAAAAATACATTCAGGAACTTCTGGTTCGTTATGAATCAACCAGATCCCTAAGGTCATCAGGGTCAAGTCGACTCTCTGTTCCTAGAGTCAGAACTAAACATGGAGAGGCAACGTTCAGCTTTTATGTTCCTCACATGTGGAACAAACTCCCACAAAATGGCAGGTCTGCTGAAACGCTCAGCTGTCAGGGCTAAAAACTGCCTTTTAACAAAACAGCGGTTAATCCCTCACACAGCACCTTCCTTTTTTGGATATTTTATTATTCTATTTTAACTTTTTGTCTTTATTTAATTTAGTTTATTTCTTTCTGAAGTTTGTTTTAATGTATTTCTTAATGTGTCTTCTGCCCCCCGCTGTAATGCTTTTTTTCATTTATGTGAAGCACTTTGAATTTTCTTGTACATGAAATAAACTTGCCTTGCTATCCAGAAACATTTTTTTTTATGGTCATCACACAGTACATGCATTATAAAAGCTCAAATTCAGCCTGTTCCACATAAGCTTAAAAAAACTGTCTTTCATGTCATTCACTTCCTGTCTTGCATTGTTTTGAGATTAGAAATCACAAATCCAGGCCAGAATTCCTAAATGAACTGTTCTGAATATATTTTGAGACAAAATAATTGTCAGTAAAGCTAAATAGCTTTAAATATAAGGATGCTGCAATGATTTTTGCATCGGGGTGACTTAAAGTTCAGATCAAGTAAATAACTCTGAAAATGTTATGTGTTAGGAGGTTTAGTTTGCACTGCATGTTGACAAAACCACATTGCAGTCATCACAGTACTCACCCATCCGGACGGCAGAGAGGGTGTTGGCCTGGCTGAAGGAGAGCGGTGCCATAGTCAGCAGCAGGACGACGACATAAATCGACAGCAGCAGTGCTGGCAGAGCCGGCATCTTCCACTGCTCCTCATGGAGAATGGTCTGCTGGCTGCCTGTACCGCCACCTGTGGGTCAGATGGAGGACGCATTAGTACACAGGCTTAGTAAAGCAAGACTGTGTTGTTGTTTGCGATATGTCATATATTGTTTTCACATAGTTTTTTTTTCACGTGATCATTTATTACCAACATTTACTGTAAAAGAAAATGACTTTCAGACATAGCTTGTCTGAAAACACAAAAAACATTAATATAAGCATGACTCATGACAGAAAAAGAAGAAGAAAAAGACAGTCTCAGAAAAGGAGAAGACAGACAGAAAATACAGAGAACAAAAGTGTGAGAGATCAAGAGACCATCACATGTTGCTCAGAGAGACACTTAAAAGGTCTGAGCTGGAGAGAATGATGAAACAAGGCCAAATCTTCAAAGTAGATTACAGAGACTGAAGCTTTTCTTTTTTTTTGCTTTTTTTTTTACATTTGCAGATGTGTTTGTGTCTTCGTATGTTTGCGTCAAACTTTTCAGAAATATGATGCAGCAACCCCTGAGCCACAACATTTACATTCGACAACTGAACACATGTGGTCATCTAACCTACTTTCCACAATATGTTTTTGGTTTGCTTAGGCCTCCTCTCGCTAAGCGTTTATCACTGCCCAACCAATGAGGCATCCAATGCATATTTAAATTATTCCCAAATGTAATTTAAATTGGCTTGTGCTCTATGCCTTCTAGATTTAATTAGAAAGATGAATAGCAAAAGAAAAAAAAAACTGCGGGAAATCAACAGGAAGACACAGATTATGATGACATCGAATTTAACTGTTTTCAGTAAGCCATGTAGATAGTGATCGCTATCTGTTTTTTAAAAGGATACAAGCTAAGTGTATTTCTCAGAGGATGTATTTTATAAATTGGCTGTTAGTTGTCCTGACTGTACAAAAATGTGTAATGGAGTCACTGATCTTTCAAGACTAAATAATAGCTTACACTGCCTGTTGGCTTTGCACATGATTGTGTCGATACAACAGGTCATTGGATAACTCCATTTAAGTTAATATATGCATTAAAAATGTTCCACATGCACGGTTCATCTGCATATTACACCAAAATGCATGGAGTGGAAACTTTCTGAAATTTCTATTTATTCATTGGTGTCACATAAATGATCCAAACTTGTAAATCCCCTTTCACCCCTAACAAGAACCCACAAAGCAGTTACAACATATTTGTCATTTACATATTCAGACAAACACATAGGAACAGCTCATATATACTTGCACTCTGTATTTAGTGAAATCCTTTCTCTAAAATCACAAACTGATGAGTATTTCAGGGACAATGAGGGGGTTTAGTGTCTCAAAATTGACATGTCTTCAGATTGGACCATTGATCTCAATGGTCCATTGGCTGGGTATGATCTGCCCCCCTTTTACATACATGTAACTATGTTGGTTGAAATATATCCCTCAATGGCACTTCAAGATTTATTCAATAGTCTGAAAATCTACACAGGTTTGGCACTTGGTGGTAGTTAATGATAAAAATTAATCTCCACAAAACAATTGATTCATTTTCTTAAGCCTTGAATCAGATTAGGTTACAATGGCAGGAGATTAGGAAGTACAGTTCAGACATCCTTCAACCAAAGAACATCTTAGAGATTTCAAGGTTTTTCCAGGTCAGAGCAGTTTTAGCATGTCAGCATGTCCTGCTTACAATGTGAACATAAAATATTTCATGAAGAGCCCCATAAAGTTGATATCATTGCCAAAGCTACCATCTGAACTGGCTAATGCCAACCCTAGAATGGTTAGTTAGCAAAAAGTGGGAAATGAGAAAGAGCCAATTCATGGGCTTCACTGGATTATCTATTATCTTGGATGCTAATTAGCACCTCAAAGCTAGCAATCCACTGAATAGAAATTAAAATTCAACTGATTTTCCCATTTCTGTGAGTCAATTTAGCCACCAAGGGCGCATGAGAATTCATTGACCAAATCAGTAACTGACAAGTGCAATATAAGCTAGGCATCCTTTTCCTTTTGATTTAATCCTTAAAATGTCATATTTAGCAAAGTTTAGCCACTTCCCTTTTCCCATGAATTACACATTTTAATCAGAATGCCTGTTGTGATGGTAAGTGGAGCCCAGGCACCAGGTCTCAATAAACATCAACAAGGAAAATTCAATCATGCTTGGTAGGCTGTCTAAAAAATGTCTTCAGCTACACACATGCTTGAATGAATTAACTAGCAGTCTGCATTAACCCTGTTCATTTCCATTGATTATATAGATTTTAAAATATTGAAACCAACAAACACCATACACATGTCAGCTGTTTCCACCAGTTTACATATTAGCAGATCATCCAGAAAAGATCAGGCACTGATCAAGGTGCAAAGTTAACACACTTAAAACACACAATTGCAATAAATATTGAAAGTCAAAAGAGAAGAAAAATGCTAAAGAGTTATTGTAAGTGATAAAAAGAACAACCTATGTTAATCTGCACTGAAAAATTATTACAGTATTTTTCAAAATCTGGTATATGCTTGTGAGAAGTATTAAGCAGATGAGCCTCCAAACGGTCCTTTTTTTTTGCTATCTAGGAATAAATGTGAATTCATTCAAAAGAGGACAAAAAAAAGCAGCAACAGAAAATATGAGATGGAAAAACAAGACATCAAGAAAAAAGAATGTATGGAAAATGATTGAAAAGGAGGCTGAAAGGGTAACAGGGTTCCAGGAAAAAGAAAAGAATGACAAATTGACAAATGAAAAAACAAAGCAACCAGAGAATATGAGGGTGATCCGAGTGACAGAAAATAGGGCAGACAGAGATGTGATAGTGAGCCGAGGCAGGAAATGAGAAATGGCCGCAGGCAGAAATAAACAAATAATGATAACAATTAATTAGGATCTTTCCTGCAGGAAGTGCTATCATGTCAGCAGGCAAACAGAGCCAGCGGGACCCTGCTGATATAAACCGCCACCACAGTTCACTGCAGCATCTCCAAGGCTAATCACAGCCGCAACTCTATTAGCTGTTTCCAATTCCATCTCATTTTACATTGGAGGCATTTAGCTGACACATTCATAGCGACTTACAGCAAGCACAGCTAGGGAAGGATTCAAGCCTGAATTCATTAGCTTCACCAGATCAGGTCATCTGGATCCAGACTTTTATCAGTTGCCAGAGTCAGAACCAGACATGGAGAAGCTGCATTCAGCTCCTATGCTCCACATGTCTGGAACAAACTCCCAGAATGCCTCAGATCAGCAGAAACACTCTATTACTCTACACTTTATTTAAGTCCAGGTTAAAGACCCACCTGTTCTCTAGTTTTTATTTAAAAGTTCAAATCTGCACCGTTTCTTTTAAGCTTGAATTTTTAAACTGGATCATGCTTTTAATCTAATGTCCTTTCTTTCTCCCTTTCTCTTGTTTTACATTTTAAAGACGCACTACTTAACTTTTGACTTTGTCTCAGCCCCCTATTGACGGCTAATTCGGCATCCATCTCGCATCCTACCTGTTCTCCTGTCTTATCTTGACTCGTGTCTTTATCTTTTGCTGTGTCTCTGGCTCTCTTTTGTTTCCTCTCTTCCTCCGATAATGTCTTCTAACATTTCTTTGCTGAATCCGCCACGTTGTGCGTTCAAAACTGCTGGTTTCTTTACATCTGCTTGCTAGCGTGTGACGCATGCGCAGAGCGAAACTCGACTGCAATGTCAAGCAAGCATCCCGGATGAAAAAGTTGTATAGTGCGGTTTCTAGAGGAACTGTTAAAAGTTCATGCAAACCTCCAAACAATCTTTGTTCGACAAGAAAGTCCTGATTTGCAACTTGACCAGTTACTTGCTCTGTAAAGACACACCTACAGCTGAGACCTTCAGTCTGGCAATTATCCATTTATCATCCTCTTAAAGCTTGAGTTGGTAATGTATGTCTAAGGGCTGTATGGATTACAGCGTGAGTTGGAGGTGAATAAAAATTGTCACGAGTAGTAGGCTACGGATAGCTTGGATAGCAGGGCTGTGCACTATATGCTAGCACCAGTGCTAGCAAGTGCTAACATTACTAGAATCATTGCAAACTATGAGTGATGTAAATAACAGAGTTAGAATTTTTTTGTCTGTTTTTACTTCATTTTCCTTCAGTCAGCTGAGTTAGCTGGCATCTTGATTGGCTTTTTTTTCAGGTAGACGTGACATTACACAGAGCATGCGGAGCAACCCGCACACTACAGGATTTATAGTCGCAAATATTAAACATGTTCATTATACACGATCTCTCCTTCCAAGGCCTTCTGAGCGAATCGGACGAGACAAAATCACTCTTAACACACCCCACACCACAGGAAAATCCAACATGATGTTGTTTTCAAAGATCAGACAATCAGGCCTTTGCTGGATTTGATCAGAAGGGGGAGATCGGGAAAAAAATTGTCTTGTTTATCCTGTAGTGTGTAGCCCTTAGCTAACCGTTAAGATGCTAAAACAATATTAGCCAAGCTTTACAATGAGAATTTAATTGTTTAGCTATTATGTATTTTGTGTCAGTGTAAACAGTTTGTAATCTTTGTAAATGTTAAATTACAGAATATGTGAAGATATCCTTGCAAAGTATCCATTGGTGGTTATGATTATCAGTAATTCACTGCTAGGTTTGATTCCAGGTTTCAGAGCATAAGTTACTATTCACATTTGAAAATCATGTACTGGAAATACTACAGACGTTTTGAATGTTTTTTTCTTCTGTTTTAGTTAAATTAAGGACTCCCTCAGGTTTAGTGAGAGGGTCTTCAAGAACCATTGGCAGAAGCAGGCTGATGCTAATCATCACAGCAGCTGTGAGGATAAGAACTTTGTTTGACTAGAAAAGCGAACAAAAGGAGTCAGATTTCAGCTCTTTCTCCTGTTTAAATAGAAAATCTCAAGTTGAATATAAACATGCTGGAGGTTTATTCAGATGGGCAGATTTGACTTTGTTTCCCCAAGTCAAAAAACCCATTGCCTCATTAGTCTCTGACTTTTTATGGTAAGATAAAAATGCTGTCACCTTACAACTACATACATGTAGGTACAACATTTGAATATAAACATGACTCCAAAAACTGCGGGCTAACGAATACTGAATTGTTTACAAATATAATGAAAATATACTGCATAATATTAAATGACTGAGCAAAAAAAAAGAAAAGAAAAATTATCTTTATCTGTGCTGTGCAGATCCGTATTAATTTGACACATGCTGAGATTCCAACAGTTTTCTGAGGCAAATGTCTGTCCTTTGTTTTGTGTGTGGAGGCATAAATGGTTTGCCTCCAGATTAAATATGTGAGTAATCAGAAGGGTTGTTATTTGGGGATGGAAGGAGCAGTGTACAACCAAGCACTGCGAGCTCTGTGGGAAAAGATCAAGATATGGTTCAGTTGTAAAAACCTTGAACCAAACCCATGAGATTAGTATAGGTTTGACCACTACAGCTTGATTTCATGCAGAACAACTCCTTCTGCTTTGGCTCTCATTGCTCATCAGTCAACATGATCTCTGACAAAGAACAGCTTTAAAGATTAATCTCAGAAGGACAAGGGCTTCAAGCATTTTAAGCCAAACTTGAGGGGTGCTCATTAATGAAAATACACTTTTCCAACTCGAAGGGTTATAACACACCCCAAGGTTGATTTTTCTTAAGCCACACTCTCCCTCCCTTGTGCCTGCTGTTTTATAATCACATGGTTAAATTGTGAATTTTACTTCACAGCTGCATGATTAGCAACAACTGCTGGCTTGTTGCTCATATACAGTGGTAGAAATATCGAAGCTGACCATAGCCATCAAGGCAAATGTATCTATTGCTAAATTTTCCAAGTTACTGATTCATGCAAATCTGCTGTAAATACTTCAGTTTTCTTTTTGGCAGTATAAGACATCAATATTTTCTCAGATTTTACCATATTCTCAATGTTTTCTAAGAGGAAAAAAAAATATAGATGCTCTCATTCAACCAAGAGAAGGCCCCAGAACAAAGGACCTTGTCTGTTGGTTAATGGCCCTTAATGCTCACCTAAATATAGGATATTAGCTTTGTTTCCCTTCAGGGATAAGGAGATTTTGGTTGCAGCAGTGGCATCATGAAGCGCAGTGTTGCTGACTCAAACCATTATAATGACATGGTAATCCACTCATTTAGTAGCTGACACCCAACATATTTCTGCTTCTGGAAACTGCACAGAGGAAACAGATAGGTTTGATTTCTGCACAACGAAGGCTTTCTTTATGAAACTTAAAAAAATATCAATAACAATGCACACACTGATACTTTGCAGCATAGGCTGCAGCAGGAAAAAAACACCGAGTGGCACAAGAGTGGCACACAGAAGAGATTTGTGATTGCAAATTTGAAATGAAATTCTGCAAATCTTTTTTCATTTTATTCATATTATTGTAAAAAGTAACAGTAAGCATGTTTACATGACCCTTACAGAAAGAGACTGTGTTTCATGTGATCCCATGGGGTTTTGCACATATGAAAACATGTTATACATATGTGGAACACATATGAAACACATATTTAATCCATGAGAAACATGTGATTTTGGAATATTTTCATGGAAATCCCATGTGAAACGCATGTTGTTTTGTATGGACATGCTGTTATTTTAAAATGTAAAATGTGGTCATAGAAAACCCCACAGGTTTCACATGTAATTACCATGTAAATGTTCCAAAACCACTTTACAAAACTGAAACTCTCTAACGGGGCTAACACACCCAAATAGAGTGTGTTTAAACAGATGTAGTTTTTGACAGAGAAATGTATATAAGTCAATAAAGGGAAAGAAAGAAAGAAAGAAAGAAAGAAAGAAAGAAAGAAAGAAAGAAAGAAAGAAAGAAAGAAAGAAAGAAAGA
>JBBBVU010000018.1:21904558-21918877 GCA_037177055.1 Atherinosoma microstoma
AGAAAGAAAGAAAGAAAGAAAGAAAGAAAGAAAGAAAGAAAGAAAGAAAGAAAGAAAGAAAGAAAGAAAGAAAATCTGAACAATACATCTCAACTGTTTTCACTGAAATAATGTACTATCATGTTGCATTTAAGGACACTAGGTACTTTGAATTTGTTTATCAGCTCCTCATTAAAATAGAAAATATAATAGATAACATTGGGTCAGATCCAATAAGATCCCAATTTGCGTGTAGTAATTTGACCGTGCAACCTAGGATTTTACATGTAGGGCTGAACCACGGTTTGCGGGTGATTTACTAAGATTGTTTGCGCAAATGTTGGTAGGTGCAAACAAGTTGGAGAATCCCTATTTAAATGAGGGTTTTGCGTATTTTGTGGTTTGCAGCACGGCAAGTTTGTAGAGAAGAAAGTGCAAAATTAAATTCCACCCGGTGAAGATAGAGATATTAGTGGAAGAGGCAAAAGAAGAATATGAAAAAATATCTAATAAATATTAAATTAAAATAATGCAACAGCTATCCCTGCAGAGCCACAAAATCTGCTAGTTTATGAGGACATGGATAAGAGTTGCTGCTGGCACAAATCAAATAGTCTGCAAACCTTATGGGTGGTTTGACATCTACTACGAAGTGTGTCTTCTGTGGCACAGCACTGAGGTGGGATACTAAGGCCATGGCAGCGCACACTCGGCAGCTGCTCAGCACTATATCTGGAGTAACATGGTCATTAATGCCCCGGCGAGAGGGATCGAAGGTGGGGTACAGAAGGTGGTGCGGCTGTCATACCAGCAGCTCCACAACAGCTTGGAGAGTGTAAGAGCACAACACAGAGCGCATCTCTCCTGCAGCCTGGAGGACAGGGGCACACTATATCCAAGTTAAAAATGTGACATTAGCAAAAAGGGGAAAATAGAAAGACATAATTAACACTCCTGCAGAATTGGGCTGTTTGCGCTCTCACCCTGAGGCTCCAGCCAGTTTGGTAAATTTTGCTCAGTAGAACTTTCTAGAACCGGGCAGGAGAGTCATATGGAAATGGACAATGGGCCAATTAAAAAAAAAAAGTTAAAATCAAGGGTCAGACTGATTAAAGGTCTTTTTAAAAAGTGAGTAAAAGGACCTTATTTAACACTGAACCCTGAACTAGTCATTGCCTATAGCTAAACCAACGTTACTCAGTAAATAAATTAACAATGGGTTGAATTAGTTTTATTCTGGTTTTATCTGCAGCTTTCCATTGTTCTAATGATGAAAGTTCCCACTAGAACTTGGAACTAACAGCTTATTAGACCGTTTCTATCTATAAATAACATTAAACACTAAATTAATTAATGATGAGAATATAGAATGAGACTGATCATCACATCCCACTTTAACACATTATTATTTTTATACATTCAAATTCAAATGATCATATCTTTGGTTTTACTCGGTCCATCAAAGTCAAACAAAAACTCAGAGAGTGTATTTTAATCTCCACTTTTTAATGAAGTTAACAGCAGACCTCTATGTGCTCTAGTTTTCTAGTTAAGGTGCTTTGAAAATGTGTAATCTGATAGACTTCTGACTCCTGAAGATAAATTTCTAACTGAACATTTGACTCTTATAAAGTGTTCAGCTCATGTTCTGGAGCTCATACATGTTCCATTTCTAAGGCTTTGTCACACATTGATTCCTGGTGTATGAGAGTGTGAGTGTATGAGTCAGCTCACCTGCATGATGCAGGTAGCCTGTCTTTACAAACGACTGTAAAAAATCCCTCGCAGAAGTCCCACACAGAAGGCGGTGGCTCCGTGTCACTGCAATTCAAGTCAATGGGAGCGTTCCCGCTATGCACATCCAGCGCCGTCGCTTTCCGTTTCTAGCTGAAAAGCTGTAGATACTCGCTCTGCTGGCCCGCCACGCAGTGCATTGTGGGACTTGTAGTACTATTCCGGCGCGGCATTGTCCTATGACTTCTCCGCGTGAGTAAAGCTACATGCGGCGTGTGAGCGTGTGAACAAGCCAAAATGCGTATGTCTCACACCCAATGAGAGTTGAGAGCCCTGTTTTCGTTCCTGGCCAATCGACGAGACTGGTTTTCTTCTTCATCCTGCTAATTTTTCTTCTTGGTCAGTGGTGATTTTGGACAATATCACCACTAGTAAGCAGTTGTAACTGCTTGGTCCACGTGAGTAAAGGGCAGTGTAAAAGTAAACCAAAACAAACCAAAGGAAGGTAAGACATTTTTCAGAATTCCCTGCCCAATTGAACAGTTGCCCTGAAAAGGGAAGATGAATCAAACCGCTGCTTCAGACTCAACTCTTCTCCTGAGCAGTAAACACAAATTTTACATAAACTCTGTCTCCTTATGGATTGGTTGTCAGCTTCTACACACACTCACATCATCACTGAAATATCTAATTATGCAATTACAATAGTACTAATGGTAATAGTGGTAAACATCCTCTCAAGGAAGTCAAGTGGGTCCAAACCAGCCAACAAAATATCCATCAGATTCCCCCACTGTAAAGATGACAGGTTTCTTCATCTGTGTGTTCAGTTTATTCAGATATATGAAAAACAATCTACACACAGGAGTAAACTGCCTTTTTTTTTGGAGAAATAACTTGCTGCGTTTTAAAAATCTTGCTACAACTATGTATCACTTCAAGATAGAAGGATGATGATGATGGAGAGGTGAATAATGGGAAACTAAGATGAAAAAACAGCAAATAGAAGCTGAGTGAAAGAAGAGTAATGAGGAGCTCAGTTTTCCGAAAAAAAATATTTTTTTTCCTTTTTTTTAAAGATTTTAATCCATTTTCAGGAAAATAAGAGCATCTGAATCTCATCATTCAGGAGTAGATGAAAAGAAAGAGGAATCTGTCTTGGTGGCACCGCCGCTGTTAGACTTATCGACAAACCAAAGAGTTTCACGTCACATTATTCATCAGATAATTTAGAAACAGCGGTAGGAGATATCGAGCGAGGAGAAGGCAGGAGACAAGAAAAACAGGGAGGCAAAACATTTTTAGTGACAAAAAACTGAAAGCTTCACTAAGTTTGCAATTTGTCCTGTGCCAGCTCTCAAGCAGGCGCTCATTAGTAAGAGCTTACATTTTAATGTGCACTCTTGCTTTTTTCTTGGTTTCAAGCATATTTATGAGAAAGGGCACACAGTGTCAGCCCACTTTAGGCCTCTTTGTCTTTGGAGCATGTCTGTTTGTGTTTTTAAGTCACTTACTCTGACTATGAGGTCTTTGGGGCATCAAATTATTTAACATTTTTTTTGGAACACTGACACAAACATAACAGGATACAAAAGCCAGAAACAGGATCAAAGAGCATGAACAGATTTAAAAACATAATACAGCATTTCCATCCTCACAGCAATTTTGGTCAAAAGCCTTGTGTAACATTCCGACTCCCACATCTCACCATTTTATCAGAGCCCCTTGGCATTACATTTCAAAGCAGAGGATAAGCTGTAGTGTCAGTTTTCAATGCACCAAGGAAGCAAAACTAAGTCTGATATAAAGCAAATAGTTTTGGTGCCTACACCTAACCAACAGGTTGTGGCACTGGAGTAAAGCCAAAAGGTCAGCAATCTTCTTATTTTGATTTCTGGTCATTTATTTATTCAAATCTGTCGATAACAACTTTTGTGATTAACCCTGCTAACAAAAATACTAACAAACCATTCAACTGCATCACTTTGCTGGCGTCCTGTGGCTCAACGCCCACCACCTTTCACACCTTCTTGCTCTCATATTGCCTTGTATTCATTAGAAAATACACGATAAGAACAATAAGTGTTTGCTTTTGTTATTTTACATTGTATATGTTAGTAAAAAATAAATTCAACCATTCATATATTTTCATTAAATTTTTCCAAGTCTGTGCATATAGTTTTTGTCTCCATCACACACACTTATACATCTATAAATGAAAATTGCACACTGCAGTATTTGACAGCCTGGAATAAGAACCAATTGAGTCATCAAATGGGTACCATATAATCAACTTCTGACTCCCTTCTGGAGTCCAACAAGAAGGTCAGTAATTTAGAATGAAATAACATTTCTGCAACTGGGTTACTGATAAGTGATTTGAGTGTAATTTGTGTTGACAGTAAATACTTTCAACCTAGAGGTCCCCAGCCTGTTTTTATTAACCCAGTGAGGTGCATCCAGTGAAAAAGCCATCTACACATCCATACAGGTCACATAATAGGAATACACACATTGACTTTAATTCTAGGTTGTAAGGAAATAAAATAGAAAAAAATGGCATACATATACATACTTGTGCATATAAAGGACTGCTGGGAAATTCTGAAAAGGTGTGATCAAAACTATGACATTTAATTGCCAACATGAGGAATGGTAACTGCTCAGAAACAAGTTTTATTTTGTTTCCGATCATCTCAGAATGTTAGAAAGATGGTTTAATTCCTTTAGGGGTTCATTTTAAAGAGATATCAGGGAAATTTTCTGAATCATAAAGTCAATAACCAAAATAATGAGTTAATAATGTTAAGATGGGATAATCCACTGTCAGCCGGAGTAACTTCAGCTACCTAGTGAAAAATTGGAGTATCTGAGTATGTGGGTTTGGAAGTTGTGATTGAATGACATTTGAAGTTTAAAGTCTAATTTAAAGACGAGAAAGAACACTAAGATAGTTTTAAAACCAGAAAAAATAGGTATCTCAGGATGATGGAGAGCTTCTTGGAGGTTCTGAAGCAGCAAGTTCAACTCTTAAAGGTACTTGCTTTGGAAAATGAAGGAGTGGTTTTTCTGAATTGAACTTATGACTCAATGGCTTTTGGAAGCCAATGCTAAAATGAGAATTGAAAGGCACCTAAAAATAAGATGGGACATCAGGAGGCATTAGCTCAGGATTTTACAGAGCTGCTTGGAGGTTAAAACTAAGCAGTTCAAACCTGAGAGAGTAATGTCTTGGATAATGAAAGATGAACATTAAAAATGAACTTTATCGGTGAATCAGTTTTGCGGGCAAGAGTCAATCGAACATTGAAAGCCACTGAAAAAGAAAATGAAGCTGGGAATGAATAGTTCAGGATGTTAAAGGGAAAAAAAATCCTGATTGGGACTTTGGAGACAAATGGCTCAGCTCCGTTTAATGTAACATCTTCCTAAGTGGAAGAGAAGTTTCTCAGATTCATGACTCAGTTTTAAAGCCTAACACCTAATTACAATTGAAAAGCGCTCTGAGAATGACTCCAAGTGTGACACGAGTTTGGTGCTGTAGTGGGTTTGTTGGACACCACAATTTGCCAGCAGTAGAGTAGCTGGTTCAAATCCCACCCGTAGCCAGGACCCAGATCAAGAAAAACCCTTCTCACTACAGTGGGTGGGTGAGTGGGCCATGTCCCCTCCCCGCCTTCTACAGAGATAGGGCAGGGAAGTTATGAGACACAAAGAAACATTTTACCACAATGCTCCTTTACACGGACCCAACATTCCCCACCTCTGACCTTCATCCTACGCCTGATCGGATCAGTTTTCATCCAACAAACATTTAGCCAACAGCTTTTTCATATCAATCAATCACTTTCAATTTATACATACTTTAGACTGTGTATGCGTACTTCCTGCATTATAATTGAAATTATTCAACTCATTTACCAAAGACATTTGAAATGGAGCCCACATCCTTTAAATGTACATTCTCAGGTACCTGTTTCTTGCCGCCCGAGGTGACGTTGTTATGAGTTATACAAACAAAATTGAATTGAATTAATTTAAATAATGAAAGCATGAAATAATGGACAGATGGCAAAAATGGAAGGAAGAAATGAGAACTGGAAGATAGTTCTACAAAATTCAAAGTAGAAGTACAGGGAACTCTAAAAACACTGGCTACAAACATATCTAAACCAGTAAATATGTTTAAAAGAAAATCATATTTTCTACATTTGTATATCTTATAATTCTTGGTATATTGTCAAAAACAGATGGAAACAATGAAAATAGCAAATTATTTGCTGTTGCGTTACTAAATCCCAGATATTGAACAGATTCTGTTTTATTTGACTTATCTTATTCATTTTTTATCAATTTGTTTTAATTCTCCTTTTTTGATGTTTCTGTGCATTTTGCTCTTTTACATAAAACATGTTGAATTGCCTTGTCCATGAAATGTGATATATAAATAAGCCAGCCTTGTCTTGTCTAAGTGCTTAGTTATATTGCACTGCAAAATTATTTGCAACTTCATCCTAGCTTTGCCCCCCAGTGTTTTGACAAAGGTATACTCGCGAAAGAGTTATATGTTGTTATGGAAGCTTGATATGGGAAAAGTGGACAATGTCTATGGGGAGAAACAGTGTCTAAAAAAGATGGAGTAAGCTCAATTTTGCAGCTGCTTTAAAGAACCCACAGTTGCAAACTTCTTCCTGAGAGCAGAACGAATGATTCTGAGCTGATGTGCTTTCTGTCACAGAAGCTTTTGAAAGCATTCAGCCATCACACAAATGGAGTTCCTTGATCACATTTTACTGTCTGAATGCTAACTTTGACAGCATGCCACAACAAGTGCAACCCCATGCAGTGCTTTATCAAAAAGAGCTGCCTTCAGTCTGACTTCTTCCTAAAAGCTGTGGATAATCAACGTTGCATAATGTAGGTGTTCAACAATAAACTCCTAAAGAGAATTTGCAGGATTATTTCTACTCTGCTATAGGAAGGCTTTTAATGGGAGTTTCATTAATAGCAGCTCCCGTCATACTAAATAGGACAAAAGAAAAGCCGTTCAATGTCAATTAACAGGTGAAACAGTATTTTCTTTTGAAAATCTGAGCACAGTCGTGTGGTGTGAAATGGAAAAATGGAAAATGTGTTGAGTTTAATTTAGCAACTATAAACTTCAACCTTTTCTCCACTACCCACGGTCCTAACCAATAATAAGCAGTCATCACTGGCAGACAACTATACAGTGGGGACATTGAAAACAGTGAATCACTTTAAATGTCAAGTGGAACAGAGCTAATAAACCAGCTGACATTTGTCTCAGCACAACTCAAGCTGAGATCTCGATGACAACAAACCCCAACAATCAAAACAAACATTGGTAAACAGGGCCGACCAACCTTCAACTGAAGAGTCCCTTCTGTTAAAGGTGTACCATGACCGTTACAGGGCTCTGAGAATGTAACAAGCCATATGTCCTGGTGTTGTAAATTATGTGAGACAGAAGGACTGTTTTATTTGCTGTCAGAGTCAATGACTGTCAGTTAATTTGAGAGGAAACAAGACCCTGTTGTAAGGGAGAAGCATATTCCTGAAGGTGGGGGACAATTAAGGCTTCTGTAAATATATGGAGGCAGGTAAACATTACTGTGCATGGAAGATATGTTTGTTCCAGGCACTTGAGGATGGTAATTAAAGATATGAATTACTTTATTTTAAGATGACTACAACAAAAAAAAGTCTGCCTTCGTCAAATGAAATAAGATGAAGAATAACAATTGACCATCATTTTGAAATGTCAGTTCCTATAAAACTGAATAATCATTTCAGTAACCATGCAGCTGCAACGTAATATGTATATTTTTTACTTATGTGTATCAATGTGCAATATGTCCCTTTCAATATAGTTAAAGGGGAAAAAACTGGATTACACTCATAAAAGGAATGCATTTGTGCCGTTGCATGTTCTCAAGACAGTGTGTTCAAACAACATGCCACATCTGGCATATTTAGGCTTTTATTGGTTCACATTTTAAATGTTTGTGTTTTCTTTTGGCATCATAAAAAAAATGACATGCCATACTTAGGGTTAGGAGTAACATACAATCATCTTTTCACCATAACTGCCATGTGGTGACATGGTAACAAAAAAAAAACTAATGTGTGAGAATGACGCAGAAAATCACTTGACATATTATGAGATCAGGCTGAAAGAACTCATAAGGATTTGATGTATCAATGGAGTTTGTCTGCTTACAAGAATAAGTGGATAGTGGAGGTTTAACACTGAATAAGGAGGTATGAGTTCAAGACTACATTTTGTTGGTTAGTTTTTTTTTGTTATATTTTGGGATTCAATGTTTTGCTTTTAATCAGTTTGTTTTGCTGGAAATCTTATTCAGTTATTCATCTATCTCAAAAAGGTTTTTTAAATTATTTATTGTGTAGTTTTCCCAAGGAGGACATTGACTTTTACATTAAAATATAGAAAAAAATTGGCTGGGTGGGTGATGGACCAACCAAGCAGGTGACTTTCCCTGAGTTCACATCCAGACTCCTGTCACTGATTTTATTTTATTTTTATTAAACCCAGAGATCACATACAATCAAAATTAAATAATGTAATCCAGCATTTCAGGTGTGTTGGACTAGGAAAGCATCAAAAACCTGCAGGGCAGGGGCCCCCATGGACTCTGATGTAAGCTCTGCAGCTGTATTTAGTCTTACAGTCTGAATACACAGCACAGTATGATGTCATGCCATATATATATATATATATATATATATATATATATGGCATGTTATATATGTTGTGGACCAGCAGCCCTGTCCACAACAACATGAGATGTCCGAGACAACTTTTACCTCAGCAAGGCCTCAAAACAACACACTACTCTCACCAGAAAGAGGACAGTAGTATTTGATTATTTTACAGAATTATAACAACCAATGTCTTTATGATAAAAGTGGCTATTGTAAAGACCAGTTTTGCCACAAACCAAGATCTTTTCCTTATCCTACTATTGGAACTAAAAGTCCAAAAAAACATTCGAAAACTGGAACAAACCCCCTGCATCCTGGGTGAAAGTCTCATAATTTATTCTACTACCACGTTTCAAGACTTAAAACATGTCAGCATGGAATTATAATAATTACAACAATATTGTTTTCATATTTTATCTGTATTTTTACTCTAAGCCAGGACCACATGTGACAGTCAGACTTGGCCTATTTAATGTTTTCTATTATAAGAAAATCATTGTCAATATGCAAATCATTTCAGATTTTTCAACAAGAATTTAAGATAAACTTTATGTTTCACATTTAATTTGACAAACCAAAAAGCTCATATGTTTCCCTTAATTTTTTCATAAAGGATGCAGAAATAACAGAATGCTAAAAGGATGAGGACAGATGTATGGATGGAGAGATAAATGGGTGTGTGTGTGTGGAGGGCTGCTGCAGCAGTGTGAAGGTGACAGATTGACCCTTGGGTCTCCTCTGCACCCAGGAGAGTAGGACCAGCAGGGTGAAAGCTCCGGAAGTGAGCCAGCCAGGAAAACAACCAACTCCACCGTCAGCAAATATGGAAGAGCAGGGGAGATGGGAGGATGGATGGGTGGGAGCAAGAGAGAGGGTGAATTTAGAGTCAATTAGAGAAGCAGAGGAGAGGGACATGTGGTGTGGATGGACTTTGAATGAAAAAGGAGGGGGAGGTGAGGACAAAATGACACGAAGGTGAATAGGAGAAGGAGAAGGTAATAGAACACCATGGAATACAGAAGAATACCTGTGAAGAGAGGATGGAAAAAAAGGTGAGAAAAATGACAAAGGAGGACTAGTAGAGAAGTAAAGAAGAGAGATGATGGAAAGGTTAGTAGAAAGAAACAGACTAGCTATCATCTGGTTTATATGTCTAATAGGCATTTGGTAATTGATCAAATTACTCTGGAGATATTTACCTGCTATAGATGAAAATAGCGTTGATGAAACACAACACAGGCAGATGCACATGAGTAGGCACAGCTCCTGTTTTCCTTCACAGAATCATGTTTAACCATCATAACCTCTTACACTGACGGCACACATTTTCAGACAAAATTAAACCAAATTGATGAATTTTAAAGGACTGTCAGGCATCTAGCTCCTTCCTCTCTGTCCTGCTGCACAAGATAAATTTTGGTCCACTCAAAAAAGATAATAAAAACTTTTTTTTATCTCAGAAAGGGGTACTCATCAGGTGCTGCGGCCACCAATATAGCTCGTAGGATACTGTAAAAATGTAATGGCATCATGTTGCTTTCGTTTACAGACTTGGCTCCTTGGAGGCAAGAGTAGTTAGTAAATTTAACAAGTAACTGTCAATCACCATGACCACCTATGGTCATTTAGGCTACAGTACTTATTCCATCAGTATGGTATCATTCAGTAATTTCCTTCAAGTCATCAGATCCCATCGTGCAAAGCCAAGTCAATCACTGCTTGACTCTCTCAGTCCACTGGTTCCAACTGCATATGTTAATTTCTAAAAACACATTTTTTTCTTTATTTCCCTTCTTTTTTTTAAATAAAATTCATTCTAACATTGGTAAATTTTACACCTATTGGACTATTTGCTGCAGCAGATTAACCCTCAATGGTTTTGACAGTGAGTATCTATGGCAGCAAGATAGTGTACACAATATTAATACGATTTTAAAATGTGCTTGTAGGGAGCAGAGGCTCACTTATGAATGAATTTCTGGAATTAAACTCTTATATAATTCTGTCTTAATCCAGCCCCTGTGAGGGACAGAAAAAAAATGGACTCAGACAACCAAAGCTCAGCTCTGTGCTTTACTTTTTTGGAGAGCACATGCTCCAATGTCAAATATTGACCTTCACCAAACAATATAGAGAGAAAAATATTTGGGAGGATGACAGAAGAGACAACAGTGGGGAAGACAGAAAACAATACAAGATGCACAAATAAGAGACAGACCATATCCAAAGCTGACAGACGGGGTCGTGTGGATGAACCAAATGATTCGGCAAAGATACGACATCATCCTCTTGAAACAAACAACAACAATGTGAGGATGATGCTCAGAGTGATTTAGCTAGGAACAAAGCCTGCATTATTACAATAACGGCTGTGCTTGTGGCATCGTCTCTGAAGAAGCTCCATACAAGAGAGGGAGAGAAATGGGTTTGAAGTGAAGCGTGTATTGTGTCACAAATCCGCCTTAATAACTGCAGATAGGAGACACATAATGCCAGTAAAAAGGATTTTTGTTTCGAAAACTCTCATTCATTTGTCTGTACACCTTAAGCAAGAATGTAATGTCTAGGTTTTTTGAACACTTACATCATACGAGCAGTGAACCTACTTTAACTGCAAGGTTGTTTTTTTTTAACCTCCTTCCGCTCAAGCGGCAACCTCCGGTGGAGAAATGTGAAGCCTAAGTTCCCCCCTCCTCCACTAGGGGCTGGCTCCAAAAGGGAATCAATCCCCATAGACTCCCATGTTAAAAAGGCCAATTTCACAGCAGAAATGAACATGTTTACAGCCTGGTACAAAAAAATATTTTAGGTTTAATAGTTCAAGTTTACCTTCATGATGACTGTGGGGGAAGTGAATCTTTGTATAACTCATCTGTATAGATGTTATCTAATCTTGAGATTTTTCATAATTAGGGGCATATCCTTTTAATTGACAGTTGCCAGATATCCGGCGACGAGGAGGCAGAGGGTAGCACAAACGTGGTTTTTAGCCAGCTAAGAGCACGCCTTAACTTTAGCCTGCCTATCTCCGTTAGCTGGTTAAATCTCGTTAGCGCTGGGTTAGCTTTTAGCTACAGGCAGCTCAGAGTTTGATGGATGCCAATCATCTGTCCCCACGCTTACAGCCCCCCTCTCAACGCCACCTCTTCGCCCATTTTTGTATTTTCCGCGAGTGATTAGATGTGTGACACTGCAAAGATGGTGACGGTGGGAACTGCCCACTGTCGCTCAACCATGGTAGATGACTGCTCTTCATTCATAGCTAGCGCTGCCCTGTCTGGATAGGTTGCCAGTCCATCAGGGCCAACACAGAGATAAACAATCACCTCAGCTCATATCTCAAACTTAATTTAAAATGACCAATTTTCTTCCCAAGCATGTGTTTGGACTGTGCCACATCAAGAGGCTCAAAATCACTAATAAACCTTCTGTTAGAACTAGCAAGAAGAAAGTACTGCTTTTAGTAAAAGAAACAGATAAAGAAAATAAAGAAGAGGTTTGTTCAACTATTTCAACAAAATGCCAACCACATGTGAAAATAGTGCCAACAAATACTAAGCTAGAGGAAAAGAATGAATATCTGAAATGCTAACTAATGCTTCTTTTAAGTGTTGAACTTGCTGGCAGCGGTTTCCCAAGTTGGACAAAAACCAATCAGTGCTTTGACAGTAGGATTAACTAGCAAGGATTAACATGTTATCATCCCCATCTAAGGCCAAGGCATTTGAGACCAAAAAGGGGCCATGGAGGAATCCATGTGATGATTCAGTCACATCAGTCAGCAGCTATGACGTCAACATCAGAGTCAGTGATGAGAAGAAAAGGATTCTCTTGCTGGTATTGTTCTTGTATGCATGGTAACTTTCCACCAGATAAAAAAGCAGAGAGTAAAGAGCAAAGAACAAAGAAATAAAACATACACACAGTGTGTAGAGCAAGAGCAGTGCGATGAGCAGAAGGTTTGTCTCCTGTGGGATCGTTCACACCTACAAGGTTCAGTATCCTTTGTGACTTCAGCTCCTTTGCAGGCTAACACCAACAGAGAAGAGAAATAAACCTCTGGAGGAGTGTCTGTGGAGATGAAACACAGGAAACACTGGCAGCACAGCTGGTTTCACACTGCAGAGGCGAAAGTGAGCGACTGGAATCTGTTTAATTGTTGGCTCAGGCTGCATTCAAGTTGCTAGTTCAAACTAAATATGTAGGTTATAATATTTATCGAATATATAATCGAATTGTACTGCTATTGGATAATAATTTTAGGATAAAAAATAAACTGTTATGTTGTGTCATTATTAAAGTGTATTTATTCAGAAAAACTATGCATTCAAATTGATTAAGATATGTGATGAATATTTTCTCATAAGATATATTTCTTATAAGCATTCAGCAATGCCAAGTTAGGTCATAAATTACAATTTGAAATTCTGCAACAACTTTATTCTGGCTACCAGTGCTCATTCCAAAACTCTACATAAAAGATGTAATACAGTCAGTTTTACAGATCAAAACATTAGAGCTAACATATTGACAGTATCTTACACTGTAAAAAGGGAAAATGATCAAAACCATAGTATTTGGAGAACGAATGACCTCATGAAATGGACCAAATGTTGTCTAAATGAAGGAATGCACTTGTGAATCTAGTTAGTTAAATTAAGCTGAATTTATAGTCAAATAAATGAACATATAATTGGGAAATTAATCGATTAGTTTCATATAGTGCTTTTCATTGAATCCATTATTCATTCACTCCACATTATTACAGTGGTGGTAAACTACATATGTAGCCACAGCTGCTCTGGGGCAGACTGATGGAAACATGGCATCCAATCCACACCAAGCACTTCTCCGACCAGCACCAAACATTCATACACTGATGTTGCCGACACTGGAGGCAAGGAGGGTGAAGTATCCCAAGGACACAATGACAGAATGACTGAATTTCAAACCGCCAACCTTCCAGTAATTGGAAAACCCTCTCTACCGCCTGAGCCAATGCCACAAATGTGTTCATTCCCTTTAATATAACCATTAATGACGCCCAAGACGCTGGTTTAGCAGTTAGCAATTAGCATTGCACATTTTCAGCCGACAACATGAGAAGAAATACATGTGACTGCAAAACAAAACAAAAACAAGGATTGTTTAGTTACATTTTTACTACCTTAGTGTTATGTCCCGTCGTGTCTGTTAAGTTGTTTGTGTTCACTTGTGCCTAGTCTTGTCTCATTTCCTGTTTTATTTTGAAACCCTAAACTCTCCTCTCGTTTCAGGCTGTTTGACTTCCTGCCCTTGTGTGTTTTCCCGCCAGTGTGATTGTCTGCCCCGCCCTGATTGTTTCCACCTGTTCCCCATTACCTTGTGTTTAAATAGTCTGCGTCTCCCTGTGTCCTGTGCCAGATCGTCTTGTCGAGCGTTCATGTTGTCACTTGAATCTAGCTAAAACCATTTTGATACCATTCTGTCTATTGTCATAGTCTGTAAGTATTGTTTGCCTGCCTGTCCTCAGTAAAGTGTTCATCTGTCAGTGAGTGTCCAGTGTCATGCTTTTGGGTCCTTCCTGGTCTAGTGCCTAAACTTAATATGCTTTTGTTTGTTTTTTTCGTGTTTTTGTTGTTGCTCCAGTCCCTGGAGGCATTTTTCAAAATAGCATGGGGGATTTAATGAATATTGGAAGACACTGCCAACTTTTTGCATCCCCTAAGCCGGATTTCATACCACCAGAGATCCAACGTACCATAACGGGGTAAGAGGAGCGGTGTGCACGCTCGGCTACGTGCCAACCCGCACCGACCGGCTCTTCTCAGTCTCTTCCTGGCAAACGTTAGATCACTTGCCAACAAAATGGACGAGATT
>JBBBVU010000018.1:21920656-21933820 GCA_037177055.1 Atherinosoma microstoma
GCGCAGTGGCTATATGTAGCCTTACTTGCTCACTGTTCCCCACCTGAGACAGCCAGATTCATTGATTAAGAGGAAGTGCGAAGTTGCAGCAACTGCTACATAAACAATATGCAAATATGCTCAATGTTGCCATGGATTAGAAAATAATCAAAATTTACTATTTTATCTGAATTTTCTTGTTTGGAAAAAGCTTTAAAAATCTAAATACTTTGGACAGTTGTTGTAATTGCTGCTGGAGGTAGAAATAAATACTCGTAAAGCAAAGGAGAATGAATGAATCATTGGGAGTACGCAGAAAATGTTTTATTGCTTTTGTTGACACTAAAACTAAGATGACTCTTTCCAGTGGGTGATGGATAGCAAAAAAAAAATCACAGCAGATGTTGATTTGAAGTCCTTGTTTCCACTTTAAATGAGGGCTTCCTAAAGCTTGCCAATGTGTTTCACTAACCCCTAATTAAAAAAAATAACTCCTCCACAAGACTCCATTTGTGATGTTGTGGGAGGGAAAATGAGCTGAAATGGAACTAGACCACTGTGTCTATAACTGGTAAACTATCATACCCATTGCTGCAGTTTTCATTATGTTTGGCCAAATAAATCTCATCTGATAAACACAACAACTCTGCAATGAGACAATTAAAAGATTCATGGCTTGAAATAGATTTTGAATCAAGAGCTCAAAATGAAAAAGATTTTTCCACAGATGTGAACACAAATTTTGGATGTCATGTCATATATTTTCCCTGTATTATGTGGAAATATGTGAGTCTGGGTTCAAATGCTGTGATGTACATAATATTAACAATGTCATTTCACAAAAAATTTCAAGCTCAATACATTTAAACTAGAAGCACTCAGAGCGGCAGACCTCTGCCAATGATTGTGGGCATTAGTTTTCGAGTTAGAAGCTTTAATGGCAAAATTATCCCCATCTCCTCATGGGCAGGCGCAAACCTTCATCACAATCCATGAAAACAAAACCTTCATAAGAACATCCGTGTTGAATTGTGTAACTTGTTCTTATAGTTTTAAGTTTTCTCCATCGGTTTTTGATAAAAAATGTAATGTCATCCAGTTATCTTGATCCCTTCAGTATCAAGGCTAGAAAAAGAAATGAAGCAAAGCTAGTGGCAGTAGAACTGACGGCAAACAGATGCAGCTGAAAACATCAGCGGAGGTGATGAACAGATACTTCCTCAGAAAAGAAACAAAAACCACTCAAATAGCTGTGATGAGTATTTATACTATGGGTTTTTACTCTAACATTTACATTAAAATGTAATTAACTACTTATTTAAAAATATACATAACCAGTCCAGCACAGTAGCTTCCATATAAAAGCTGTTGTGAAGTGGAAGGAAGGCTGTGTTAGAGACAAACACACTGATCTGAAAGGATTTTCTCATGACTGTTCTAGTTGAAACTGTGCATAGAAGGAATCAAAATTAGTTCACTGAAGCTGCTTGATCTTCCACAGCATCATATAAAAAACTCTCAAATTAATACAACTTGAACATATGCTGTGCTTCGACTCATCCAATGAGGCTTTCAAACAGAAATCCAGAATGATTTTACTGCCAACATTTTCACTGGAGAGTGGATGTATCACCAAGCTGCTTTTATGTGCATCAGATGGCATTTGGACTGAAACTCAGAAGAAAGAAAACTGATGAGAAAAGTCTCTGAGAGAAGCGATTTTTATTGCTTCCCAGGAAAGAAAATAGATGATGTTTTATTAATTTATTCAATTATTTTCAAAAATGAAATGTATTGTTAATGGTTAACCATATATACATACACATAATTAATATTGTAGAGCCAAATGAAAATAGAGTATTTCATTTGGAAGTAACACTTACACAACAATTATTTACACTTTAAGTGGCTCAACATTCAACCTATTGTGGCAGGTTTAATAAGAAACTGTCCACCTTCAAACCAGGTAAGATTATACTGATCATCGGCCAATCTGCTGCAGCAAAGTCCAAATTAGACAACCAAGCTGAAATTACATCATTAGCTTACAACAACAGAGTCAATGTTTAAAAAGAGCTTAATATTTTACATCTGTTTCTGCATGCTGCTGTGTCTAATTATTGTTAAAGCTAGTACAGTATCGAAAAAATCCATGTCTGCATCTGCCGGGTTGCTCAAGCTCAAAAAGTGCAACCCAGTTCCAAAGTAGAAAATCAATGGGGAGTTCTGGATTTTTAATAAAACTCAATCTGTTGCTCAACTCATAAAAATGACACCCTGTCAAAAAATGCTAGACCAGTCCGTACAGGATGGGGATGATCTGTATTCTAGGTATTGTCTATGATTGACAGTCATCCCATGAACAGGCAACTGTATTCTAATCTGATAATTGTGTAGTATATCAGTGAAAGACAGCCAACACAATGTGGAGGACATGCTGACAAAAACAATGGAGTTGTCAGACTATTAGGATATATCCACATTGCCTTTTTTTTTTCTTTCAAGGGAATAAAAGAATAACCAAAGCTAAAAGTTAGTAGATGTGAACGTTAGTATGGGCTGCAGTAGAAAGAATAAGGAAATCCTACAGACTATACAATGCGGTCTTATAGCTGCACTTTCACAGGGATAGGCAACTAAAATAGCTAAGACACTGAAGCCCTTGCATCACCCGAAGACTATTGCACTGCAAAGCTAGTGGAGATGGAGATGCAGGGGATAATAATGATGGACATCACTGAGCGCATCAGTCTATAGACAAGTGCAAAGTCTTTTGTAAAGGCAGTTGGACGGAACTTACTATGCGTACAGTTTCTGAGATGACACCACTTCTGATCCAAGAGCTTTTGCTTCATGTAATCTAATTTGATAAGCCAACCACTGGCTCCATTGATTCCTTAGTTATATCATGCTTTTACTCAAGGCAAAATTTCACTCGGGGCCCAAATCTCAACCATGAAACTTAAACTTTCAGTTGAGTAAATATATCAAAACAATTACCTGTGTGTGTAGCTTTTGGTCTTTGTTCATTAATGAGACTAAATCAGTTTCAGTAATGTAATTATAAAAACAATTGGAGGTATAAAAAACTGAAATTATGCATTAAAAAGCAAAACACAGTGAAATGATAAAAATTTATGATCCAAAGTTAAGATCTGATGACATATTCAGCTAACACTTGTCCAACCTTCAAATGCAGAATTGTTTGCTGGAGGGCATGCACTTCAAGAAACATGAAATAACAGCTTGAGAAAAACTGGAATTCTTCATTTTGATGGTTTTCATTTACCAAAAATATTAATAATAATTGAATCTCAAACCCCAGGATCCTAGTTTCTAGCAAAAGCTTCAGCCCAACAAGCCATAGTTTGTCTTATTTGGTAATTACTAGCTTTGCCAAAATCTTCAGTCCATTTTCTAGCCATGATATTGTTATAACAATTGGGAGGGAAAAAGAAAAGAAATAAGGTCAAAATTAATTTTCCTTCTAGGACTGTTTAGACGTCTCCAATTTCAATTTTTTTTATTTTTGGATTAAATAAGGGGACATATGGAAGTGGGTTCTTTATTAGGTTGGCTGTTTTTGACTGTCTGAAGATACACTCTGTAGTGTGTGATGTTTAAAACTCCCACGGTCAAATCAAAGTCAAACAATCTCAAATATCTTGAAGACATTTGACATTTGCATCTGTAACATAAACCGCTTCTGTCACTTGTAAGCTGATTGACTGAGACCAGTCAATGAATGGTTATAATATTTGGTAGGGAAAAAAAAGAAGCATCCATTTGATTTGAACTGATCTGGTGTCTCTTCTCGTTTGGAAAAGTTTGAATGATTTTAGATTAGAAAGGAACAGAGTGGATAAAAGGGGACATCAATCCTTATGTCTTGAACATTCAGGTATCTTCTTGGAGAACTTCAAAGGAGCAGAATTGGGTTACCTTTTATGGATAAATAAATAACTTCCTGACCATGTTTGAGTGCAGCTTGCGTTTCAGACATGTCTTTGCCTCAGCACACTGTGGCAGGTTTTATTACTGGCTCACTGTAGCATTAAAATGCTGATTGTGTCCTGGCTGATTCATTAGCTGTCTCATAAATATTGATTTACCATCCATTAAGCATTTATAAATCCCTAACAAAATATTGAATTAATATTAAGGTTAAACAAGACATCACATCAGCATGCATCACCTTCTCTTCATCTGTCCCCCCCTTACTCCCCTGGAGAAGAGTCATCACAGTTTTCTCAGCCTCCATCTCCCCTTTTTTTAAACCCAGAAATGATAAAATGATTGACAGCATGCCTTCCTTTGCCCTCCTCTCTTGTCTGACCTGTGCCAGCCTGTCACCAGGAAGAGGCTCAGAGTCATAAAAAAGGCCAACAAGCTGGGCAGGGCGTTAATCAGGCTGTTGCTAAAATTAAAACACGACTCCCTCCTCTGCTGCTGACAGGATCATCCCCGTCTCTTGGGGAGGTGTTAGACGCCGGTAGGCACCAGAATGGCCGAAACCTTTCCTTCCCTTCTGTCACTGTCGCTCTCCGTCACTGTCTGAGCTTCTTTCTGTCTGCCTCTGGGGCTTGTTTCCTTCTTTATGCTCTTTCTATTATTCTGAGCATGCTCTTTCTCACCTCCTTACCTCCTCCTTAAATAAAAGTCTGTCCTGTTTTCCTTTTTAACAGTTAATATTCCTTAAAGAAAATGTTTCTCTGTAATGAACCTGGTGGTAAATGCCCGGACTCTAAAGACTTAAGCACGCACAGAAACATTTGCGTGACGATGCATTCTGAGCTTCCACTCTGCTGACAGGAAGCTCTCGTCCTCTGAGCCTCCTTATCCTCCTCCTCCAGCACCGTTTTGTTTCCGTGGCAACACATCCCCAAGAATGTGTGGATGTGACTGGCAGCCAACATTTAGGGTTCCAAAGACCTTCCTCGTGAGTTTTAACTTGGATTTTCAGATGGATGTGAAGTTAAAAAGACCTTTGAGCGGCTTTAGAATTTTAATATACTATACAAAAGATTATTTTATATATCTTAACTTATGGTAATTTCTGAATTAATGAGCAAGTCTGATGGGGAAGAGATACATAGTATTGCTTCTTATTTTTTCAAGCAATTTTAAAAACCAGACAAAGGTACTGGTTGTATTCCAGCCCCCTGTGTAAAGGCACTCGCTGCTCAGTGACATGTCAGTTAGTGATAATAAAACAGGGAATGCAGCCCAGCGTGGTCTGCAAAACATGCAGGTAGATCACAGCAACAAACACCTTCCTGTCCTCCTCCCTCTACTCTGTTTTTCATTCCTTGTCTAGTTAACTTGGCTGAAAGGGGAATATTAAGATGGATGGAGGAACCGTAAAGAAAGCAGCTGAAACATGAGGAAAAAGAAAAAAGAAAATGAAGAGCGATGGAGGAGTGGACGGTGTCATTTCATCACACACAAGTAGCAAAGTCAAATTGCCTACAGAGACATTAAAAAGAGAAGAAAATCTGTGTCGCAGTAATTGACCAAAGTGACGTGCAGACTGACTAAATGACGAATAGCGCAAAAATTTGGAAGTGTGGCAGGTAAATTGTGTCACTGGATCATAAATTATTTAATGATGAAAGATGAGAAGCGAAGAATGGACTGCCTGTGTACTTCAAAAGTGTTGAGTGATGAACTCAAGGTGATTAATTTTAATCACTTTTGATGAAGATAGATTAATAAAACGAAAGTGTTCCTGCTGGCAAAGAACAAACCATAAGAACGCACTCTGAAACTTTCACAACTTTAGACTTTTAGCCATTTTAAAAGCAGTTCTTGAAATGTAAGGATATATCGAGCATGAGCTTGTGCGAGCTCCATCTTTATGCATATAAATATATATATATATATATATATATATGGTAAATAAGTGTCCATTTGAATCTGCTTTGGCAGAAAGCTTTATCTAATATGGCCAAAGAAATGATGAAAATAATAAAATTTTGCTATTATCAGTTGCCATCAGATTGGCCAAGTTGCACCTTCTAGTTCACAGAATTTGTTCATTCTCATCACACATAATCAAAATATAACCGGGATAATGAACCTTTTGCAATTTTGTGAATAAATACATGTTAAATCTAAAAAGAAAAATGCTACTAAACCTACTCAAAAAACAACCCCCCCCAAAAAAGATCCAAAAGTGAAAGAAAAAAAAAGAAGTAAAAAAACCACTCCAGGCAAGCAATTGTCCCACAAAAACCTTGAACCACACTCTCCTGGGTTAAAGTCCAACCACTGACCTCTGCCACCTTCTTGGTTTCCATAAATATTTCTTTTTATTTCTTAATTTATTGCTTTTAGTCTACTGAGCCAACCAAGAAGTGGGGAGGGGCACACCCTGGTCATATCTGTGGAAGAAGTAACTCGATTCAAAAGGACTATAAATAAGCCCAAAGCGATTCTAAATCATTACAAAACCATAAAGTGACTTCAGAGAGATCTAAAATGAATACAAAGAAAATTACCCTCCACAACGAGTCACAGATTCACATAGTACATCCAATTAAAGATTTACAGCAGGGCTGTTCAACTCCAGCCCTTTAGGGTCAGTATCCTGCAGGTTTTAGATGCTTCCTTGCTTCAACACACCTGATTCAAGTTAAATCAATCCAACAGCTTATTGGAGTTCTGCATAATGACCCATTAATTTGATTCAGGTGTGTTGAAGCTGGTAAGCATGTAAAATCTGCAGGACAGTGGCCCTCAAGGAAGCTGAAGAGCTCTGGTTAACAGGTTGAATGATGAGACTTTCTGACCTTTTCATGCTCTACTCTCCTAGCCTCTCCTCCCTCTTTGTCATTCATCTAATCACAACATCTTTTCAGTCCTTCCTGTTTCAAAAATAAATCTTTCCCCATTGTTTCCCTTCCTTGTCTCATAGGTACCCTCCACCACCCTGACTCCACCTGTCACTCGAGGTCTCAGAACTCCTTGCCAGGCCAGGTTTATACACCCACCAGCAGAGCACTCTGTCAGGATCTGCTACAGCCCCAGTTTCAATCACCATGGAGTCTAAGACTATGCCAAGATCTTGCATAAGTTTTTTTTTTTAACTGAACCATTGTGTTTCACATTAATATTTCTTTCTTTTGGCCTTCTTATAATATTTCTTACCTGATTTATACAGTTGTCAAGAGGCTGGAGTCTCTCCCAGCTGCAAAAAGTGGGGTACAGTACACTGTGGACAAGTCATCAATTCATTGTAGAGCTAATACAGTGAACAAAAGCATTGGAAGCTCATGGTTATACCATCAGTCAATTTAAGTAGTCAAACATGCATGCAGAGAAAATCCCCTCAGGCACTGTAGTAACACGAAGACTCAACATAGAAAGACATGTGTTGAGGTTAAAGCAAGGACATTTTTACTGTGACATGACGGTACCAAGCACTGCAACCTCCAGGATGCAAAGCAATGACAAAAACCAAAAAAGGTCACAAATATGCAAAAACAATCAAGGAATGCAAACCAGTGTGTTTTGTTCGTGCTGTTTTTTCTGTCTGGATGATTTGTGTCTGAAGATTCAGGGGCCTGTGACATCCTCGTGCTCAGAGGCCAAATGTCTCACCACCCAAGTTTGCCTCTTTTGAAGTCAGATCAATTAAAACACACCAGGGGACGGGTGTCAGACTCCGAGGGGCTGAGATGAGTGGAAACAAGTAGAGGTTTGTTGAGCAAAGTGAGCAATATGACACTCTGATCACATCATGTTTGCAAGTTGTTTTAGCATTAAATATTTACGGGCAGAGCTAATTTGAGGAAAAGAAGTAGATGAACACTCACACACACACACATTAGACACAAATGCTTCATACTTGCACTGAAAAGTCGCCGCTAAACCTCTACTTATATGAAAGCACACACATTTCCACTCTCCCGTCCTTTTGAGGAGCTGTAGATGGAAATCCTCTTAATTACTCTCTCTCACACACACCTTTCAAGTGCCCACTCTGGCTGTGAATTATTCCTGTTCAATAAAACCAGCAGACAACTCCTGATCTTTATCACAGCTGGTGAAATAGTCGATTAAAGGTCAAAATATTGCATAGTAATCAGCAAACATCAACAAATGGGAAGCTTTACAATTGACACCCATTTATCACAGACAAACAGAAGAAACAAAAGGATCTCCTTAAGAACACACGCTTATTTGCAGGTCTGACTTGTCCTGAGGACTATTCAATCACCAAGTATTTGAGTGTGATGTGGTAGGATTACTCTGTGGAGCAGCTGGATTATCCTGAGATTTGTATGGTTTGAGAGATCACAATCACAAGAGAATCCATCTCGCCAAGCTTCGAGTTATTCACCTTCAGCCAAGGATGTGGTCCGGACCAGTTGGGATTTTACACTGGCTTAAGAGGGTTGTGTCAGTGCCTGCTTTAGCAGAGAAATATCAGAACTAATAAAACAAGAGTAAAGAGCAGCTCTAAAAGTGTTCCTTTCATTTACTTACTGGCTTTAAGGCAAGAGTTTGATTTATCAACTGGGTGTGGTGGTTTTGGATCATTGATTTGATGTGTCATTATATATATATATATATATATATATATATATATATATTTCAAAAGTCACTTTTAATGGAAAACCTCCCAGATGGTTCTGCGTGACAAATCATCTGAGGTCTGAGGTATGTGCTACACTTTACAGAAAAAGGAAAATTGCTATGTTGGATTTTGAAACTTTTCTCTCTTTTTAGTAGCACTATGTAACTTTCTGACCTTAGAACTCTGCAGTTCTGCCAAAGTTTGATCGCCCTTCTTTAAAAACAAAAAATATTGGCTCTTAACTGCATTAATAAGTAAAAAGAAACACTGACGACAGCAAACAGGATTTGTTGCTAACGTATGAAAAGTGTGCAAGAATTTGCCCAGTGATTGATGTTGATTAAACCTTTAAACATTCTCTCTGGATGAATTCTCTTTGAAGAAAAATGGCTTTTACAAAGGAGACTAAAGTGTGGTCCAAAGGTTTGAGACCATGTCATATTTTCACATAAACCTAAAAATAATCAGAAAAATACTTATCTGAGATTCTGCACTATTCCTAAATCAGCTAACTGAGGCCGATTATTTACATGGATCGTGTTTTTTGTTCTTTTTCATATTCCCTTCCTTGTAGTAAAGCAATCCTTGAGAGAATGTGACACCTTAATAGGGTTGATGAACTCAGATCTTTTTTTCATCATCAAATCATGACTTAAATAAAAAAGTTTGTGGCATCACAAGGCACCCTAACACTGGGGTAGTTTCATTCAAGCCATCATCAGCTAGACCAAAAGTAAGCACAAAAGCAGAAAATCGATACATCAAGCTTTGTTCACTCAGAGGCAGAAAAGCAACTTAATCACAGATACAGAATTAAATAAAAGAAAGAAAGCAAAACTCAAATCAGCAAATGTCCTGTGAAAAGACTCAACAGCGGTATCTGAGGATTGGTAGCACCTGTTAACATTTCAAGAAGAAAAACAAGGACAGATGCTTGAGGAGGGCGAAGACATGCTGGGATTTTAAATGAAAGAAACTAAATGTGGCAGTAAAAAAAAAATTTCAAGTAAAGAGATGAATTGGAAAAAAACAGAGAGGCAGTATCAGAACCTTACAGAAACATAGTGACGGACAAGGTTTGCCACGTTTTAGGACAACTACGCTGATTAGACTGCAGCGATCAGAGAGGCAGTTTTTCATTCTTCAGAGGCAGTTTGCTTCTTTGTAAAGGATTCCTACTGCTGCAGGACAGTGAGCCAAAACTCACCTCAGTGCTTCAAAGAGGAAAAAGAAATAAAGGACTATGTATGGCCCTTCCTCCACAATCAACTAACTTCAACTCCACTGGCGAGAGTTAAAACTAAACAAGGAGGATTTTTTTATTTTTCATTGTTTTGCTCATATGTAGAACAAACTCCTAGAAATCTTGATGTATGCTTCAAACCTTACTTCTTTTAAATCAAGAATTCAAAGTTTTTTAATCACTAATGTTTACAAGAAAGAGGTTTTTAAAAAAATCTAATTTCTTATATATGTACAGTGATGATGATGATATAAGATGGTGGTGTTGATGATTGAGGGTTGTCTTGTGTATAGAATGTGCTTTATAAATAAACCTACCATGCCTTGCCAGCAGAAGATACCATCAGCTTAAAAAGGAAGCCTCCCTTTAGCACAAACTGGTTTATGAGGGTTGACAATCTAACAGAAAGCTGTTGTACTATATTTTTTTCTTTTTCATTTTGAATGTAGTTCACTTTATTATAAATCAAATGATCCATATCTTTACATTTTTTATGCTAAATTTGCTTTTAGTTTGCATTAAATTACACATGGAAGACTCAATCCAGTCTTACCAAGTCTCATTTTAAGGTACATTGCATGGACATTTAATATCCACATATAAAAATGAACTCTTGAATGTAGACTTTATCTCAGTGAGACTTAAGCTGCATCTTTTTATTTAAAAAGGGAAATCTGTCTGAAAAATGTTTATATTTGATCAGTTTTTGAGGAATGTCATGAAAGTGTAATGCTTTGTGTTGAGCATCACTACATTACATCTTCTGTAAGATCAGACTGAAGTCCTCTAACTTTAAATGCCTTTGGTTACTTTGCAGCATGCTCAGTCTTTACTAGGTATGGTTAGTGATGGTTTTTCAGTCAGAAATGTATCAACTCAATTAACATAATGCTAGAAAAAATATCTCAGCAAGAGCTTTATATTACACTGTAAACAACAATGTATATGCTATAAAGAAAAGTTTATAGTCATTATCTGTTCAGGAGTAATAATTCCCTAAGCTGTAAGCATATGGAGAAAAAAGGAGAAGTGAAGAGGGGGAGGACTTGTCAGCCAAAAGTGGTGGTGCTAACATTAATGGTGGGAGACGGCAAAGAGGCAGAAAAACAGACATGTCAATTGGGAGACACTCTCTGTTAATCACATGTGTCAGTGAGGAGGAGGGCTGCCATTTTACTAGACTGCATTGCAGTGGGTAAATTGTCACCAGAAGCAGCAGCTCCGATGGGAATGTGATGATTACTGCTCGTTGTTTGATTGCCACTCGCTCTGAGTCAGCTGGTAATGAAGAGTTCAGCTCTTATCTGTTAACAGCTGCTGAGTAACCCTTTAATTAACCCCTAATGAATAAACCCTGAAGTCACAAATAGTAGAAATTCATGATCCAGATATGACTGCTAAAAAATGCCACGTGTTCCTTGGCTGAACTTAGAACTCCATTACTGCTCTTCCATGAAATACAGTTTCATTTTTCAGAAGACGATTCATTTACATCAAGTCTCTGGATGCTTGCTTCCCCTGGTAGCAGAGGTAGATATCACTAGGTTTATGAACTGGATCAAGTTGTCACCAATTGGTTTCTGGATTCAGCCATAAGCATCTTGGGTCTTTTAGAGTCAGAATTGATCTTATTTGGACAAGAAGGGGAAGTTGTACAGAGCAACTTGAAACCTTATTGGACACACAAATGAATCTGTAAACCTGTAAAGTAAACTTAATGTAATCATGGGATCATTTCATTGATTAAAAAGAGTTAGCCTGATTTTGTCAATGTTTTTTTTTTTTGTCTTTTGTTTTTTGTCCTTTTAAAGGGAGATTTTAATTCATTCATTCATTCATCTCAAGTGCTTACCTGGATGCAGATGTTTCTTAATGTAGTGTCCCCTGAGATGGGTGTTTAGCTTGGTAATATATGAATAATCCAAATCAAACATTAGTACCCAAGATGTTACGAAGCATGCGCCTAGCAGTCATCTGCATTAGTGCATTTAAAGAAATGTGTTAACCAATTTCAACCTGTCAGAATTCATCTCTTAAAGCAATAGGTTCATGACCTTATCTCACTCATTTTGATGTCACATTGACATTTGTTACACACATTCCTGGGGCTGTCATTACCCTGCAGCATCCCAAGGCTGAGAAACTGCTTTTCACAGCTTTGTGTTCCAGCCTGGGACATCATTGCTAGGGTTTGCTTTACAGTACCATGTTATTCCAGCAATATCAACACACTGGCTGTTCTGAACACTCCCCATAGCTGTTAAAGAAAGAAACCCAAGAGGACATTATTAGAGGGAGCAAGAAGAAAGTGACCGAGCAAGAGATATTACAAGAGTCAACTAGCTTTTACTTTCTGCAGCGGGTTCAGAGAAAGGACGTAATCCAAGAGAGATGCTGAATTTGTCGAGGGCCCCAAAATGTGAAAATCTCCCAAAGTATTGCTGCCTTAAAGTCCACCTGGGGAAAACACATCACACTTTTGCTTTTTCTATTTTATTCAAAAAAGGTGTCAGGATAGCCAGCAAACCTCTCACCTAATATCATAATTTAATATCTAATAATCTAAAACTTCATCATTTTCGTAGCTGTAGTGCAGAACTTAATGAGTGCAATGTTTAATAGAAAGAAAAGACATTCTTCATCAGCAATCAACTATGACAATAAAAGTGATGAAGTGAGCATCTTTGATTTTTGCATTCATGTGTTGAATATGTTTCACCAAGTCGACACACTTGTTCAAGGCACCAATACTGGCACCAGATCCCAATCTGATCAGACATGAATGTAATAAGCTTGTACGAGCCTGCTCCATGGAGGCCAAATCCAACAACTTTCATTTGTAGTGACAGCAAATAACCAAGCTGAGAAAAGTCAAAGCAGTGGGGTAGGCCTGTATTATTACTTTATGATCCAAGCCAGAACAGTAAAGTAGACAGTGTTTAAAACACTTATGGGACAGATGGTATTGTTAGTGATGGCTCACAGCAGCACCCAGCTGGATGGATGCCTGTGGTGTCTGTTGGAATAACAAACCATTTTTTCACAGATATTATATCAATCAAACTGCAAACTAACACTGAACCAGAAAACTGACAATGATGTTACATCTGTCAAAGAGCAGAAACAAACTGAAAAATAATTTTCAAATTGTACCGTACCGTCCTCTTCCACTTATCCGGGGTCGGGTCGTGGGGGAAGCAGCCTGAGCAGGGAAGCCCAGACTTCCCTCTCCCCGGCCACATCAGCCAGCTCATCCGGGGGGTCTACCCCGAGGTCTCGTCCCAGTGGGACGTGCCCAGAATACCTCCCCAGGGAGGCGTCCAGGAGGCATCCTGACCAGATGCCCGAGCCACCTCATCTG
>JBBBVU010000018.1:21933920-21957159 GCA_037177055.1 Atherinosoma microstoma
CACACACACACACACACACACACACACACACACACACACACACACACACACACACACACACACACACACACATCTTGTAATTGTTAATTTTATCTTTAAATTCTCCATTGCAAAACAGTTTCACGATATGCTTAATTGTACAGATTTTCATAGCTTTGGGTAACAAAAATAAACATTTACCCAGTTTAAAATTCTAGGGAAGTGTGGAATCAAATTATCAGCCCACTGTGATTCACTGTTTAATACTGTATAAACAAAATTGTTTGGTTAAATAAAAAGAAATGAGCTGTCACCCTCCATTTTTTTTATTAGATTTATTTTACTATCCAGATTCATTTCACTGGCTTTGTGCATTTAATTATTTTTCAACTTTAATCACTTTAATATTTAGTTTTTTTCCCCAAAAAAACATCACATTGCCTCCCACATTAACAGAATGTATTATCCTATTGCCCTACTCTGTCAATCTTTCCAGCTGCACTTCAGCTATTATGACTTTTCTTCCAGTGTAATTGGAGGTGTTCTGGAAAACATTTAAGTATGGAAGGGTTAAAAAAAATGAAGCCCCAAAATGCAGACATCAGATATCAAACAAGATAGATATTATGTTAATAAATTACAGCTCTGCTATTAAACACTAATGCACATCATTCTGCACACTGACACGCATATCCCAGCTTAATCTCATAATTTGATAGACGCAGTATCCGAATTTAGCATTAACATAAAAAAATATATTTTAATTTATTCCTCTTTTTTCTCTTCCTCTTTATCCTGGCTCATATATCTTAAGTCAATACATCTTCATAGTGAGGTTTTCATTTATGTAGTCATAGTAAGAGAAAAAAAAAACATCAAAATGAACACTGCAATGACTCCCAGTATTAAGTACAACATCGACCTTAGCTTTTTTCTTCTATCTCTCTTCCTGTCTGTCTCAACTTGTCTCGTCCACTGCATTTTCTTCCATTATGAAATGACCCATTAAAAGGAATCAATCTCTTTGATGCTGTTTGCCTCATCATTCGGCTCCAGCATCAGCAGAGAAGGAATACCTGTGAGGGCCGTCATTAAAGGGATTATATGTACAACATGGGGCTGCAAGGCAACACTCAAAAAGCCATAATGATGTAGTGGCCCGTTCCCCAGGGCGTCATTTCTTCAATACTGTGGTTAATGACGCAGCATAATAAAGAAGGATTTCAGAACATGAAGTTCATCTTCCATGTTCCTGTACGCTATACCAGTCAAAAGTCTGGACACTCCTACTCATTCAAAAAATTAGTAGTTGTGTCTACACTTTTCACTGAGCCAATCTTTAAATAGAATTTTTTTTTCAAACTACTTCTATTTACACTAGAAAGAGACAGTAATTACACCACATATGCATGCTTTAAGCAATAAAGAATTGTGTCAAGCGTTGCAGAAGTGATTTCAGGCAATTGGGCTCAACTATAAATCATGGATTCTGCAACAGGTAGCAACAACAGGACTCATTCTAACCTCTACTGCTCTAATGTTGAACTACAAATGTGTCCAATGTGAACCAAGTGCAACACCATGGATGATTTCTGTGAAAAGATATGCACCAGTATTGTCTTAATTTATTTTATTTGCTTTATTTTACTTCATATTATTTAATTGACATGAACTTATTTAATTAGAGAAAAAACTAAATTAGAAATTCATTTTTGTAGTTTTACCCCTTTGTTGCCTTGTTTCTTTTCCTTTTGAGGAATTAAGGCAGTATGTTTTAATTTAATTTAATGTACTTTCATGAGAGTAAAGATACAACTGGACCTCTTCAGGTCAAGATTCACCAGTTCATCTGCCTCTCAAGGATAAAGGACACTCTTTTAAGGACAGCAATGTACACATTTTGGACATAGAAAAAAGATGGTTTGAGAGATGGTTTTGAAGCTATTTATACATATTCATCAGCTGTTTTAATCAGAAAGAAAATTTTGTCAAGAATTATTAAAAAACAAAGGGCCACAATTGTAAATGTGGTAGACATGATCAGTAGGTTCACTTTGAGGCAAAAAAAGGTTTTTCCAACCCGAAAAAGTAATTTTTGATATCTAAACCCAGGCAGCCAGAGTGAAAATGAAGGTTAACATCAAGTAAAACCAAAACTAAAGGTTAAAAGTTCTTGGACTGTTTGTAGTTATGTGTAAGACTGTCCTGCTTCACCTTCCAAATATTGACATTTTACTGGTAAACACTGTGAAACTTTTAGAAAATACCATGAGACTGCATTGCTCTATGTAATCATCTATGTCCACATACACATACATGATAAAAAAAAGTCATGTTGGAGAACACAAATCAATAAAATGTTGGTTGTGTCGGTTTCACAAAAGTGCCCTGAGACAGACTCGCATACCAATGTATAACATGACTTTCACACAAACAATTCAACACATTCAATATGTTGCAGTGTATCTTGCTAATGAGTGGACTGTTTTCCAACACTTCTATTAGAGTGTTTGGAACCTGGCTGTGGATGTCTAGTTGGAAGATCAATAGTTTGATCCCTCATGTGCTGAAGTGTCATTAGTTTGCAACTGTTAAAGAAAAACAAAGACTGGATACAGTACGATCATAATATTAAGAAGGACTGTTGGAATGCTTGTGTGGTTCAGAAACGCATTGTAATCTGCTCTGTAGAACTTTGTTGAGGTTAAAATTGACCACCAAATCATTTAGATAATAAAAACAGAAAAAGAAGGTCTTGTTTTCAAAATATCTAAATTAACCTTTGAATCCTGGAAGCTCGTTTTTTTTATGTATTAACAAACCTTCTTAATAAGCTTTCAAGTAGTAAATTCATGGTTTGTCGCTTCTCATGCAAAAGTGAGTAGACCAGGTCATCGCCCATACTGGATGATATAATATTTGCATATATAAATTATAATTAAGGAAAAGGAAGTATGTATTGCTTTTTTTTTTAACAAACTTTCCAATAGAAATGTATGAAATCTTCATTTGGTCAACTGCCCTCACATGAACTGCTGTTTTCCTTTCACTGGAGGACAGGGGACCAATCAGAGGAGTGTACGAATAATGATGCCATCTTCCTGTGCTGATGAGAACTTTATCTGCCAGTTGGGTTTTTTCACCACATTTACCTACTTAGTAGCTTTGGAGGGAAAAACCATTACGACTGCTGTATTTAACAACCTGAAAGGCTTTCATTGACCTCATCATGGTATGGTCATTTCATTTTCTAAACTCTCCTCTGTCCTCAATAATGACTCTCTCTGTGCTTTTTGCAGGCTGATATAAAGAGTCTGGTCACTAAAAAAGAAAAAAATGAAAATACAGCTTTCCTCTTTTTCTTTTGTTGACCCGACAGACAGGAATTCTGAAAGAAGAATGCATAAATTACCTACTTGCCTCATTTCTGTCTTCCTCTTCCTGCGTGTCTCTCCTGACACTGTGTAATTTCTTTTGTTGGTTCTGCACACAGGAGAGTAATGTTCTAGCTTCTCAATATGCTGTAGGATGCTGTGGGGATGGCGGAGGCGGCGCAGCAGGTAATGAAAGACAGATTCATCAGAATAAAGAGGTTTCAAGTTCAAAAAAAGAGACAGAGTGAGACCCATGGAGAGATTTACTGAAGGATGTGAGGGTAAAAACATTTGCTAGACTGAGTGGAAGAAAACCAGAAAAAGAAAAAAAAATAGAGGTGAGTCAGACATGAGGTAGATTTGTAGATGCATAGATTGAATGTGACTGGATTTTAATTAACTAAAGCTTTTTGCTTCTGGGGCTCTGTTCACACTGCAGGAAAAAGTGACCCAGAACTGACTTTTTTACCCATATGTGACCCAAACCAGATCTTTTTAAAGCACAAATCCGATTTTTTTTTGTTCAAATCCAATCCAGCCCACGTTTGCATGTGGTATTAAATCGGATATCCGATTTTTTAAATCTCATGTCACATTTCATTCAACGTTTATATAACTGAAGTGAGTCAGACATCGCAATTTTGCGAGAGGTGAGGCGGGACAAAGTAAGATTGAATGTAAACAATGGATGGTATAATGTACAAAGTAGTATCTTTTTTTTTGGCTTTGATTACACAACAGCTTCAAAACTGATAAACATGCTAACAAGTGTAGCATCCATATTTGCCTCTGTAAACAGCCGAGTGTGACGTCATGTCTTCCTCTGCGCATGCTGGCCACTTCAGGGCCATAGATGGCTCATACTGGAGTCTGATGGCGGTCGCATTAAATTATAATGTAATTCAACCAACCAAAAAAAAATTTGATCTCAGCAAAACAATTGGAACTGAGCGTTAAGAACTGCAGCGTGAATGTAGTCTTATTTATTGACCTGCTGACAGTGCAGACAAAGGACTTTCTGCAGTCAGCAAAACATATGAAATCAAACTTTCAGTGGAAACTTTGAGATTGAGTTTTACTGTTCAAACAACTTTTTTTCAAGTCAATAACTACAAATGAGATTACAGGTAAGTGTAATGACAATGAAAATATTGCTTCATAATGTTGTAGTTAAACTTTCGTTATGAGCCTTGAGAGCAGCACGCTAAGAAGATTTCTTTATGCTTCACACTGGTAGGGCTTTGGAGAGGTCCTTATAAATGCAATGAGCACTTGCAAGAGTGCTCAGCTCTCCTGGAGCGCTTTAAAGTTGCGCAGATATGCAATTTGCCTTATCAAACAACAATGTTCGAAAAATTACCTCTCTTAAGACTCAAACGTATAAAAATAATGAAATAAAAGGAAATCTTTTTCAGGAGGAAGGGGGATGTTTTTAAGGGTTGCATTTAGTTCATACGACATACGACACCACCTGATGAAAACACTTATTATCACTTCCCTGTCAAGTGCAGTCAATGACATCACTTTGTTATGGTTAGAAATATAAAATGAGTAGGTTGGCGTAAAGAAAAACATCACATTTAGGAGTAAAATATACTATTTTATTCTGGCTACCTTAATGAATGCCATTTTTACACTTTAGTACACAAACACCCTCATTACTAAAAAAAGATTGTGTACTCTTTGAACGCTTTTGTCGGTTATTATTGCCTTCATGAACAAATAACCCTATAATGCATTTCTATTTTTTTAGGAGATCAATGTTTTGTGTGGATATATACCTCCTCCTGTGAAACATTCATCATGACAACAAAACCTCAAAAGACCATTCAAGATGATTAAGCTCAGATTAACATAATATAGTATTGACAGCAGGTATACCGTGATAAGGACAATTACAGTCTTATAGACATTACCAACAATATAAATGGGTTGAAGACATGAATTTGAGATTCTTTCTCATCTTTGCAATCCATCCTAAAAATGATGTCCATACTGATTTAACCAAGCAGAGTGTGACAGCCCAAATTGTGACAAGTGATTAAATACAGGCTGAGCCTTTACTTTTGAGATTGCTCTTCAATTATAATTCCGATGTGATATATTTGCAGAAATGCATTGTAATTTTCTTAACCCTTACATACTGTTCGGGTCAAATTTGACACGTTTTGACATTTGACAGCAGTAAAATGACCCTAAATTTGATGACTTTTCCTAAAGTGACCAAAAAAACATAGCAATGAAAAAATGTAATTATTGTTTATTTTCATTTAGATGCTAGAAATTTTGGGACACTGAGGCTGTTCTGGGTCAAATTTGACCCATATCTCTTTAGATTGGTTTTAGAGGTGCCAGTGTGTAGTAATAAAACCTTTTTTTTTTTTCAAAAACGAGTGTCATAAGATCTAAAAACGAAATTATCCATGCTCTCTAAAAAAATTTTTATTGAGGATAAATCATGCATTTATTAATGTGAAAAGGGCTATGTAGACATTCTAAATAGATCTGCAGTTTAAAGTTTGATATTGAAACTTACTATAAGGTCATTCTTGGTCCGGGTCAATACTATGAAGGCAGCAGATATTAACAGTATGTAAAGGTTAACTATGTTTTCATTGGACCTGCCATACACGTAACGGTATCAGGGATAGGCTCCAGACCCCTCCAACCCTGAGTTACATTAAGCGGGTATAGAAAATGGATGAATGGTCGGGTGGTCTATTGATAGATGGGATTTTTCATTAGCATAAAATCACATTCAAAAGAGAATTGCAGAGTATTTATTAAATTCCAAACTGCAGTTTATATCTAAAGATAGTTAACCACAAGTTTTTATTTGCGTAACATATGTATGAACAAACTTTTATGAACCATGAGGTTAACACTCCTCTAAACTCATCCATCACAAAAGATAAAATAAACCAAGATGTGACAAGAAGAATAATGTGCAAAGGAAATGATAGAAACATAGACGGGAAATTTGAGCTAAAGGAGAAAACAGATTTGAGTTTCATATCAATGTAGAAAGTTTGGTGAGAAGATGGAGTGGGAAAAGAAGGATAAGGGGAAGATGGAGAGAATAGGATTGCTTTCACTTTTGAGTGAAGCCAACATTTCAGTGTTAAGATTTTCCACAGCATGAGGCAGAAGATAAGCAGGGTTAAAGCAAGATTACAGGAGTGCAGGAAGCAGATTACAGGTGCAGTGGTGGGGAGGCAGACATAAAGCTGGATTACAGGAAGGTCTGAAACCTTAACAAGGAGACGGATGCAGACACAGCAGGGGCAGCATAGAGAACATTTCCTTCTGTTTCTCATACCGCCATACTATTCTTCCCTTTTTCTTTTTTTCTTGCTCTAATATTTATCCCCATGTCCAAGCCTTCTTTCCTTCTGTCTTCTGTTCTTTTATTTCCCCACCTTCTTCTCCACACTTGGACCCAATCCCAGACATTGCTGGAAAGTTAAAAACAAAAAAAAACACTTCTTTTCATAATTGCATGACTTTTCTGAACGTTTTTCTAGACCAGGCATGCACATGTTCCATTCTAAAATATCCTTTTCAAATTCAGCTTTTCACAAAGTTCAAGGCAATGAACCAAGACTGGCCTTACAATGAATTCAGACTGGCCTTATAAAACATCCAATGTTTGCGCTTGTTAAAGTCCTGGCTGTATTTTCTAACCTCTGTCTAATCTTTTTCCTGAGTTTTATGTGTTTCCGTATATGTCCAAAAGTGTGTTCCCTTTTCTTAACCATAAACCATGTTGAGACAAAGATTTTCCTTGCTTTAGAAGCTGCATTGGCAATTATAACAACTTCCATGATGCCTGCATGCTCATTTGCATGCCAGAAACTAAAAGCTGTATTAAGTGGGAATGACCTGAGGTGATGCACTGGAAGTAACAGATTGCTGAGAATTGTAGCTCTTCAAAGATTTTCTTCTGTCATGCGAGAGAGCCCGATGGCCCTTTTCTGTTATTTCCAGTCACACATCATCAAATAAAAATAATTACACATGAGCTACATTTTGACAAAGCTCGCTTCTAGGAATGTCTCTTTAAGCAGCACAGGTTGAGATGAATGATTTTCCCTTTGAGATTAGAAAAGCAAAAAACTTTATGAGCCTGCTGCAAAGCGTGTTCAGTGCAACAAATTGGTACACTTGTCTCTGTTCAACAGCTCTTGTACAAGATTCTTGACTTTGATGCTTTCAATACATAAGATACATAAAAAAGTACACAAAAAATATAGTGGAGAAGTGGGATGCTTTTGTTCATTATTAAGAGCAATTTGGAGACTTATGTCTGCTGTTTCAAGAATGCTGTATGCTGTAGTACGTAACATCAAGACCATCTTCAGCGTGTCCAGAAAACCACTTTGAAAATGTGCAAAAACATATTTTTACAACTTGTTGGCTCACTGTAACCATGACACATAAGTTTCTTTAATCCACTCATCCTTAGCAAAACCAAGCCTCACTCAAACATCAAAAAAGTTTTATACAGCACAGTGCAAATCTTCAACCCCCTCATTTCTTTATAATTTGCTTCCAAGCAGCCAGATTGCCTTGTACTTTTTTTTAAAGTGCAAGGGAGTACAATTATAGTTCTGTTTTTTTGCAAAGACACATTTTTTAAAGGTGTATCTTCAAAAAATGTCGAAAGAAATACATGGCAGTCAAAGGAATAATATTTACACCAATTTGCATCAGACAGATGATTCCCATCTTGGCTGTTAGCCATGAAAGTGGCATGTCTGAGCATGCTGGGCAGTTTATCCTTAGAAAATTAAGGAAGCAGGACAAATAGAGAAAAAACAAAAACGAAAAAGAAGTGTAAAACCTTGAAAAGATATCCACAGCCAACAAGCAGTATCTAAAAGTGCTTTTATAAAGAAATGGAGAAAAACCTGAAGCAGAACCTGAGAGATGTATCTGGATCTCTGGCTGATCCATTTACTCATTGCCAAAGCCCCATTAGGAATGGTCTCCATGGAAGACTGGCTGTCAGGATGGCATTCTTAAGAAAGGGAAACAGGTAGAAAAAGGCTGTGGTATGCCAAATAACACAAAAACTGGACTGAAAACAGTGATAATGGGTCTTATGGTGTGATGAATCCTCCCTGGACCTCAAATATGAATTTTCTGGTTGTATGATATTTCGTTTAAGTTTGCACTGCTCAACTAATTGCTGCATTTATTTCCTGTTTCCCTGCCAATGTATATAAAAATGAGGAGTATACCATGTAAATATTAACCCAATAGATATTTCTCCACATGTTTATAGGGTTTTTAGAGAGAAAGCCAATCCAATTCCCTTTAAGCAAGCACTTGGCAAAAGTGAATTCACAATTTTATTCCTGACTACCTGGTAAAACTCCATCTGCAGTACACTCCTGCCTAAAAGGCATATGGCATTAATCCAGTCATAAGTGTTATATGATATGTAGATATGTGACACTGACTGCATGTGAAGATGTGACCTTCAATCACTCAGAAGAATGAACAGAGGAGCAACATAAGGAAAGTGTGTGACTAGGGTGGTGGAACACGGTTTCCTGCAGGGAAAGCAGCCCAAGAAGAGTTCTCTGTGGCAGGGAGGATCAACAGATAGATGAGGGCTCAGCTGGTCTGACCGCTGGCACAGAGCAGAGCAAGAATGGAAAATACAAAGGACAGAACGGAGGATCACACAGGATGAAGAAGAGAGGTGAAGAGAGAGAAAGATGGAGGAAAAATAATGGAAGGAAAGGTTAAAAGGAGGAAAACTGGAATCAAAAATTGAGAGAGATTAACAAAAGGCAAGGAAAGAACATAGAAATGCCCAAAGTACAGGAAAAGGAAAGCACAGTTCACTGTTTGTAGCATTGCTCTTGGGATTCTAGTTGACCTACAGTTTTATCCAGAAGACAACATCAGGTCAAGAGCTGTATTTATCCAACACTTTTCCCGTTTATGATCACAGCGCTGCAGCTGAACAGCAGGACATTTGGCTCATCTTCAGTGACAAGTGATATCAGTTTGATTTCATATGTTGTGAAAGGCTTCCCTCGTTTAAGTACATTGTTGTTTTGACAAGATCAGAAAGTGAATGATTGTATGTAGCAGATGCTGGGCTTTGAATGCCATTGTTAAAATTGAATGACACTTTGTAAAAATCAAACAATTTAAATATATTTTATTACAACCTGCCTGGTTGGGCGGCACCATAAAATGAAGACTGAAAATTTGAGTTGGAAAAGTTTTGGGTTTATTATCAAAAACCATCCATTGTTTAAACACTCAGCAATACAATACAACACAACACAAACAGCCGAAGTAGTGACATCCCTGCAAGCCACACCAGGCATGCTTTATGCATATCTTCACAGACGCAGTCAATGAAACTAATTAAAACAATTAAGCCAATGCACCACCCAGAGACTCTTGCATTGCCGCTGCAAGGCCAGTGAGGATGCAGAGAAGCGTAACAATTATTATAATCACCCTGTACATAATCAAAATTATTCATGGTCTGAGTACAACCCCCAATTGTTTTTTCTCACCTAAGAAAAACAAACCCAAAGTTGATAAGAGGTTCACAGCTGTGAGGCCACAGTTGATACCGTAAGCTCTGTAGATGAGAATTTTCTAAAAGCAGATAGTGATCAGCCTCTGCAACATTATATTACGCAATGGAAATTAAGCAAAAAACTGTTGCATCAGCTGCACTCTCAATAGTACCATGCAGCCTATTCACTGAAAGTCTCATTGAATGCTGTATCTCAATAACAGGTATGGCAGGTAAAAGCAGAATTTGGCAGATCTTCAGAAAAAAAGGATGAATTTGGCTTGAAAATTTGTTTTCCCTCTCTAGAGAGAACATGGGAACTATGAGTTGGTTCACTTCTGCCTCCAACCCTCCTCTCTGCAGAGGAGAATGCTCTGCACATCCTACTTAGTAACCACAAACGTAGAAGTGACAAGAATTCACAATGAATACAAATTCCTCCTGGCTCAGCAAATTCTATTAGGAGCACCAACAAGAGCCAGAGAAACCTTTCCATGCACATGTTGCTTCTACTATCACTCTCAAGGCACTGCAAAAAATAGACAAATAGATCAATTTGAAAAAATGAATATACAAATGTCTGTTTTTAAGACTGTTTTAGCTAATGCAGTCCTTTCTCCAGTCGCATTGCTGCAAGATGTCATTAACTTGTATACTGAGTACTGTGTGTGTTTCAGGGTTACATCTAGTAACTGACAGAGATGGTTGAATTTGCACTCTTTCTTTTGGCGCCAACAATTCTGATAGCTTCTGTGGAGACTATGAAATATAAGATAGTGTTATCTACGTATAACATAAATCGTGAATGGTGATTTATATGAGGTTTATCACATAAATATTCATTGAAATGAAAGAAATTAATCAAAAGTTCTTTGATTACATCACTTACATTATATTACATGCAGTACTCAATGGTCTAACACAGTGGAAAATGATTTGGGCAAACATTATATCAGAAAGAGAGCATCCAATACGTAGATAATGAAAATGTCACATCTTTCAAATTTGCATTTTTTTTCTTCAGTAGCATTTTCGTTTAATTGTTTTGCGTTTCTACTCACTAAACGTGTGACTTTGTGTGTGTATTTAAAGATCAGGGCAAACCTTTCAGCAGGTTGGAAAGTTTTTAAAGAGTACTAGAAATGTGGTCCATATCAAGATGCAGAAGCAAAAGATTTATCACACTCGGAACACACAAGAAAGCATCTTTCCTCCATTTTTCTTTTAAATTTTTCTACTCTCTGTTTATACTTATCCCCTTCCCTCTGAGACTTTCCTTGCCATTCCTCCCTCTTTTTTCCCCTTTCACATCACATTCCTTTCATTTTAACCATTTTCTGTCCCGACTGCTACCATAATTCTCCCTTGTTCCCCGCTTCATCCTTCTTCTGTTCTCCCTCATCCTCCTGCTACTCATACATCTCCCCTCCCTCTCTGGTCTATTGACCCTGAGTAACAAAGAAGATGACAAAGTGTGAGAGGTTTCCTCAGGGCTTTGAGTGACAGCAGCAATCCGAACAGTCATCCAGATGGTGACTGCTCTTAGCTTTGCCTGAAGGCTGCAACATGCTCAGCCATGCTGGAATAGAATAGACTATGACTGCTTTGGTAAGACCACTTAGTGTCAAGTGGCTTCAAAGAGAAATAAATGCATCTCAGAGTCCAAAATGATCTCATGGCAATGCATATTGAGCATACCACTTTGGCAGGTTTTTAAATGCTTTTAGGGTGTTTGTATTGTTAAAACAAAGCACCACACAGTTAGGTTTGGGGTAAAATTACAGGGCAGTGTTTCATCTTCTGATAATAAAATGCTAATCAAACCTACAAATATATGTGCTGATAACACACAATATGACTTGGCAACCAATAATTATGCCCTTTTCCCCATCAAATTAGGCTTCAGAGTAACTTTAAGGGGACACACAGTAATCAAAGTAGACATCTCACAATTTCACCACCAATGCAACTCACATGTTTTGTTTCGTGAACAAATGTAGCTGCTGCAATTTGAAAATATGAGCTTTAGGTTTAGAGAATATTACCTTTTTTTTTTCTTTTTTAAGCCCTTGATTGACTTTTTTGATTCAAGAAAACACTAACTCATCACATACTTACAATAAATTATTATAATAAGTTCAGTTAGCTTTAATAAATTATGTGACAGTGCTGAAAATGATATTATAAAATGAGGAAAGTTTTCCAGGACCTAAACGTTTTATGTTGTTTTGGTAGCAACAATGCAACAATAAAGCTGAAAAAATAATTTCAAATGTACATGGCGAGCTAGTCTTGTATTTTATAAAGTCAATATTTGAGACTGGACAAGCCTTTTATTACCTCTTGCGTTTTACAGTAAACAGAAGGAGAATAAAAAGAAGTCAACTGGGGGGAAAAAGTAAACATCTTTCTACAAAGTATAAACCAGCTTGGCGATGGAAGGATTAAACTTGCATACTGTGACTCCAGCAGGTTTAATAGCAGCTTCTCTCATTATGGAGGAAGCTCAAGGTTTATTTATTTATTTACTTTGTGTGAGCGTCTGGCTTGTTGTTCAAGCTGTTGTTGCAAAATGAGGCATCCATCTCTTGAAACATGCAGCTCTGCCTCTTAGAAAACGACCACTGACGAAGACATGATTCATGGTGAAGTGTTATTGAAGCCATTAGCCTCAGTTCACTATCACACACACAAACACGCTAATGAAAAGATGAATGTATGCGCACACGTACAAAGAAATACAAACATGTTTTGGTGTGCAGACACAAAAAAACAAACAAAATTACTTTTAAATTAAATGTAATTCTGTTAAAGATTGAATGAAAACACCAGAGCTCAGAATCTGAACAATTAGGGGGAAGATCTGCAGCTACAGTACATTTTATGGACCTTTTAAACATTCTTTCACCTGATTTTTTAATTATTTTATTTTCTAAGAGACAAAAAATGCTGTTTTCTTTTGAATTATCATGTTATTTTTGTGTATCTTAACCTTACAACATGATTTTGTTTTGGTGCCATCAGATCAATTCCACTGGAAACCGTGGGGGCAGTGTTGCTCAGTACTCATTTGTGACCATCAAAAGGCACAAAGAAGATGCTGCAATGTATTTAATGTCTGCATCGACCATAGCAGTCAACTAGACTGCCTCTTTTTATGTCTCTTTCTGAGAATGTGTTTTGTCATTAACTCGTCCACATCACCTTTTTTGCTATTGTCTGAACTCTAAATGAGACTCTTCACTCCACACTACTCTAGTGGATACTACTACTATACAGTCATTTGGCAGACACTTCCAAAGCAATCCAAAGCGACTTACAATTGAGTACACCAGTGATGCCAGCACTGGAGGCAAGGAGGGTAAAGTGTCTTGCCCAAGGTCATAATGACAATGTTTGACAAGGATGTACCAATTTATGTATGTAAAGGGAACATAAATGAGGATTAACACACCACAAACCAATAATATGGGACACTAAAACTAAAAGATAGCTACTGGTGCTGTGAGCTATTGATACATTTGTCTAGACTAGCTAACATTAGCCCTTGTAAATTGTGGGTGTGTCTCAATCAGCGGACCAGCGCACTTTCGAACACTACATTTAAGTGCATAGTGCATTCACATGCACATTTAAGCAAAAACATGCCTGAATGCTGCCTTAAAAACAGCCAAAAGTCTAGTGTAGAATGATGCTCACTACTCGCACTAAACGTACGTCATATTGCCGACGAAGAGGAAGGGGCGGGACTTATACCGATGTTCTACAGTTAGGACATTAAATGTTAGCAGGTTTTAGCCGGTCTAGCAGATGTAAATTGTTATAGTTCATGTATCTTTATTTGGCGGATATTTTGGCAAGCTAGAAAGTTGCGGTCGAATGCCGGTTCATCACTACCAGTAAGTGCAAAAATGTCAGTGTTCCATTTGGGACAACATTTATCCGTGGAAGTGTGCAATACAGAAGCGAGTGCACACTATATTCCAGTGTGCACTACGTTCCAATGCACTTACGTATTGAGACACACTCTGTGACTGATGCTGTTATGGATAATCAAAAGCAGTAACTGTAACATTTCATGATGAGAACATTTTTACGTTTTGTTTTGTTTTTAATAAAATGAATAACTAAACGTCTTAATTTGAAATCTGTATATATATATGTATATATATCCCTAAGTTATTTACATAAGTTTCAGGCGTTTCCCCCATTTTTTTCCATCTGTGAAACTCTTTGGTTTCTCCTTCTGATAGTTTACTTAAATTCTAAATATATCAATGAACAACTCTGGCTGTGCTTTAAATTCTGTTTCCACAAGTCTCAGTTAAGCTGCTTGTTTCACAGAAAACAGGGACTGGACCTTTTTTAAATGAAGCAATTTCTGGTGTTGTGAGATCATGACATTCCCACATGTGTTTATGACAGTTGACCAACGGGTTGATACAGTGATAAGTTAACTCTAACAAGTAATGCCTAATCAATTTGAGGTCTTCCTGGGCTGAAAATGTTTGTTTATTTTTTTTAGGATTGTGGTGTGATTGTGATTACAGGCGTGAAAGAGCCCTGCTGTATCATAAACTACTGATGAAGTCTTGCATATTCACAATTGGATCATATTTGTGATCTCTTTAGTTTGGACATAATTTATTTGCCATTACATTTTTATATATATATGCAGGTTTATGATTTTTTGTGCAAATAGGAATCCTCACAGCAGGAAACCCAAAAACAAGAAGCAGTCTGTGGAAAGAAGACTCTCCTTTGATATGAGCTTTCAGGACACCAGCATGTTACGTTCTCACGTTAAGTCCGACAGAAGCTGCTGTGATGATAAACTCACACTCAGTCTTTCCCTGTTTTTCCCCTCTCCTTTTTAAACATTTATTTTGACTAAAGTCTATATAGTTGCAGGTAAAATTATTTGCATACCCAGTGGAACACCAAATGTCCATCAGAGCCACACCAGATAAATGCTGCAGCAGATTTATTTGTTGAAGGACCAAAACATAACATGAATGATGGTTAGTGTTGGCTTTCACTTTGATTTTTGGTTTGATTTTTGTTCTTCACTTGCTCCCAAGATGTACAAGACTGTTAGCATTGCAAGGCTAAAACTGCCTTAAACGACTCAACAATACACCTGAAACTTATCAATTCGACATAACATGAAAATGTTTCATCAAGTTACTTATGCATTGATTAACAAAAAGTGATATTGATTATTTAGCAGCTATTTTTTTGGCTGTTGGCCGCAGAGTTTATGTTGCTTTTATCCTGGATTATATTTCAGAATTAGAGATTACTCTTATAGATTCATAGATTTTTTTACTTTGCCTTCTTTTTTTTCAAAGAAATATGCAGCTCTGGATCCATGGTCATGATGGGTGAACTGGTGCTACCCTTTTCACACGTACCTTTTCACTGGCTGTGAAGGAAATCCTGAGTTGACTTGCTAAATTGAAAACCACTGCCATACCATTGAGAATGAACTCAGTTGTAAGCATAATATTACCCAGGTAAAAGAACAATAATCTGAGTACATTCAATTTCCTTTATAGTGCAGATACCCGATTAATAACAATTAAACAATATCCTTATTCTGGCATTGTTTCTGTCCACTATCAATCCCTCAGTCCTCCTTCTCTTAAGATGTCCAAGTTCATTGCCACCCCATCAGCCGCCAGACTCTGATCTGTCACGACCACCCTTTTCTTCACTTCACCCACGCAGGAAATGAAAACAGGAGCAGAAATAAGGCAAAATGTACAATGTTACCTCCTTACTGAAGAGTTCTTCTTCATCTTTGTCTTCTGATCTCTCTAATATTCTTATTTGGAAGACAGCAAAAAATATCCTAGCTACGCCATTCAGTTTTTCCCTCCTACTTTTTTTTTTCTCAGCTCTCTTATGTTATGTAAACTGGTATGCTGCCTTAAACTGAAATATCTACGTTTAACCAAAACCACCATTAAAAAGCTTTTCTCCAAACCACTCACTGGAGCTTAAACTACATTCTGCAACTTTCAACATTAATCTTTTTATGGGATACTCAGTAAAATACTTGGAAATGTAACATTTCAGCCATAGAAATGAGTGTTGATGCGAAATTGGACGATATTGCAAGACTTTAAAATTTAGTTACATTCTTCTAAAGCCAGTCTCAGTGAAGTATCCGGGATGTGGCTTGATCTTCGAGGATTGGTGGTGAAATCCAGGTTGTTAATGGACTAGCATGCAGAGGCATTTTGTTTTTCCAATGAAATTACTAAAAAGGGTTCTTTGCCCAATAAAGGGTTAAATGCATTTAAAGAAGACAAATTTTACCTCCCATTATAATCCAACCTGCACTTTCTTTGCACTCAGTGTACCTGCAACAATTCAGTTTTACAGAACAGCAATTTCCTGTTGACCGGGTTGCTTAGCGGCCATCTGCTGCTCTGAAAGGATTTCATTTTTCACAAATAGCTGAAACAAGTTGTCCACTCCATCACCTGACAATGTCACAAAGAGATCTGTCTTTAACTAAGTCCAAACAGAGAAACACAACACCATGAAAATATAGAACACTTTCCTGCACACTCTCTTTCACTTAAAACCCCTTCAGGAGTACAAGGAGAAAATTAGATTGTCAATGGGATTAAATAATAATACAGTTCTGAGAACTGAAACAATTTAAATCAGACCTGGCTCAGATCTGAAATGTACAAGAAAAGTGTTAAATTTCATGTTTTCAAGATAAAGATAAAATGTAAGGTGAAGAAAAGTAATTGCTTTATATGTAAAAATGACAGATGATATGATATGACGTTAGAGGTGCAACTACTGGCCAAAACACATGCTATGGACAATCTGGATCTCATAATTCTGGGTATAAATCTGTTGGGACTTCTTCTGCCTGTGGGGATTAGAAAGTATAATTTGCCATGAAAAAGGTCACTACTTATAAATAAGCACATGAACAGTTGTGATTTCATCATTTTAGGGTACTATGTTGACTTTTTATGTCTTAGAGATGTCTGCTGTTTTTACTTAGGAAATTGGATTATGTGTGTGCAGATACTTTCTCTGCTGATGCTTGTTCATAAATGCACCTCACAGCAGGAGATTCTCAGCTGGAAATGTGAAACAAGTAAAAACACTCTCAATGGCACCTGGGTAAAGCATGCAAGAGAAAAAACATGATGCAAGTACACTGTGGAAATCATAGTATTTTGTTTACATCACTCACTACTTATCCCAAAGGATAGCATTTTTTCTGTTATCAACACCACATGAAAGTTCACAGTAGTATGCTCCCATCCATGTGATTTCATGAATAAATCATAAAATGCCAAAAAATATAATAGACATGGATTTGAATAATAAATGATAATGCACATGAAGGCTGCATCTTCAATATTGACTGATGCTCCAGACATATTTTGGCTTTGGCTCACCCATTGGGAAACCATGTGATTTTTCCAAATAGTAGTATGATCATTGTCTACTGCAGACAAGACACGTACTTATCGTAAATACTATACACAAAAATGTTTTATTATCCATTTAATGGCAGTATCTACGCAATTAGCCCCACCTGCAATAGTAAATGTAAGCTTGAGTTTCAGTGAATGCGTCTATAATTTACACAATAAAACCCTATTTCCCCATGCAGCAACAGAAGGATACACATGTTTTGGACTGACCATCTTAATGATCACACAACACAAAAGAAGAACAACAAATGTCATTAATCATGTATCGCATGAACATGCCGACTGAGCATTTGTAATTGAACTTCACAACTCATTTCAAGTGACTTAGTACAACATGACAGCTGATAAGAAAATTAAATACATAATCTTTTTTTTTAAGTTTGAAGTTTTATTTCGAATATGAATATGAAAGGATATAAAAGAAAGGAAAGAACACATAAAAAAGAAAAAGAAAATATGATTTAACATAATACGTAGAAATAGATAAAAATTAAAAATACTTTTTATTTTACAGTATCAGCATGATTTGATTTGATATCTTGAGATCACTTTAACCATTAATACAGGAAGAAACTGCAATGCTTTAGTTTTATTTAATTACTTTATATGTCTTTGCTGTGGCAGGAGAAGTGTGATGTTTTCATCACATTCTGGATGTAAAAGATCACACTTCCAAACAATAATTGTAGTACTTTTTATAGAATAGCGTGGCTATGTTCTTGTTTTTTGTTTTGTCATCATTTTGTCCAATGAGCTCATCTGGAACGCTTGAGGCAAGTTGAGCAGTGGCCAAGATCCCCCCAAAAAACAATCCTTGGAGAACCTCTGCCTTTTTAGGCTAATAAATGGAAAGGCAGGCATAGGAAAAAACAATCTTTGCAACTATACCTGGCAAACTACAACACATACTGTAATATACATTATTCTTTTATCCAAAGCAATTTACTCATGAGGGACACACATGGGGTCAATGAGAGGTTCAGCATTTTGCCTAAAGACATTTTGACATGTAAAATGTAGAACGAAGGGATCAAACTTAAGCTAAAAGACAACCAGGATGATCTAGAGAAAATCCTAATACAGCCTTTCGCTTGCAGGGAGTAAGCAAAGCAAAGAAAACAGAAGAAAAGCCAGCAAGAGCAACAAACAACCATATATGACACATAGGCAAAGCTCTGTGCTTTGCTTGAGTTTACCAGTCAGAATGTACATAAAGAAAGCAAAACAATTCCCTCCAATCTCTGCAGAACCTCGGTGCCATATTTTTAGAAGTGGCATCATCTTTCAGCGATACAAGGTCAGAATTCATGGCTAAGGAGGAAAATGGTCTTATTGGTGCCAAGCCAGACTCCAGAGTACTTGTGAAGACAGGAGCTCCAGGCCAGAACTGCAGTGGAGTGGCAGAAGCAGCACTGTTTGCTTCACAAATGGCTTCTCTTCTTCATATTATTAATGGTGTGTGAGCCTATGCTGCAGTCAATTTGGCATGGATCCTTCATAGTGGTTGGAGATCAACATGATGAGTGTATACAATGATACATTCTTAAATGAGGGAGCTTGCAATGTGGGTTGCAAAGGAAGAATCATGGAAAGACAGAATGAAGCAGAAGGGAAAATGTTGATCTGATGTGGACTAGCACGATTAGCTAATGGACTTCAAATATGATTCAGCTTTACTTTGTTGCCTCTGAGGCACAATAAAACACAGAAAGAGAAATTTTTATATTCAGTGATAATTTATATGTTAAATCTAACTTATTTATCAGTTTAGAGAAGTCTTACTCCTTTTATGGGAAAATGACTGTAAACAAATAGATGATAAAATCAGTACATCAACAAAATTATCACGTAGTATCTTTCTTAATGACATATAATTCAATGTTTCTGCTCAGACTGTGACTGTTTAGCTCAAGTGTTTTTGGTTTTGATCCACCCTCTTTCCTCTAACATGACCTTCACACTAATTAGCGTCTGTGACAACATTTCCCAGAAGACAATGCCAAATGTGTCTGAGCTCACAGCAGAGAGAAGGCATAAAAGAGATCTGCTACGTTGCTCATGAAGTGGGGAAAGTAATGACAGAAACAATACTGAACATCATGGAAATCCTCTCACGTGTGACACAAATCATGTTACTTCATCCCTCGATTTTGTAAATGAATCCTTGCTTCATCGCTTTCTCCAATTAGTGTCCATTTATGTCTCTGCTGCCTGTAAAGCAATGCTACCTGTTGCATACATTTTGTTTTGAAGATAAATTTAAGAAAATTATTGCTCAGCGGACTACATTTCTGGTGCATCTAAGGCTTTGGAATATCAGTCCACATCTGAATCACAGCAGTGTTGTTAAGCATAGCAAAACACCACAAATACAGATTTTTGGTAGGCTGGAAACTGCAAGCAGCTTCAGAGATGGTATTCTGATTACATTGATTGTAACTTGTGGTTATTTCATAGTTACTGTTGCCTTTCTATCTTCTCTACCCAGTCCACCCATTCTCTTCTGACCTTTTTACATCATCAAGGCAGTTTGATTCAGACAACTGTTGCTGTTTTCTCTTTTTCAGACCATTCTCTGTAAACCTCAGAGGTGGCCATACGTGAAAATCCCAGTAGATCAGCCAGTAAACCACCTTCCTGTCCTCATTCTGATAGTCAGTTTGAACTTCAGTAAGTCATCTTGACTATGTCTACATGCTTAAATGCAAGTTACTGGCATGTAATTGTGCTCTATGTATTCATAGTAATTTGTGTGACAAATTCTGTTGTATTTGTATAACAACAATAAAGTTGATTGAATGACTGTTATAAAGCAACAGAACAGGTGTAATAAATCTAATAAAGTAGTCAGTGAGTGTATTGACATTGACAATGGGAAATTAAATCAAGTAACGTGCAAGTAAGTTCATATTCATAAATCACACCAGTAACAGAGAAAATCAAGGGGTAAAAAAAAGTCAGCATTGACTAGGAACAGGTACTGCCTGACATCTGCACTTGCAGACTGAATTCTGCATGAATTTACTTGGTTGATTCTTTGTGCTATGGATTGTGCAATGAATCTAATGATTGTGTAATGATACAGAGATAATAACTATTTTCACATAAGTGCAGCTGTCATAAAACTGGATTCAATTTTAGCTTCAACCAGAGACTGAAGTGGTATTATGCAATCTAACACACAAGTACACTAATATACACACATACACACCGCACTCTATCTGCAGTCCTCTCTGTGTTTCACACTGCCTCTGGTCCCAGACTCCAATCTCATCTTCACCAATCTTCTCCTCTTTCTCTATTTCTGTCTCTTTCTTTCTCCCTCTCTCTGTCACCGTCTTTTTTTTTCTCCTCGCCCCTTCCCTCTCCTGCATCTCTCCCCAGTCTCTGTTGCCACGGCAGCAGTGCGAAGAGAAGGGAGGAGGGGGCAATGCAGGAGCATGGGGGGACGGGTGGTAGCGGAGGGCAGAAAATGTCATTTCAGTCACGTTGATGGGAGAAAGAAAGAATAAAAATGTGACACCCTGTTAATTGTTGTTCTTAAGTTTGGTGTCTAGTAAAGGGTTTTGAATTGAAAGTGAATTAATTTTTTAAAAGAGTGGAAACAATGAGAGTTGAGGAGGCACGACGCACTGAAGGCTAGATTACATTTTAGTCACTCACTTTCTTTCTTACTGCGTCACACACTGACTACACTGAGCCAACTTTCAGAGTGAAGCTAAACTTAAAGCTTTTAATTTATTATTTAATGTTTAATTTATGGCACTAAATACAGAAACTATAATTTAGCTTTCAGATTAACAAAAAATGTACACGTGCCATGAATGTGCAACTAAAATTCTGTAGGTGTGAAATAACACAAAATGCGTCACAATTACTTAAAACACTGGACTGGATTGAAAAAGAAAAAGGGAAAAAAAATGCTGCAACAACTTTAAAACATTAAACTAAATTTAAGTACGTAAAACAACTCTGTAACTTAGGGTAAAAATGTCTCACAGCACATTAAAGACATGTTGCCTATCTTTCTGACCTTAAACTCTGCGTTCCAGTCTGGTTTGAGTCATCACTATCCAGCAGCATCCCGAGGCTGAGAAACCGTACTATACAACTTTTTCTTCCGGGACACTGCATTGCAGCTGAGCTGAGCTTTACGCACCACATCACATGCTAGCAAGCGGATATAAACAAACTGGCCGTTTTGAATGCGTACAAGGTCTCATTCACCAAAGAAACATTAGAGGGCATCATTGGAGGAAGAGATGAAGAGAAAACCTGATAAAATGTTTGTTGTGAAAAAAGAAAAGAAATTGAAAAGTTAGATGTTGCATGGTTATGTTCAAGAAAAAGAAGCTAAAACTCAAAACGAACTGGGAGGACACAAAGAATGGAATGTGTCCTGTTTTGCTGATGATGACAGACTGTTTGTGTACGAACATTCCTGTAATGCTGTTGTGTGTGATAATTTGTGGATTTGATCCCAAAGGAATCTGTTGGGATTACGTGTAATCTGCTTTATCTCAGAGTCGTCTACAGACAACAATCTAATAATGAAGTCAGATGGAAATCGAAAGATACCTAAAAAACTAACCACAGGAACTTTAATGAAGTATCAATTCTCAATATGCTAATTCTTTTTCTCTTTCTTTCTTTCTTAACTTGATCTTTTGAGTATTTTATTGAACTGCAGACTACAAATTACAATTGTATACGCATCTGGTAAACTGTGCGTATGTCAATTTGCTTTAGTTTTTTATATTTCAGCAAATTTTGTGGAAAAAAAACGAAGAAGGGTGTTCGATAGCCCTTCCCGAGATAACGTTGAACCTTAGAACCTTTATTCTTTGCTTTCATGTCGGTGAGGTGAGGTTTATGACACCAGCTTGTCCGTATCAATTTATGGTCTAAACGTGTTCATGTAAAGGAAAACACATTAAGGTACTAGGAGACAATTAAAAATATCCTTATATAAAAGGCAGGACAGCTTTCAGTTGTGCTACACTGCTTTCAGATATTTATTCTTCTAAATCAACTTTTACCATTTCAACACAGGGTTTTACTCTTCTATACTTTTTGATTGGAGTATGTCCTTCAGTGGCCATGTGGACTATATTCACATTAATGATTAATTTATTCTGATTATGCACCTAAAGAATTCTTTGAAGTTAAGAATATCTCTGAGTGATGTGTAGGAATCATCAAAATACAAAGGAAAAGGAATTCATCTCAAATATACCTTTAGTTCAACCCAGACCTAAGACAAATACGAAACACATTTTCCTCTTTACCATGTTGATTAAACCTTGACTAATTAGCCCACCAACAAACACCTCTAAATGTCCACTTGAAAAACATTATCTGGTGACTCACAATTTATTTGGCTTTGAGGCTGATGTGATGCTAGACTGGATCAACCTGAGGCTCCATCGTTATCTTCCTACCTGCATGTGCATGACAGCAGAGGAAAGAGGATTAAATAAAGACCCAGTGCTGAAAAAGAGGCTAGTTCCTGTCTGTGAAATTGTTGCATCTATACATTTGTTTTTCAAAAGTCCACTTCTTTCGTTTTCAGTTGGTGGTAAGAAATGAACATCTGTAATTATTCAGTTATACAGTTTTTCATGTGGGTTATTACACCTATGCAGAACCTGTACCACTAGCTGTATGAGCCTTTATCTTGGCACACATTATTGTCAATGTAGTTACATGATGTATACAGTATGTGCTGTTTCCTTCGCTTGAGAAAAGCTTAAGAAATTCCCTGGGGGGGGGGGGGGGGGGGGGGGGCTTTTTCCTCTTTTTTGGTTTTTTTGTTTCCCTTTGGGAAACACTAAAACCCCTTGGATGGGACCGGGCCCCTT
>JBBBVU010000018.1:21957259-21980658 GCA_037177055.1 Atherinosoma microstoma
CCCCCCCCCCCCCCCCCCCCCCCCCCCCCCCCCCCCCCCCCCCCCCCCCCCCCCCCCCCCCCCCCCCCCCCCTGCTTTACAACCGTAACACAATGCTGAACAGAATAAAGTACAAACAGTCTTGAATCTTACTGCGAGAGGGTGAATAGTTTCACACGTTTACCTGGTTTTCAGAGGAAGAGATGTAATGTTATCCGTGCTGCTGAGATGTTCATCATAATAGTAATGTAAACAGGGTGGAATGGTGACATTTATGTATAAATTTAGCATGTTTTAAATCTTAGCTTGAGTTGTTTTTTCATACAAATATCAACTAATCACAATGTTAGCTGAAGCTAGAAGGAATGTCTTTAGTCCTGGAGGTATGCTGATGGCTGTAGATTAGCTTGAAGGATTACCAAGGTGATTGTAATTTATTTATATGGTCCACAAATATCCAGACCAAATGTTATGGTAATCCATGAAATGTGTCTTAAAAAGTGTAGTGTTGCTAACATCATTGACTACATTTCCTAAAGCAACCTACCTGGGGTACCTGACCCCTACAAGGAGGTCCACTAAAGAGCACAAGGGGTTCCTTGAGGCTATGACTGTTCAGAGCCAGTGCGATTAAAATGAACCCTTTAAACTGTATATATGTATCAAATATGATACGTTTGGCTTTATAGGGTTAAAGCAATGTCCACGCAGAGACGAGGTGAGTTGTAACTGCTTGAGTTGTTTTTTTCTTTTTAAATCATTTGGACGTTTGGTTGACATGGAACCAGTATTCTGGGAGCCTGAAAACTTCTGAAACCAGGTCCCAAAGGGAATAAATGGGGGTCATCAAAATCTGCCTTATAACAACATTTCAAAACAAATAAACAAAGCCTCTTAGTACGCCACAATCAATGTTCATGCATGTACAGTGGGGCTGAGTGAAGATTGTGAGCTTGTGGAGCTATGGTAGTGGAGTAGTTCATGTCTAGCCTGGTAACCTTGACTTTCCCTCCAACGTGTCATCAGCTTTTTGGTAGTTGCATGAAGGGGGTCCGGAAGAAAAATAGGTTGGGAATCACTTTGGTAAAAGAGAATATATAATGTGTCTGAGATCTCAGCAAAAAGTTTTAGCTTTGCAGCTATTCTACACAGCTCACTATCAAAAAATGATAGACAAGACACATATTACTAAAAGTTAACTGTCAGTGTTAGGGATCATTATACTGTAAGAAGCATTCAGAAGTATGCAGCTGCAGGTTCTACCCAGTTATAATGTACACGTTCAATCACAAATCCACCAACTTGCATGTGTTTGTTAAGTGGGATAAAGTTGATCTATTTCATAATGACAAAGAACTTGTACAATTTGTAGTTGTAATACGGGGTGCTCAGGGCATAAAGTCATTGTCAGTCTCATTGTTTTATAGAAAAATTTAAAGTAAAAAAAAGAAAAACTACTCATTAGCAAACCTCTTCACGTTGAACATCAAAGCACCATCACTCTAGATGTCCCACGAGAAATTTCAAGCTCATTTTGCTTTACAGAAATAAATCTCATTGCAGGTTTTATAGCTGTTCCTTAATTCTTTGCCAAAAAGAATTAATCTTTATTGCTTTGTCCCTTATTTAATAGTTTCTCCTTCAGGAAAACACAGCTGTGTTAAGGGTTTTAAGCTAGTCTTTTGTTCATTTTGTAGCTATGTTCCAGAGAGTCTTTGTTTTACTTGTAAAAGGTTTTTGTTTTGTTTTTTCTTTTCACAAATGATTTTGCACTATCCCTAAATTGTTTCCATCTTTTGGATTATCTATTTAAGTGGTTTTATTCTTGGATTTAAATGTATCAAAGACTAAAGAAAAAAAAAATATTTTAGAAAGAGTCCTGTGCATTAAGTCAGTCTGATACACTACAAAGAGGTGGAGATTGTGGACATCTATAAATATCTCGGCACTGCGTTTGACTCAAACTTCAGGTTTGATGCAGACATGATGACATTTATCAAACATACACAACAGAGGGTCCACTTACTGTGCAAACTGAACTCTTTTAATGTCTGCAACAACATGCTTGAAGTCTTTTATTCCTCTTTTATCAAAAGTATTTTAACATTTTCTTTCATATGCTGGTTCAATGGGCTGACTGTTTGGGATGAAAACAGTTTAAATAACATTGTCAAAGTCTGCTCCAAAATAATTGAAGTTCAACAGACAGATTTGTGGTCAACCTGGGAGGCACGAGACACAACCCGCCAACCCAATCATGTCTTGCAGTGAATTTATTGTATTGTCTTCAGGTCGCTGCTTAAAAGCTCCCCTCACAAAAACAAATTGCTACTCCATGTCTTTCATACCCTCTGCCATTAGGCTGCTAAACGCCAGCATTTTGCTTGTGTAGTTCCGATACCATGAGTGTATCTCTGGGCCTTCTACTGTGTGTCTGTTCCTGACATTGAGAAGCAATTGTAACTGTTGGTGAATGTAGGTTGCATGTGTCTGGAGTCCACAGGGTACTGTGTGAAACTAAATTAATTTTGAAGAATAAACAAAGTTGTCTGAACTAGGTTTCGTCATTCCTATACTGGTGTCATTTTGTATTAACTTTTTTTTTTGCTAAGTCAAATTAAAAACAAAAAAGTTAAATTAAAATGTTAAAATCTAGAAAACATTTTCTTTGAAACAGCTTGTGTCACACAACTGTTAGGAACCACACCATCTTTGCTGTGTATTAGTGCAAGGTATGGATACAATTTAGACCAAGAACCAAGACTCCAAATACATGCATGCATAAGTTTTTCCCCCCCGGCTCAGAGTTGACTGCTTGCTTTGTTTAAAACTGACCTCAACTGTAGTCTGCGGTGCCATGGAAACAGTTAAATAAAATATTCTTTTGAAGCTACCATCTGTGGGGTAAATTACTTCCAAGCCACATGGGATCTTTTTTTTCTATTCTCCATTATCATAGTGGTCCACTGGGACAAATTAGCAACAAGTCAGGGCCAACTTGCTGCACTGTTTCAAGTTGTTTTTTGTTTAAAGCTAACACTTTAACTGATATCAGTCAAGCTGATATCAGTTGCTACTCCATTTTAGTTGGGAATAGTTTTATGTTCCAGCAGGAAGGAAGCTTAATTACTTGAACAGAGTAGACAATCATTATAAACAAAATGTGTTTTGTTTGTTCTTTCCCTGCATACAAACTATAGCAAGATGGTTAAAAGAAGAGTATGCTTATTGAGAGATGAAAGTGACCCTGGTTACCATGGTTGTTAGTCTCGAGTTTGCGAGGTGCCATGACTCATATTATTGGCTTAAAACACTGGATATTCTGCACTTTTACAACTGGCACTGATATTTTTACACCTTTAAATGCACCTGAACTCTGGAGAATTAAAATAGATGTAATTCTATTTTTAATGCTTTCAGTCACCTTCTGTATTAACAACATAAATATTTTTAACCACATGAAAATCTTCAGTTTATTAGTCAGACATTGTTTTTAGGAATTTTTTCTTCCTCTCCGTTTTGATAGCTTAATATATGTATCACCATTTCTTAACAGAGTGGATTTTAAAAAATCTCTAGTTTGTGATGACTCCTGGCTTTTGCTTTAGATTTATCTTCCTCTGGTGTTTCCAGTTGAGGTTGTCTATATCCTATAGTCCCTATAGAACTGTATGCACACCCTGGAAGTAAATGATGTGTGAAGTGTTGCTGTGCTCAGCTGATCTATCCTTGGACCTACTTCAATAATGGCTAAAATAAAAATATCTTTCCTCCCCTCCCTCCAAACAACCCCCAAAATGACCCGCCATTGGCCGCCCTCCAGTTTCTCCTTCTCTTTGCTGTTCATCGCTAACTGGACTCTGGCTGAACACTACATACTGTCGTTCCAAGAAACACTTCATTCCAAGACTAACCTTGGTCCAAGGCTCGCATTTAATTATGGCTCTGTTTCATGGCCTCTTTGTTATTACGGTCAGCTTTACTTTCCACCTCCAGACCAAAGAAATTGATGTTTCCTCCTCATAACACTTCTTCCTTCTTAAGCTTCCCATCTCATCACTTCTGCTATCTAAAACCATAAAAGATGTTTTGTGAAAGAAGCACAAAACCATAGAAAAAAACCCAACAAAACAACAAAATTGACTATAGAGCGGCAAAATAACTACTGAAGTAATGAGACATGAAAGCAAAACAACTATGAAGAGACAAATCTCTACAAACACAACACATAGCTAAAGATGCAAAGATGATGAAAAAACAAAGCTCAGAGATGCAAAATGCAACAAGAAAATTTCACAGTGAAGAATTTATGCAGCAAATGCTCTTAATAATGGATTATAGAACTGGTTTTACCTAATTCTATATAATTTTTCAGCTCATCAAACATACCAAAACCTATTTTTACTTATTCATTTGCATCTATATTAAATTAATGTCCACACATAGAAATAATATGTGAAGATAATTTTATCTTTCCAGCCATATGTCCGATGTAATATGATTCATCTGTTATCTAAATTCACAAAAATTGTTTATTATCTATTAGATTTAATGGGAAAGTGCCTAAACTTTTGACTGGTACTGTAAATTCCACAACACTCTATTCTTGGGGTTCTTCTGTTTTATTATTTATCCAAGGGACCACTTTTGTTGCCAGGTCATGGACTCGTACCTGGCTTCTCCAACTCCAAGTTCACCTCTCTAACCATAGCCCACCACAACATGTACAGCATCGAGTTTAAAATCATATCAACATCTGGTTTAATATCAAGCATTATTTAGTCAGGCTTGTTGATTAATGGGCTTGTGACTTATTAAAGGACAGATGGATATTTTATCCAGTCCTAATCCAAATTTGATAATAATTGCACAAAAAATGCTTGTTTTAGTCAGATCTTTAAAAGAAAATATATAGAGGGGCTCTCCAAAACTTCTCGTCAACTATCAATGTCAACATGGGGACTACAGACTCATATGAGGTGTAAATCAAAAGTTAATGACTCTGACTTTATTATGATTTTGCTGTATGAATAAAAACAGACTTGTCAGGGAGAATACATGAAATTAAGATGAATTCTATTTTTCTATTTGCAACTATTCACCTAGTTGCTGCTGCGATCAGCTCCCTAGGAACCTGGGATGGATGGATGGATGGATGGATGGATGGATGGATGGATGGATGGATGGATGGATGGATGGATGGATGTGCAACTTAGATCACATCAACAACAATTGATGTACTAAGCCTTCTTATGGCTCTATATGTTGGGATAATGTGATTATTAAAAGCCAAATAATAAAATATTGCCCAGGTGATCTGGGATTTTGTCCTATAGATCATCATAAAAAAGGTTAGATTATTACATAGTATTGCACACATCCTCAAAATATTCAGATAAATAATCTTACTTACAATCTGAGTAAAACTGCAATAGTTCAACCTCTTAAAATCGTTCAACTTTTGCCTAAAACAGGGTTTTTATGGATAAAAGCCTTGTTGTGAACTAACTATTTTACTGGACTACTTTTACTGAACACTTGCTGATGTAACAGGATCGTTTTCATTGTAGTATCATCTGCAACTGGAGTACAGTATGGCTTCAAAGATAAATTCCATTTGAGGCTGGTCAGAAATAAGTTGAATCTACAGTTATGATTGTAGCTGGGAATGGTATATATCATTCAAATCTCAAGAGTCTTACCTATCAAATTGCGTATAACATGTGTTCAGGTACTTGGAATGGAGACTGAGTAAAATACATATTTATTGTCATCCCACCAGACGTCTGGTACCAACGGATTAATATGAATATTAACTATTGATGCCGCAGTACTGGACCGTAAAATGCAAATGCCATGACAGAAAACTTTAGACCTTATTAATTATCATTTCAACACAAACAGATTAGGTCTGCAAAGAAACAGCACTGAGGGTGATACGCAGCAGTCTTGCTTACTGTACATCTGTGTTTGTTTTTTGTATTTCATCTCATAAAAGGGCAGCCAGTGAGTCTGCCAAACCTCAGGGACAAGAACATTTGGAGGGAGGGACTCCATTTTTCTCATCGATTCCTTCTTTGATTTGTTTCCCTGCTTTATTACCTCCTCTGGCTCTCTCTTTCCCCGCAGTTTTCATCTTTTCCAGACATGATTTAATGCCGATAAACTCCTAAATTTATGTTGTTCTGTACACTGCTCAAAGCACAGTGCTTTATTAATTTCAACATTTTTGTTTACTTTTCCTATATACACAGTCTTGTAGGAATTTCTTTTGTACACGTTAAAGATAATAATGTCAATATCAATATTGATTGTTAATGTAGTTCACTACAAAAAAGCTTATATAGTGCATGGAAGTAGTTTTTTTTTTCTTTTTTCTATTTTGGAATACATACGACTTACGTTAACAGGATTAAAAACAAAAGAACTTAAGATTTTATTTTTTATTTTTTTTAATTTTATATGGCTGCTTTTTCCTCACCAAACTTTGAGTAGGTTTATTTGTCGAACTTAAACTTCAAAGAAGTTCCAATTTCCTCACAGTTCTTTTTTTATGTATATATATCTTAGTGATAACATTTATAGCAGGCTTCAAAATTTAAAGACAAACTTCAAACTGTTCAAAAAGGAACATTTTTTTCTGTGTCTTAAAGCTATACAGCTGTCTACACTGACTGCAATTTAAGCTTGAAGATATAATATTTATCAGTCACATGGTTGTGCATTTATGAGAATCTCAGTCTTAGCTACAACACTGAAAAATATTTAATGTTGATATGGTTCTATGACACATCCCTTTTATCTCATGTAAGATCAAGAATTTACAGCTATGTTTTGTCAAATTTATTTTGAATTAATAAAGACTGGGATCAGAATTAGTGTCAATCTAAATACAGATTTTGAAAGTAAATATTTGTTTTGCCTAATAGGCTTTAGGATGAAACATTTTCCGAAGCAAAACTATACCAACATATTCTGTTTGTCACACTACAAAACACAAAGTGATGCTTGTGACGCCAGTTTCGTTTTAGAATCATCACTCTGCAGATCAAAGCGGCATTTAACCTCCTTTAGATTATTGCTTTAGCTTTTTAAATTGAGTCCCTCAGGATCAGCCCAGCATCAAACAGCACACATAAAGTCAGCATTCACCACGGTAACTGAACAAGAAAATGGAACATCTAACACCTAAAGAGCCAGGTAGTTTTCAGAGGGGTTGGAGAGTAACCAAGCCAGAGCTAAATAACACTACACCAACTTCACCAAAATAGGCTTTGCAGTTGGAAAATCATAAAATCTTACGCTTTTTCTTTTAATCCTGTTAATGTAAGTCGTATGTATCCCAAAATATCTGCTAAACAATACCACACATCTCAATCATTTCCTCATCTGTACAGTCTAAATGAGCTGAATCAGTGTACCTTTAAAGTCCACATGAAGGAAAGACTCATTAAATAAATTGCTTTGGAATTAGGAGGTGATAAGAAGAGAAATTAAAGAGTCAAGCTAAACAGCCTTACTGTAGATGTTAGAGGGAAATGCAGACACTCCGAAAATATGCTCTGTGAACTGAAGGGTCAAGCTGAAGAGGCTGGACCCCAGGTGTTATGAGATTATGTTCATAGTACTGGACAATAACTGTGGGCAGATATTGAAAAAAAGTTTAAGGATTACCGTAGGATTACCATGGGGAGTGGTAGCCTAGTTCTTACAAAGGTGGGTTCGGCATAACCCGAGTTCAAGTCCCCAGGCTGCCAACAGAGGTACACCAAAACCTGAGCAAGACCCTTAACCCTCCCCCCAACTGATTTCAAAGCCATAAAAATTGCTCAACAAGAGATGGGTTAAAAGGAGAAGATTCATTTTTGGAGTCTTTTGTAAGATATACTGGATACTGACAAATACAGATTTAATTCATAAGGACCTGCATTAGCAGTGATCTCTCTTTTATATATTTTCATCAAAGAGCTGAGATTAATGGATAAACTGCTGAGAGTGTATCAGAGGTGTCAAGTAACACAGTACAAATACTTTTGTACTTTACTTAAGTAGAAATTTGGGGTACTGTATACTTTACTGGAGTAATTATTTTTCAGCCAACTTCTTACTTCTACACCTTACATTTTCATGCAATTATCTGTACTTTTTACTCCTTACATTTTAAAAATAGCCTCATTACTCCTAATTCATTTCAGCTTTTTTTCATATGCTTTAAGTGAACTTGAAGGCATTTGCTGCTTACCACCTTCCTTGCAGGAATAACTTAAGAGCTTGGTAGAAAAAAGACCAATGGAAGCCATACAGAACACACACAGATGACTTAAGACCATTTTTTAATCCAAATTAACAATATTTTTGTTAAACAGCAATTAACATTTTAAGTTCTAACTGGTTGACATGTGATAAATGGGCAGTATTTTGGACATTGTGTAATGTGCTTATTTCACATGTGAAATGGTTAAATTCATTCCATGTGAGCAGAGATAGACAGATGGAAGTGACCCAGACCTAAATTTAGCCTTATACTCGCCGATCTCAACCTTGTGGACTCTGGAGTGCAACAAAATTAATATCATGACACCTGGTGTGCTGAGTTCTTTGATGTCATGTCTGTCAATGACCGTCCCCCCAAAGTTTTTAACACGCTGCTTAAATGACACATTCAAAAAATTGGAAAAGCTGCAGGGATGTACATGGCAGAAGGTCCATCTCTATAGGCATCTGTATGAGCCATCAAAACCCAAGAAAATACAACTTGGAAATGTTACAAATATTAATGATAAAATACAACATATATTGTAAATATTTTCACTTAAGTATGATGATACTAATGATTTGCTTAAGAGTGGTGGCAGCTTGTTGTAAGGGGGGATGTGCATGAATGAAATAATTTACAGAACCAGGACTCACGGTGACGATTGCTTTATAATATAATTTTAGGTAAGGGTTTCCTTTCAGACCATTCAAATCAGGAGCAGAAACAGCAAATGTGACCATAAAACAGTCGAAAACCCAGTTGGGGAGACTTGCGGTTAACACAGGAGGATCAGACTGAGGGAAATTTTTGCCAAGATGGACACAAATCTTGTTTTGTTTTTATTTAATTTCTTTCTTTGTAATTCTCCAGTTTTTAATGTTTCTTTTGTAACTTGCTGTAATGCTTTTAATGTTTATGTAAAGCACTTTTGAGTTGTCCTTTACATAAAATATGCTTTAGAAATGAACTTGCCTTGCCTTACTCTTATTCTTAGCTCGATGACTTTTGGCCATCTAATTGTAACGCAGTGTGACAGGCGAGGTCCTTTCACTATGCCTCCGATTGATGATGTGCCCTGGCTACTTGGCCACAGGGATGGCTGAATGGTCAGCGTGCATGCTCTCTCCCGGAAAGCTGGGGTTCAAGCCCCGCCCAGGACCTCCTTCATCCTGCCACAGCAGCATATGAATAAAATTATTTCAAAAGTATAAAACTGTGAGATAGGTTAGTCAAAATGAGGTGAAAGAATAACTGTAAAATGTATGATTTCCATTTTATAACTCAGAGTTTTTGTAAACACAAAATACTTTTTCATGGTATAGAAAATAATCCTATAAAATATTTGGATAGTACATTTAATGTCATTTTTCTATAGTTAAACAAAATAACATTCCTTATTTATCTCAGGTAGTTCCTTCAAAAGTCTATTGTTTTCTATAAAAACAAAATGTCTTGCATTACCTGTCCTGGTAATATCTGTGATATTCTTATGAGAACTCTTAGTGAATGTAGAAGCAAATCCATCTGTAATTGTAATTCTGGTATTTTGGAAGCATTTAGGAAAAAATGTTTTGCTGTTTTATATTCAACTTTTAGATATTTCAAAGCCAAGGCAGGTGCTCTTGAAATTGTTTTGGCTCCTGCACTGTACAACATGAGCGTATATCAATCAAATATGTATCAAGCTTATAGGCTTGCCTTTCAAAATAAATTCTAAGGGAGGCAACTGAGCATTAGAAGAACAAAAAAACCTTTTAGCTGTTGAGGGAAATGTCAGAGGAAAAAAGCAGCAAACTTACACTGTTCAGTACATGGTGTGCATGCCATGTGTGTTCATGCCTTTCATCAGATGAAAGCCTGTTTCAGATTTGTAGACTGCTCGTAGGGGTACCCAGGTTTTCCCTACATTCCTCTTGCCCAAATGTTTTGATTAATGCTAGCATGCATTACTTCTTGTTGTCTGTTAAACCAGCTTGGATACACAGGTTATTCAGAGGAATAAAGCTGTAGCACTGCAGTCTTTTCAGAAAATGCTTTGCACGTTAATCCTCAACAAATCTCTCTCCACTTACTTCATCATGCTTGTGCATCTGTATTTTCTCTTAATGTCAAATGCGAAAAGAAGAAGCATATTTTCCAAATCCTTCTCAACACATAAAACTTACCTAAGAATGATGTATATTTTTCATCATTGGAAAAGGAAGAACAAAATCTGACTGGGTCACAAGCTGTGATTAAGGAGGGAGCTGCTTATGTCGGAGAGTTCCCAGTTCATTCAGGTTTATGATTCTTTACCTCTGGTTTCAGCACACAGTGGCCAATTTGACACTAAAGCCTCAAAGAGTAAGCGTTAGAGATACAGCCTGAATAAATTAATATTATTTTTTATAAAATACAAAAACATAAGTTGGCTCCAGGAAGATCAAATACATCAATTTATAAAATGGTGAACTACTGAAAATGTTGTAACCTTTTAGAGGAAGGGTTAACTTGGGTTGGCTTGCAGTTTTTCCCCATCGCTCTCTGCTGGGCTTCAGCTTCTAAACCTTTGTCATGGGCACTCAGGCTTTTATCCTTTATCCAAAGTATCTGTATATGTGACACTGACTGACAATTCATCCCTGGCTCAGCCATTGTATATTCTTGTATTTTTTTTTACTTTTCTTTAAACTTACCAATGAAATGTCAGCACTTTTATTGTTTTAATCCACATAGTCCTGAACCACTGTCAGAGGGTGTGAGTATGCCGTTCATAATGCATCTCACCATGTTTATGTTGAGTCCACTAAATCATTTTACTTCCTGCTGCAAAGTTAATGTCATTGTAAAACATCTGCAAGGCCACTGTTTTTAACCAGCCAGCAATTTTCCTCTTCTTCTCTGCCTTTTGCAGTATATTGCGCTGTGTTTGCATTGCATTTATTACAGCACCAAATGTCAAGGGGGCTGCAAAAAAAGCATTAGTGTAACGCGTTATAAATGAGTTGTGAACAAAAATGTGATCTATATAAACAGGGGACCTGCCCATCAAACCATAAAGATACCAGTGGTTTCAAAATCACATATGGTTTCTGTAACAGACAGCGTGTCATCCCCAGGACATGTCAATCAGGTTAAGAGATGTAGGTAGATAAAGAAGAGAGATAAAATAAAATCAGATAAGGAATCTACAAAGTTTGACACAAATTCACACACGTGTAAAAGGCTTTGTCACAGGAGCTAATGTTGTTTCACTTTGATGTTTAAATTAGTTGCTTCAAAACTTTTAAAGCCTTATCATGATCATTGTTCATTGAGATTAACTTTTCATCTGCTTCATTTGATCTGCTTTCAATTGAATACCATCACTGTTGTTAATATTACATCTCCTCTGGTGGTCTCAGAGCTCATAGTTATGCTGCAGGATTCCCTAAAGGTTGAACCTGCCAGATAATATAAAACTCTCAGGTTATAATGTTATTAATTGTAGAATCCATTTAACCATTTCATCTACAGGATTGCTCCCTCCTCATAATCTTTTTATGCTTACAGCAATCACATGACTTTGGAATATTTTGTTTTACCAGAAAACCAGTGAAATACATAAGGATTCTGGTAAAAATCCAGGATCCAGGATCCAGATCCAGGATTCTGGATCTGGTAAAAATATTTTGTATTACCAGAAAACCAGTGAAATACATAAGGATTGCTCAGGTGTCTGTCATTGTTCTTTTCTTCTGTGCTGTTAACAAATCATTTGATTGTTCCAAAACTGTGTTTTAAGTCAAAACATCAGCGCTTCATCTACTTCAGGATTACACATCTATCCACTGAAGTATACACAAACGTTTCTTAGAAAAAATAAAAGTAATCAAAGCTTAATTAATCAAGATGTCTCCAAGAGTGGAACAGTCACACACTACTTCTCTGGTGATTAGCAACTTTGATTGTTAGGCCTTGTGTGCACACGCAAAAAAAAAAAAAAAAGTAGGCTTTTTATGAGAAAATGATTTGTCGAAAAAAGGTTCCAGGTTCCAGTTCAACAGATAGAAATAGCAGAAAGGAGAAGGCAGCTGCTATAAAAATAATACTGAATTGGATTTATTTGAATTCAGCAAGACTTCGAGGCAACATATCACCAAATTGAATTGTAAATTCTGAATAACAGCAACTGTATCACATTCAATTCATGATGAAGCGGCCTAAATCCACATCATATCCATTCTTTGGGCCTGGACTTCTGAATTTGTCCACACAATCAAGCTGAATAATTTTCCTGACATTGTGGCGTGTAACCGGAGTTTCTCCGGTTTGAGTGATTTCTCAGTGATTAGCCAGTAAGGCCGAGCATGAGCTGGACATTACTACATGTCACTGTCAGCTTAAATTGTGGGAAAGTGTGTTAGTAACTGGTTAGGAAAGAGTAAAGCTCTTCAGCCACGAAAAGTGACTAGTGTTGATTATGCCACTGAAGCTAAAAAAAAGAGCATAACAAGATAACTCTGTCAGACATGAAGCAAATCCATACAACTTACTCTTTATCTGACATGACTTCAGAGGTAATGCAAACCAAAAAGAATCGTTATCATAATGTAATCAAAATTTGTCATCTGTAGAATTGCACAGCAAAGTTTGAGGCAAGCCTTTAAATCATTCTACATTTTGCTGTAGTATTTAAACTTTTCTGACATGGTGAAGCTGGAATTTGATCATGCAAGTAAGATGTTTAAATTTGGGCTGATTCAAATGGATAATTGCTTAGAATAATCAGGTTGGAACTATTATATATTTTGCATCTAATCTAATGTCACAGTGTCACATTATGTGATTAAGACCTTTTTCCAGAATTGACCACATCACATGTATATATTGGTCCTTTTCATGACCATGCATGATATTGGTTTAATACAAGAGAGAGCACCCATCCCTGTCAATGCTAAGGGCCTGCTTTGAGAAGCTCACAGAGAACAGTATTCGGTCAGGCCTTTAGGCTATTTTTCACTTCTGCATATTTATAGCTGTGAGAGAAAAAGTGCCCTGTATTCTTACTGATCAATGCCATAGACTTGTGAGGGAAAGTTGTCATGGAAGGCAAGAAAAGGTCAGATACTCTGACAGGCAAGTCTTTTTTTCTCAAGACATCATGAGTCATTGCAGATGCAGCATATATAACAACAACAAAACACAGAAAATTGTTTTTCCAGAGGGGCTATTATGTTGACAGTATGAGCGTGGCATTGGGAATACCAGTAAAGGCTGCTACCCTTTTTCTAATTCTGGCAAATGACCCCTTCTAAATTCAGGCAACTTGTGTGCCGGGTTTAAACATTTTCTTCGTGAAATCGTCAGAGTTCAAATTCCAAGACATTTTGACATGACAGACACTACGCTCACTAAAATCTTGACCTTTTAGTTGTGCAGTGGCCTTTTTTCATGAAGGCAGAGTTTAGCTCTGAAGGGATGAACTGCCAAGAAATATAATTTAGATTTACCACGAATAATGCAGAAAGATGGGAAGACAGACAGATAGTTCGGGTCAGCTTGTATTTTGCTCCACTCTATCCTCTCTCCTCCACGTCTCCTAGTTCACTTCATCCTCAAATATCCTCAAATATTATATCCATGCTTTACTTTTGCTTACAGCAGAGAATAAAACATGTCAAATTTGGTAATGTGATAATGTTGTTAAGAAGTATTACAGAATGAAAACAAGCCGACATATCACATTTCTGGTTACCTTGGCCAAGGCGGAGGTCATTTATGAGGTGGCATTGGTTTGTCTGTTTCAAAAAGTTATGGAAGGATTTTGATTAAATTTACAGGAAATCTCACTGTGTGGATCCAGGAATTTTTTTAAGGATTCTTTGGAGAGATAGGGGAGATAGGGAAGATTTGCTATTAGCGCTTCTAACTGAAAAATAATGCCCACAATTATCGACAAAACAAATTACAATGGCTTGGCAGAGGTCTCCGCTCTCTAAGTGCTTCTAGTTTTGCTTTGCAATGAGGGATAAAAGCAACATTTCACTCTCCTGTTTTATTATACTGTTGATTTACTTACAACCTATCTGATTAATGACCCAGTGACTGCAGCCGGATTTTCAGTCTAAACAAATTCTGGACAGTGATAACAGACAATAGAAACCGAAACATCATGATAAGACAGAACCTAGCAGAAACCTTGATTCCCCTCCGGAACATGGTCTCAACCATGCCAGCAAGGACCCCCTCTTCATCTTATCATTCTCCATTCAGACCGCCCCACTCCAGCTTCCCTCTCCCCACTCTTCCTGGACTTCACTACCCAGATGAAGGAGCGTCACTGCTACAACCAGAATCAGAACAACCCCATGCCCCAGTCCCATCTTTTCACCCCAAAACATACCACCTGATCCTTGCCGACCAATTCCCCAGCGAGCTCTGACACAGTCATCCCAACCCCAGCAGCCCCCCTCCTCCACAGCAGAACCAGATTCATCATCTGTCACCACAGCCTGGTAACAGCACATCATAGCCCCAATTGATATGCACTAGGTCCAGGACAGAACTATGTGATTTTGTACGGTTCTCTCCAGGATAAGTCTGGGCCCGATAAACAAGTACTTTATTCTATTACTGTTTTAATAGGTAACAAAAATTCAGAGAAGCAAGATTAACCAAACATATTCTGTAGATTTATCTAATTGTGTTCATTCCTCGTCAGCCTGCCCATAACAAAGACTGGACAGATAATCCTCCGAGCACACTGAAGCTAGCTTTACTAAATGTCACATCATTGGTAGGAAAAACATTTGTAATCAATGATTTTATCACAATGCACAAACTTGATTTCTTGTTACAGAAACCTGGTTAGACAGAGAAAATCATTCAGTTGTTCTTATCGAAGCAACTCCTCCAAACTTTTGCTATGTGAGTGAAGCTATATTATATAAGAAAGGTGGAGTGGCGGTTTTGTTTAATGGCTCCCTTCAATGTAGACAGATGTATTATAAAAAAACTTTGCTTCATTCAAATATGTAGCTCTCCAGATTGATTTCTACGGGGGCCCCAAAGTGTCACAGCAACACAGTAAGCCACAACACTCCGCAATTAGCCACAACACAACACAATAAGCCACAACACTCCACAATTAGCCAGAATACAACACAATTAGCCACAACACTCCACAACTAGCACAACACAACACAATAAGCCACAACACAACACAATTAGCCACAACACAACACAATTAGACACAATACAACACAATAAAGTACAACACAGTGCTATAGGCGCAAAAACAGCCAGGGCAATCTGTTCCACTGTTGGTAAATCACATTGCGAGAGCAAAACTGATTTACTTGCATCTACTCCTCCCAGTATTTTGCAAGTTCTGGCAGAAACGCCCAGATTGCATAATTATTCAAGGCAACGCTCAAAATGGATTGCGGTGCTAGTTTGTCCATTTAACAGGCACAATCCTCTGTGGTAAATCAGCTGCAGCATGTTTTTGCGTGTGCTATCAAGTTAAACAAACGCCCAGAGAACTCCAAGTCTGCTGAAACTTTGAGTAGTTATCAGGGTGAAAAACTTTTCTATTTGCCGCCTTTTATCAAAATAACTGATAATTAACTTGTATTTCTTGCATTTCATCCTATTTTTTTAATGTACTTGTCAATGTTGCTTCTGCACTCTGCTGCAATGCTCTAATGATTTATGTAAAGCACCTTGAATGGTCTTGTACTAGAAATGTACAAATAAACTTACCTTGCCTTGAATGAGTAGAAGTAAGGTCGCAGGGTAAAAACACTTGCATTTGTAAGATTCAGTTGTACACAAGACTGTTCTGTTCCAGAATACAGATGACTTTTATGTAATATAAAATACATAATGAATAGGTATCTGGAGTTATTCATGTGGATCAACATGTCCCCCACATACGTAATTGCTTGATAGATAATGCATGAACATGAGATTTAGGAATATGCAGTCATCATGAGCTTTCCAAATGAACAACGACACTGTACCATGCACAACAGCACAATGCACATTTCCGATTCAGAGAAAAAACAAAGTGTCACCACAGGAATACACTGGGCCTTTCTAACAGACACTCTGAGCTGTGGCAAAAACAACAGTAGCTGACACCTTGTGAATGACAACTGGCTGCAAATACTATTCTTTCACTTGCAGCAATGAAAGGTATGTGTTTTGTACTCCCACTGATGTCATGTTCTACCAACAAAGGTAATTTGACAATCCATAAGAAAGGAATTCTCAGCTGGTCTGGAGTTTGGAGCTGCTTCAGATTTAGAACTTACTAACAACTATTTTGTTGTTTCACAGGTCAGACAGCAATTTAAAAAAATGACTTCCTGCAACATTTTTAAATAATTTGAACTTAATTTTAGTTTATTACAAACTTTTAGAGATGAAAAACCGTAATGGTTGACAGTTTGTCTGAGTTTCCTACAAATCAATGTCTTAACCCAGGGGGGTCAAACATGTTTTAATTCCAGGGCCACATACAGCACTGATCCCAAGTGGGCAGGACCAGCAAAAAAATATTGTAATAATCTATATAGCAAAAACTATTTTTCCCCCTTTTGTTTAACTGCAAAGAAATACAACTACATTTTCAATCTACAAAATCACAAAAAATGTTATCCGGAACCAAAATGTAGAGTGGTTCACATTATGATTTAAGTAAGTTATCAAGACATGGGGATTTAAACACTTTTGATTAGATAAACCTTTGTAAAACTACAGATATACATAAAGGGTGACCAATAGTACTGATTTATGGCAGAAAATAAATCATGATTTGTAGACATAGGAGGTTTGTGCCAAACAGCGACGATATGTAAAGTGTATACATAGTATTCCAGTTGACTGTAAACACTGTATAGAGTCAGTGTAGCTAATGACTCCTGTCAACCTGTTTAGATAGCACAGTTTACAACTGGTTTCTAACCTGTACCAGACCATTTTGTTGTGCAGTACCATGTCATGGATCAGTAACCAGATAACAACACACTTTCACCATTATATAAAGTTTGCTGATGCTATTGGTGGATGATAACAGATTAACTCTCTTGGTCTGTTTATCAATATGCTTGGCTCTATCAATAAAGTTGATGATGTTCAGGTTTATAATTGTAAAAAAAAAAAAAAAAGATAATTTTTCCATTTGCCCTTCTGTAAATCAGAAGTTCATTCTGGTATTAAAAGCACTGAAACTTGCTTAGATCGTCTAGACATTTACTTTAAGCTCTTTGTCATGGCTAAAAAAAACTCCACAACATTAAAACAGCAATGTGCTTATCCAATCTATTATTTATCAGAGATTGAAACCTAATATAAGCTTATTATTAGAATTTTGTACTTGTAGATGAGGCATCAACTGGCCACCTCAGTCCTATTTAACACTCACGTACAAACAAGTTCCTCTTGTGTCAAGAAGTTATATCAGTTTGTGCTAAATTCCTAATTCAAGCACTTCAAGGTAATAAATAAGAAAAGGAAAACAGCACTAAGTAGGGCTACATTAAAAGTATTTGTTTTTGTGTTCTCATTCATTGTAATTATGTATTAAAGAATAGAGCCTTATTGGGGATTCCTGTTGTGGTTGTTGTCAACGTTTTTGCCAGCCTCTTTACCATGTGGAAATAAATCGCTTGCATAGCCATCCATGGGCAATGATGGTGTTCCATTCAAGAACATTAAGGGGTGCCAATGGTGATTGCCAAACTCTGATCTTGGCTTTTTTACAAGATCAAATTCCATCTCTCTACTTTTTACTGTAATATCTTCATTTTTACTGCTTACATTCCCTCCTCCCTATTTCAGTTTTTTTTCCCCACCATCTGTAATTAAGCGGGCAGATTTCATGCTTTTCAGTTGACAATAGTAGTTCCTGAGGCGGCCACATCTTTGCCAGGGCTCACTGTCAGAAAGCTGCCATATAACAGATACACATAAACACAAATGCACACATAAAAAGATGGTAATTAGTGTGTGAAATGTGGGTCAAAACTTCCATGCATGCATGGAATGCCAATTATCAAATAAATAAGATGTAAATAAAAAGCAAATAACATCAGTAAATAAATAGAAACATATATACTGAGCTGTACATGCATAATAACGATCATATAAGATAAATATAACAGAATCATATGTGTCCTTGATCTCTGCAGTTTTTACATGACTTTTTACAAGACTTTCCATAACCCTGCAGCTCAGCCTGTCAATCACAATCTCTGTATGTATTTGTGTGCATGTGTGTAAGTCAATCAGCAGTCTCACCAGTCAGAGGCTATAAAGGACTAAAAAAAGAAAAAAAAATCTTTTTGTGTAAGCTTTTTTTTTCCTGTCGCCTTTCGCTCCTTCTCCCTCTCTGCTATCACTTTTCCCCCTCTCACTGCCTATTCAGGGTAACACTTGTCTTCCATTAGCCTCTCCATACTCCAGCAGCGGAAATCAAAAGAGAGCAGCATCAGTTGGTCCCAGCGTCCAGTTTGATCAGGCCATTTGGATTGTTGCTAGGAGACACGAAACCTCTCAGTCCAATCTGTTTTCAGGGGAGCCTAAATAGCAAAACACCTTTAAAAAAGAGGTTTAGCATCTTACAGTTTCTGTACTGCATTCATAGAATCTCAAAGAAGCTAATTTCAGCACCAAAGAGACTTTATAGAAGTGTCTCTGCTTGAAACTGTGTTACAAGAAACAAGTGGATTTCGGGTACCTGGACAATGACAAAGGATAACGTGAATGTGAACATGATTTCTGCATATGATTGTGTTGAATCCATGCTACTCCTAGCATAGTTCTATGAAGCACAAGAAAGAGCAACAATATGTAAACAGACAGTTTGTGTTTTCCTTCATAAAAACAGTAAACGATATCTCAGATGTCAGGTATGATGTGGTTTTCAACTGCTAGACCTCTTGTTATTTCTCCTTGATTAAAATCCTGTAATCCATTGATTTCTGGCATGCTATGTATTGATATTGTGATATTATGTATCATGAAAGGTCAGTTTCATTCAAATTGTTTCCAAATCACAGCACATATTTTAGAAATAAACATTAATTGGAGTGGCTGTAATTAATTGTGGAGATTGACAGTGTTGCAAACGCATCTAATGGAAAGATGCTTTGAAAGAAGAGACTCTGGCTTGGTTCTTGCTCCAGACTCCGGTTCCATTGCATTTTCATGCAATGCTACTTTGTTGTTGTTGTTGTTAGTTCTTTTCACCCTTTGATTTTGTTTGTGTAAAACCTTTTTGCTTAAGTATAGGAAAAGATAATGGATAAGGCAGCCCACGAAGACATACAAAACTACAAAATAATTTATTTTTCTTTACTCCTCTCTAAATGTGAGAATCTGCTGCAAACCTCAGTGATAACAGGTCATTTTTATACATTTCATCACTCCTGTATGTCATTACAAAGTTATGTTTGGTATATAACATGTACCTGCACAACCACACTGTTGTGTCATTGCTAACATTACTAATTTGAACTGGGCTGTGCATGGCTTAGCTTTGACACATCCAGTCCATCATACCATTTGGAGTCACTCAACAGCATATTCCATCATCAGAAAAGCATGCATGGTGACAAAACTTTAATTTCATCTTAATTTTGAGCAGCTAAAAAGCTGAGTTGCTCATAAAGTAGCAGACAGCTCAATACATTTGATAACAGGAAACTATCAACTGCACTTGTGGTGTAACAGGTTGTCAACTTTTCTTGAAGGTAAATAAAACAGAATATGACGATCTGAGCTAAAGTATAGCCAAGTATGATAAGACAACATAATAAAGTAATTTTTGGCTAACGTCCATACAATCTGCCACTTAAAAATGATAGTTTTTCCATGTCTGACTGTAAATTGATGTGAAATATTCTTTAAACATCAAACTGAGTCAGTTTCAACTAAATATCATCTGGCTTATGTTTACTTGAGAAAAGCTACTCTATTAACCAAGCTGGCAATCTCCAGCTTGAGTTCATCTGTCAACCTAGCTAGTGAGCCAAATATCAGAGGAACAAACATTGCATCATTACATCCTGGCTAGTCATACATATCTGATCAATTTATAAGCTACACAGTCTGTCATTCAGATCTGATTTTGCTAGTTTAAAAACAGGAACGAAAGAAAAGAAAAGTCTATTAAAACTATGACTGCAGTATGCAATGTCACTCAATGGTACATAAATAAAACCTGATACAATAGGCATCTGCGGTGACTCATCGCATCCACCTCCAAATATCTTGCAACACTGTTTAAGTAACAGATACACTATGTTGCATAAGAATCATAATTTCTTTAAATCACAGATTTGGCCTGTTGCTGTATTTATGCAACTTAGTTGGCCTCAGATATTTCAAATATATTTCTATTAAATATACAATGTTAAATTTCAAAAGGTATCAAAACAGCATTCTACATTGTGAGGTAATGGTTATATATCTGCTGTAGATGTTGAGTAATATGTAAAACAAATAATTAAGTGACCCAAAGAAACAAAAGCCTTCAAGCTTTTTTTTTCTTTTATGACCAGCTGAAACAATAAAAAATAGAATACTTGAAGTATGTGGGTCATTGAAGACAAGCCTTTGGATAAAAATCACACGGTGTATGGCATTTGAAACAGCAAGCTGCTTCAGAGTGTATTTATAATCCTGTATCGCTCTGTTGGATGTTATTGTGTGAAATAGAGGTCATTTCACAGTGTTAGTTACCTGAAGGAACCTGACATTTAAATAGGTCTACTCGTTATCGGTCACTTTCGCCCTTGCCCGCCTTTCGGTCTCTGCCTTGCTCTCTCATCCTTGTCCACGCATGCCTGATATACAGTCCCTTTTCTCCTTTATATCCTTCATTCATTTTTCCATCTGCTCTGCTTCATGCTTTCCAGGCTTGTCTGTCATTTTCTCCTCATGTATGTTTCTTTTGCTTCATTTCTTCCTCCACTCTTCTCCATGTCCTCCACACTTCCTCATCTAAAACTTTTCCCTCTGCTCTTCATTTCCTCAGAACCACCACCAACAAATAGTTATTCATGTTTCCTATTCCACCTGAATAATGAGGCACTTTGGAGTAATTTCTAAATAGAAGTGAATTTTAAGATTTCATGTAGTTATATGACTGACAGCAAAATAGGAAATGAGCCACTGGTGCAAAAAATAGGTTAATTAATTATGGACATAAGTGATACAGATAGAAAATACTTCAGTGATGACATGTTTTGTATGAACCCTGCTCCCTTGGGGAAAAAAAGACTTCTGCTGATTTGAAGCGTGAACAGTAATTGTTCATTAATAAAAACATTAAAGCGCTCCCTGTGGTTGAAAGATTTGGTTTGTAGATAGACATTCGCTATATTCTGCGTTCACAATAAACACATTGACAGACAGATGGTTCACCATGATGGCACACTGCCCTTCACAGAATGCACAATTAAAAACAAGCTCACACACGCACACACACACACTGTAAAAAGGCTGCTGTAAATTTTACAGTCACTAACTGGCAACTGGATGCCAGTAAGTCACTGTAAAACATTTTACAGTATAATTTCATCACAAAGTCGTCTTCCAGCATCTCATTAGGCACCATCACACCCACTATTACATCACAGACTTATTAACTTAAAGGACACACCCAGGATGTTATATAACCTAACCCTTCAGGCCTCTACAACCCTTTTCCCTCCAAAACCACTTGAACAAAGGAAATAAAGGTTTGCATGTTCTCCCTGTGAATGTGTGGGTTCTCTCCAGAATGGAGTGGCAACCTCTCCAGGGTGTACCCTGCCTTTTGTCTGGTCATTTCTGGGGTCCAGCTCCCCCGTGACCTTGCATTGGAATAGGCCTATAGAAAATGGATGGATAAACAATATAATCCAGGTTTCCACTTACAAAATGTAAACAAATCAGCCATTTTTTTCTGTCTACAAAAATCATGCTTGCCGCAGATAAAAAACTCTTTGTCAGTCACTTTATTGGAAGTTTAAGAATAGATTGGATTAACAGTTAAAGATTTAGTCATGACAGTTCTGCTCCACGCAAAAATACTTGTGACTCTGTCAGTAGCTGCGTTTACATGGAGCACTTATGATCCGATTGAACGTCCAATCAGAATAAAAACGTATCACATAAACACCTCAGCTGATCTCTTTTCTTTTGGTAACTACCCACAACTTGTGATAATGGGTCCCTCACCCACATCCACATAGGAACATAGATTGCCCGATAAACTGAGAGCTTTGTCTTTTGGCTCAGCTCCGTCTTCACCATGACAGACTGATGCAGAGTTTGTGTCACTGTAGGTGCCGCACAGATCCACCTGTTAATCTCCCGCTCCATTCTTCACTCATTTGTGAACAAGATCCTGAGATACTTGAACTCCTCCACATGGTTCAGGACCTCATTCCCGGCCTGGAGAGGACAATCCGCCCTTCTTCAGCTGAGGACCATGGTCTCTGATTTGGAGATGCTGATTTTCATCCATACATCCCTCACACTCACTGTGAATCATTCCAGTGAGAGCTGGAGATCATGACCTGATGAAGCCAGCAGAATCACACCATCTGCAAAAAGCAGAGACCCAATCCTGAAGATTGGGTCTTCCATGCAGTGACTGCCAAATGTATCCTGCTGTTGATCAGGTAAGTTAGGAGTTGTGTAAGATTTGTTGGATAGCTAACTGCTCACCTTTATTTTGTCAAGAGATTTAAAAGATGATGAGTGTTGGTGCTTTGTCACAAATTTTCCTGTCTCTAGTTGGTATTTTGACATTAGACTCAGAGAACAGAGTCACAGCTCTTCATTTATTCATTGGGCAGCCATTATGCATGCATGCAATGGACCTCCTTTGGTTGATAAAATTGTCATAATTTGGCCAAAACCAAAAATTTGCTCCTCTGTATCATCATTCTGAGTAGCAGTTTGATTAGTATTCCTCAGCTCCTTCCTAATTCTATAAACTGAGACGGCTCTGAGAGCTGTCTTCTTCAAGTAAGACTTCTCTTGAATACTCCACACAACCCTTTTTAGTTATAAAAATAATACAATACCCCTTTGATTTACGCAGGAATGTGTTTTTCCATCTACAGTTTAAAGGTCCCATATTATGCACTTTATTCCCAATCTTAAACAATTCTCTGATATCTCATTTAAATCTTGGCGCCCT
>JBBBVU010000018.1:21997679-22011694 GCA_037177055.1 Atherinosoma microstoma
CTGATAATTGCTGGGATAGGCTCCAGCCCACCCACGACCCTGCATGGATTAAGCAGTACAGAAAATGGATGGATGGACTTTGTAGATGGATGTCAACAGTCATTATGAAGAAAATCAACCTTGATCCTTGATTGATAAATGAGAGGTTTTATAATTTCTTATGACAGTAGATCATGCTGGTAATTATCTTCTTGTGACCCCCTGATACACCATATATTATTTTCAAGCATTTGTTGTGTTTGTTGCTTATCTAACAAAGTTCTATCCCTTAGAGACCATTTATTTGTCTATTTAAGTACACCACCTAAATGATAAGCACTTAAATATAAAAACCAAAGAGGCTGAGAAATCTAAACCTATTAGTGTTTTTAATCCAGTCAAAGTGCTGCTCCATTGTTCACCATCTTCAATATGAAAAACACACATCACATATGTGGCCTCTACGCATACATGTCTATGATTCAAATACACTATATTTGATCTATTTAACTAACCTTGTTTATTGTTCACTTTAACTACGTTAGCTGCTTTAGTTAATGATACATCATTTTAAAACCTCTTTTGTTTTTTTATTTGTTTGGCTATTACTGCAATCTCCAGAATTCTTCTTTTCTGAATTTCCTGGTTGTCTTTTGGACATTTTAGACAACATCTCCAGGCGCTGATTTTGGATTGATCAGACGCTTCTTTGATCATATCTTGTTTAGCATAGCTAAGCTAACTTTACAAGACACCAAACTTGTCACTGGGTTTTACAAAATCTCCACTTACCTCACCATCAGGATGTGGCAGTTGCTCCCTTCTGAGCCAAAAAATTGCCAAACTGGAAGGGGAAATATCCATCTTATACCAAACCAGAGACAAAGTGCAGATCCTCGATTCGGTCGTCACTGTGGGTTGTGCTGCTGTCCACAGCTGACATAAACTTGATTTAACCACCCCATGCTTGGACGTACCTGATGCTTGCATTGCTTACCACTGGATGCAACTGGGAGCTGACCCCTCCTGGTCAGAAGGACTCATGGAGCATTGCTCGTATCGGGAAGCATGGTGGGAAGCCTCACTATCACCCTACTCAACCTGAAGCTTTCCAGATGTAGCCAATCCCTCATGGACAATATTCTCAACACTGCAAATAATGTGTCATTTCTGTCCTACAGCCATCCCGTGTTTTGGTGATGTTCAAGTTCAGCAAGATCCTGCAGCTCCACATCTGGCTGAAGGGTTACTGCTGCACAAGAGGCATCCCCTATGTAGACAAATTGCCCACCTTCTACAACAGAATGGACCTCGTCAGGGAGAACAACAACACCCAAACTATGCCGGTTCAAACTTTCTGTCCATGAACATCAATTTGACTCTGCATTCCTAATGACTCTGAGGCCTTTTCTCCATGACAACCTGTAAGTCCCACACCACCCTCCAATATTAGTGTAATAATCAACAATAGACCAAATAAGACAATAAGTGAATCCCAGAGACTTTCTCGTTTTCTAGTACACATGAATCCCTCTTTGTCTCAACTTGCCAAAATCATTTCTAAACCTTACACATTAAAAATCTGCACTGCTTAATGTTAGATCCCTTGCAAACAAAACTTTTATCATAAATTACATCATGACTTGTAATAAACTCGTAAATCTTGTGTTTTTAACTGAAATCTGGCTCGATAACACTGGTTACATAGAACTGATTGAAACTTCACCCACCAACTACAGCTTTGAATACTGCATGTATACGCAAAGACAGAAGAGGTGGTGGGCTTGCTGTAGTGTATAAGAACATTTTCAGTTGTAATCTATGGCCTATAACTGATGTCCTAATATTTTCTTGGCTTTATCCCGATACAAGATATATATCTCAATGTTTTGAAATCTCCTCTAAAACACTGTGTAAATGTTGGATTCAAGTCTGTGCACAGACTTGTCAACTGTAAAAATGCTATTAATTGCTGGATGTCCAAAAACTCTGTTGAATTAAAAAAGGATCAAACTAAAATACCGGTCATTGGCCCAAACAGTCAGAGAGAAAAAGTATGTAGACCTACTTGTGTTCTTTTTCTCTCAAACACAGTGAGCAAGTCAGGAACCTTGGTGCTAAAACAGTGTTCTCAGTTTTGACAGTTACATTACAAACATCACAAGAAATACTTTCCTACCATCTGGAAAATTTTTCAAATATGAGAAAATTCATATTTCAATCAGACTCTGAGAAACTGTTTCATGCATTCTTATCAAGTCGACTGGATTATTGTAACACACACCAGAGAGGAAGATAATGATTCATCTTCTTTCAAAATGTATTGTTACTCTTTCTATTGTAACCTATAATAAATAAATTATTAAATTCAAAACTCCAATCTAATGTGATATTTACCATATGAATTCTACAGTTAATTCATATTTAATAATTCTATAAAGATGTCAACTGATACAGGATCAATAGTCATTTTCCATCTAGCTTGTTGTCTCTTCAAAAAATAAGACTATTCATCAATAACAGATTTAAATTTCCTTGTGACCTTGCCCAGGAAAATGCAGACCTCCACCCTTCCTTTCCACTTTCAAATATTTATGATCATTCATAACAACAGCGGCCTATAGCTTTAAATCCTTAAGGTGGAGCCAATGAATCTGATTTCAGAGGCTTCCTCCAACCTATATACTTTTTCATTAACTCAGGATGGCATGGAGGCAAATGAAGTCAGCGGAGGTCAGGTGAGAGGGGCATGTTAGAGGGATGCTAGATGAACTGATCCAGATCATTTTAGACACCTATGCAGATCACACCCTTGGGTAAGTATACAGTATGTCAACCTGTATAAGACACATTACTAATCATGGAGAGCTGTAATCTAAATATTGTCAGTTTTATGCTGCCTCTCTGTCAAGCCTCCTTCTCTTCTTCTTTTGTTCGCTCTTCTATATCAAATGCAAGGTTACCTTTTCACACTTATCTTCTTTGGTAATTGTCTTTACTGGAGAAACAGAGCACAATTAGTTTTGGGATGATGAGCTGCTCTGAGCTTTCCATGACCTCTGACAATATCTAATCAATTTGGAGATTTTTTTTTCTTTAATTAATTAAATGGAGATCAAAGAGTTGAGATAGAAGCTTTCACCATCCTGTAACAGAACAATTTCAGCAGCTCTTTTTAAATGAACATGAAACATTCATGGTCACACACACTCTTTCATATAGACTCACTTATAATAAACTCATAAAATTCATTTGCATGCTCCCTCACACACACTAGGCCTCCTGCTCCCCAAACATGCATCCTTATGTTTATTTATAATCCGCCAATATGGAGGACTTCAAAGAATTGACCACCCCTGAAAAAATGAAACTCTTCCCTGAGGTCTTCTGCCAGCATTTGTATTTAAAAAAAGCACCATAGTTTTCTAAAAGAAACCAACAGATGACCCACAGCATTTCAAACCAAATTCGATGCAGAGAGAAGAAACTCATCTATATGCCGATCTTTTTGTTGCTAATGCAGGTCATGATGCAACTGTGATGACAGCTGTGTCTGGAGCTTTGATACAGGATGCACCTAGAGGGTAAGAAAATGAACAAACACTCATAGCTACATTAAAGAAAGAAAGAATTGCACGCACAAACATGTTTTAGCAGTAGTTCCCAAAATTATAAAACTGAAACAGAAATGGTGTTGCTGACTTAATCTCAGCATAACATTCGTCTATAAAAAGTGTGGACAATAGTGTTGAATGAATTCTTTTCAGAAATATGTTCAGTCAGTTTCTAAAAGTATTTGAAATGATTATGAAGATGTCTTTGAATTTGTGGAAATACATCCAAAGGTTTTTCATAAAATTATTTAAATCTGTTGTCTGATGTATTGAGCTGTTCTGCTTAATCCTTGATCTGAATGGCTACATCCTGTTCACAAATTATTTCTGCTTGTAGGATTTAATTTATTTGAACATGTGAGTTTTAGTTTCTTTTTTAATTTTGCACGTGTTGTTTCTCCTGTCTGTTTAGATCACTGATATCAATCCCATACAGGTTTGATTAGTTTTTCAAGTGAGCTTCATTAAAAGGGAATTAGGCTGTTGTTCCACATTATTAAGCAAGTCACAGTTTCCACTTTAAGGAAAGTGTCGGTTCTAGATGTTTGGTTGATGGCAACTATGTCCTAACAGGGCTATGATGCCAGCAAGTTGGTGGTGGAGTCAGGTTTGGGGCTGGTATAATGGGGAATGAGATGCTATGCCCCTTTAGGATGCCTTGGGGTGTTAGAATAACCTCTGCAAAATAAATACAGTTTCTTAATGACCATTTCCTGCCACGATATAAAAAGAAGAATCATACATTCTGTAGTAAAATCATTTATTGTAAGATGATGCACCATCCTGCAAAAAGTACCATTGAATCTTTGGCTACTATGGGTGTAAAGGGAGAAAAACTCCCATGACTTCAACCCTATTGAGAACCTGTGGAGCATCCTTTAAAGGGAGATGTATAAGGGTGGGGGGCAGTGCAATTTTAAGGGGCAATTCTGGTATCTTTAAATCAGATACAGACAGAAACTACCCATGGATTTTAAAGTTCGATGGATGAGAGAGATGTTAAGGGGATATCAATGGAAGGCTCCTATACATGATCTATTAACTTTTTTTTTGTTATATATATATATATATATTTGTATATATATATATATAAGTTCTTTGCAACCTATTTACTGTATTGAAACTTCTATGATAATAATTTGGAACATTGTATTTTGCCTCCTGGACACCTATCTGGTGAGAAATTTTGGGCACGTCCCACCGGGAGGAGACCTCAGGGAAGGCCCAGGACATGGTGGAGGGATTACATCTCTCTGCTGGCCTGGGACTGCCTTGGGATCCCCCGGGATGAGCTGGCAAATGTGGCTGGGTAGAGGGAAGTCCGGGCTACCCTGCTCAGGCTGTTGCCCCCGTGACTTGATAAGTGGTAGAAGATGGAGGGATGGACTGTATTTTGAGTGATTTTCAAAAAATATTGTTTTCATCATTGGTAAATTTGTTCAATAGAATCCTCATAATTATATTTATATATTATAAAACCTGATGTGATTTTTGACGATCAAAATTATGGTATTCACTGTCATTTGCGTTTATGATTTAGAAGAAATGAACAAAAACAGAAAATGCATAATAATTTGGAACAAAGTATTTAATCCAAAATTACTTAATTTTTGTATTTCTATCCAGTTGCCATTTCTGCTCTATTAAACATAAAATGACCCTAAAAGAACTATCCTGCTTCCTTGGCTATGCAATTTAAATTAAATAACACTAACCCAACTGAACTTGAGTTATAAACATGTTTTTTTGACATAAATATTACTTTTTTTTACCATGGGCCCATGTGCATAGAAAAAATCCTTTATTGGTATCTGAAGTTAAATATAAAGATAATGACCAAACAATCATTTAATAGATACTATGTATATTATGGCATTCAAAATAACACTTTTTGGTCATTACAGTCTAGAAGAGCAGGAGAGCCAAGCAAGTTCTCAAGTATCCTGCAGCTTATGGGGAACTCTCCTTGAGTGGACCACTTCTGTCTTTATTTGCCCTTCCCAGCCACAACAGTGCAGCAAATAGTGCAAGCTGTCGGGCTGTTGATTTTACTCTCTATTGTTGAGAGATCCCCTAAATATATTCTAACTTAAATTCAGATTCTGTGGGTTTCATATAGTTATGGTGTTTGATATTTCTCATTGTAGTGGTAGTATAGATTTAATACCCTGGAATGAAAGTTCACTCACATGTTGGCTGCTTAATTTCCTAAGACGTGACTTAGGACTTCAAAATAATAAACTAATGTTCCCCTTTAATTGGATAGTTAATCAACATAAAAAAAGTCAGATCCTTACAGCAATTTTTTGGTAATCCTCTTCGAAACTAAATAGAAATGCTGGAATCATGAGACCTGAATCACCAGTAAAATTCCAAACCTTCCTGACAAGAGCAAAGCATGAAAAATTATTCAAAAATGGAACTAATATATTTTTATCAGCATCAGAGTCTGTTGCACAGATCAACAGGGTGCAGGAGCATCAGCAGCTCTGTGTCGTTTGCCGGAGGCTCTCACCCAGAACAGCTGACAGCAGAGACATTTATAACTCTAGCCACCTGATGGGAATCCAGAAGCCACATTAGCTCGCTATCACTTTCCACATGATCACAACACATCCTCACCACAGCTGCTAAAAACTCAGAGAGCAGTTTCTGCTGCAAAGAACAAACTGACACTGTTTGTTTAATTGTCTATTCTGCTGGTCTATGGCTGTGTAGAGGGGTAGGGGGGGTCTGTTTTTTTAAACAAACAATACCGGGTGCTCCACCTGGCAGCTGACTGCATATGCATTGTGGCCTCAGAACATGCTGCTATCAGCACGAATCAGCTTCCCCTGACTAAGGAAAGCTGCTGAAAATAAGCTTAGGCGTAGCTTGGATAGGATTTTGAATCCAAACCAATGGCATAATTTCTGGTAATTCAATTTTACAGTCTCAAGTAATGTACTTAAAGCTGTTTTAACTGGAGATTAAGTGTCTATCTATCATACAGTATCATCAACAATATCTTTGTTTTGAAATGGAAGACATTACATGGTGCCAAATTCAATTCTGGGTGTTACTTTACTGGGTTTACCTACAGGGAATGGTTGTGCAAGTCAAATTATTTAAAGATTGGTTAGTTAGTTAGTTAGTTAGTTAGTTAAAGTCAGATTAGTTAAAATTGCTAAGATGACTGGACTTCTCTAAAAATCAATCACGTCAACACTTGCACACCTACAATTGTTATGTCACTAGCCAATTCTAAGATTTTGGAGATTAAGTTAGTGTACCTGGGATTGGGATAAATAAATCTATAACAACATTCAACATTCTGTACAAGTACAAATTTATTTATAAAGCACATTTCATATAAAGGGCAATTCAAGGTGCTTTACGCTGCAGAAAAAGTAAATTAAAAAAGAAGAGAAAAAAAGAATCAATAAATAATCTAAAATCAAGATTAAGAAAGGACAACAGATTAAAAACATGATCAAGTTTAATATTCCAGCTTAAAAGAAACAGTCCACATTTGGACTTTCAGATCTATCTATCTATCTATCTATCTATCTATCTATCTATCTGTCTATCTGTCTATCTGTCTGTCTGTCTGTCTAAACAATTTGTTTGGTAGACCTGTAAAGACACTGTTACAATAATCAAGCCGACTAAAGATGAAAGCAAGTTTTTCCAGGTCCTACTGGGACATCAGATCTTTTAACCATGATATATTCTTAAGGTGACTGATTCCCTTAATGTGTTTTTCAATATGTAGGTCTGAGTCCATCACTACACCCAGATTTCTGGCCTGGTCTGTGTTATTTAGGTGTATAGACTGAAGCTCAGTGGTGACCTTTAATCGCTTCTCTTTGGCTCCAAAGACAATCACCTCAGCATGTCCACCTGCATCTCAAGGATAAGGGACAATCTTTTGACCACAGTGATGTGCACATTTTGGACAAGGAAGATGGATGGTTTCAGAGAGGACTGAAAGAAGCCATCTATGTTAAACTGGAACACTAATATTAAATGGAGGAGGTGGCCTCAGGCTTCATCTGTCCAACACCTACAGTGCAGCCTTGACTCCTTTTCAGGCAGTTTCAAAACCATTCACACGTAGAGTCCGGTGACCAAAACACATCATATGTTGGTCAGGCAGGTAAACAACTCACAAGTGGCAACAATAATATGACCCACAGGAGGGTTTGGTGGCTAAATGACACTCTTGTGACTTTAAGTACCATCAAGTGTGAATGTCCAACCTATAGCTTAAGGCTGGAACTCCTCACCAGTCATCTTAGAACTGAAGAAGCTTTTTTTGCAGGAGAGTAATGTTTTCAAGAGATGAAAAGAAGTCAATTTGCCTTCAATTCAAGCTCTTAGGATGGTCATGACCTGGATGTCTGAGAATCTACACCAACATACTTTAGCTGCAACTATTTTTCATAAAGTGGTAAAGCTAACACAGTTTGGCAAACATAGAATAGTAAAAAGCTGATTCTAAAAAAAGCTATTAAAGAAAAACTTGGTGTTTCTTGGCATGGTGTGCAGTTTGTCCTTATAATATTTGGGGAATCAGGAAAAATAAAAAAAATAACAAATGGAAATTCCTGAAAAAGCTATCTACTGGCCAGTATTTGGAAGTGATGTCCTAAAGAAATAGACGAAAAAAAATGGGTCAATAAGCCTTTGTGAAGGAGAGGAGACAGGTGATAACAGGTTGAGGAATGACAAAAGACACAAGAACTGAACTGAAAATCAGTGTTAACAGGTTTTATAGAGTGATGAATCCTCCCCAGATTCCAGACATCAGCGTTATTGAAGCAGTGTGCAATCATCCTGATAGAGAATGGGAGAATAAGTGTCAAATTCAAGAAGTCTGCAGAACCATGACAAAAAAAAGAAATCAACTTTTTTTGTGCAGAATTTCTGAATTCTTCAGAACTTCTCGGCCATTAGAAAATCTTTGCTATTTCTTTAGTCAAGTTTCCAAATTTGTGGCACCAAATCAGATCCATTGCTAAATTATTACACATTTTATCTAAGTGATAATTTTGGATATTCTTTTTTTTGAAGAAAACCAATTATCTATTCCTTGTAAGCAATTTTTACCCACCCCAAAGGAAAGGGAGATTTGTTTGACAGCTTGGAAAAAAGTACCCTGTATTGATTTTAGTCAGGTGATTAGTTAATAAAGTGAAAAAATGAGATCCATAATGAAATGTTATTTCCCTTCTTAGCATGTAAGAAAAACTCAGTGGCATGAAATATGTGAAGTCCACCCCAGAGTCAGTTTGGTTTATGTCCACCGGGCTATGGTTTTTATGAATGTGTTTTATGTTATGCTTTTTTTATTTATTTAGATCAGGACAGTGACAGAAAATAGATTTTCAATTACAAGAGTTACTATTTCCTGCTTAAATTAGGGTTACATATGATAATAAAATAATAAGTGGGGTAGAATTGATAAAATACATTTTCATCAGATTTCTAATGATAAACATTCAAGTCAATGACTGCAAACTTAGTGACATGACTCAGCCTGAAATGAATGATTTTGTCACATGCAGACACACAGACATGCAAACACACACTTGCTGAAGTGACTGAAATGAATCTTCACTCAATAGGCTCTTATTCACTAGTACATGTGTGTGCTAAGCCGATGTGTGAGTGTGGGGCTATGAGAGGCAAGATGTTGACAGATAATCAATGTTCTGTGATTGACTTGTGACCCGTGGGCTGCAGGAGGCTCGGGCTTGTTGTTGTGACGACCAGACTTAAGAAGGATACTCACTCGCTAGAAAATTGGTTTGAGGCTGCAGAGCTTTTTATTTGTTCTGTGTGTTGATGCACACCTGTATGTCTTTGTGGGGACCCATTTAAATGTTAGACCATTTAAATTAGAACAACTGTGGAAAGATGTTTGTGGAAATAGCACTGGTTGTAGTGCTGCTACACCTGTTTCCTCTGTTGATCTCCCTTGATGAAAGTTTGGGTCTAAACGCACGCACCAATATGGCCAGGTAATGGGTATGTATCTCATCTAAGCCGTATTCCACCCACCAATATTCCAGTAGCAACCTCAGCCTCCGCCAACAGCATGATACTGACTGCCATCAGCATCTGCTGTGGTTAAGATGATAAACCTGGTTGATCACTAATTGCAAGGTTTATGGCTGTATCCCAGCTCCCACTACATGCTTAAATATCCTTGAGGAAGACACTAAACATGCTATTCCACAAATTCTCACTTAGACATTCTGACAGCTAACCAACCCAGCAAGGGAGGAGGACCCTTTGGACATCCACCACATCCACTACTGATTCTAACTACAGCAGTGTCAGCAGGATGTCAGCAAGACCTTATCAAAGTCTATAAATGTTGTCATTTTTGTCTCAGCCCAATGCTCTCAATGACAGATAAAACAGGCTTTTAAGGGAATGTCTCTTTTTATTCCCCCGGATAATGTCCTCCCTTTCACCATCCATGTTGGAGAATGCCGAGACTTTGAGGGCTTCAGGGTACAATATGTTCCAATGTATGGATAAAAATCATTCACTGTAACAATGGTTTTTCAGTGGATCTGTCTTGAAATACTAAATCAGGTTAAGTCAACCAATACTAAGATCACCAATTTCCTACATTCAGGAAAAATATTAAAGGAACATAAATGCCTATTTTGCCAGAGAGTTACACATTTGACTGAGATGTGGGATGGCAGGGTTGATCCTTGAATGTTCAAATGTTGAATGTTTTACATATAGCATCTCTATAACTAAAAGTTCAAATATACACAGTGACCTAAGGGAAATGGTCCAACAGGACATTTTTGCAGGATGTAAAACTGACTTTTTATGCTGGAAAGGCCATGAAAAAAAACCTACAAAAGTACTATCGCAATAATGCCAGGACGAATATAAAACCAATTCAAGGTGAAATCCTTCAATCCCAAAAATTTAATTTGCAATCCATGTAAGTGATCTGGGTCCAACTTTATTTTATATCTTTATATGTTATGACTTTATAAATGTCTTGGTAAAGTGATCTATGTTTCTAAGATAAATTTGATTTGAACACAAAGAATGAAAACAAATAAAATGGACAGATTTTTTTCCTTGAAAAAAATAAATGGATTCTGCTTGGAAATAAAGTCAATGTAAAGATTTTTTTTTATTTTCGTTTCAGAAGAGTACCGACCGTGCTGAGACTCCATAAACACAAGCACAATGCAGTGGAAACACTGACTTATCAATGAATCACATGAATTTTGATAGAACATTTTTAAGAAACAACACAAATAGATTTAAAATCATACTTAAACAATACAAATTAGCTTTTTTATGTAATGGAGAATTTGTCTTTCTGTAAGGGATCATAACTGTTGCGAGCAGTGTGAAAACAGCATATGTTTGGTCTCCAAACACATTCTCATTCCCAGCTTGACCAGACTGACATTTGGTCAATAGCCCTTTATGTTAGTTATCAACATAGAAAACACCCCTTTACCTGCACTTTCTGACACAAAGGGAAATGCTGCCATTGGCTAGTTATTTTTCCATGACATAAAGTGATATATAGCTGCTCCAATAATATACTGCAGCTAAAAAAAAAGTCATTCTTTTGGCTTATCTACCATGAACACAGATCTTGTAAGGATTTCTGAGGGAGACATTTTCAGCTCTCATGTCCAATCTTGGGCCACTTCCTTTTCGCTTTCATTTGTTGTCTTCATTCTTTTTTTTACCTAATTCACTCAGCCAACCTACTCTGTTATGCAATAGAATACCGAGCGAAGTTAAGCCTAAAATCGTATTTAGGCATTAAGATACAAAACGAAATAATTTTTTTCTTTGCTAACAGCTGATATTTTACGCTTTGCCATGGCAACACATTCCAAGATTGTCCCTTTATCAGCTCTTGAAATGCTGCACATCCAAAAGTAGCTGTTTGGTAGGAGCATTTGTGTTTATAAGTGACACTGAGAGCTCGACCAAGCGTTGGTATGTAGTTATAAATAAAGAGAGGTGAGGCAAATTTGGGTCATAATGTTTTGTGATAGTTCTAAAAGGACCCGGCTAATGAACAGAGCCAAAAGGACAATCAGTGAATTATATAGGTCTAAACAATGCATAGCACAAATAAGAAAGAGTCTTTCATCCCTCTTATGGCAAGGACTATAATACAGTTTTTTAAAGGCTCTTGGCACAAAGGTATCAAATGACCCCTCTACATAACACTGGTAGTTTCCTCTGCAGATAGAAGTCCTCTTCTTCTAAACACATTTCTGAAGGGCTTGAGAGGGTCTTAAGAAGTGGGCTCTGGGGTGAGATATGGGTGAACAAGGGAACAACTCAGATTAATGGCCTTATTAAAACTGCCATACATAAATCTGCAGTGCATACAAGCTTACAATTTGTTAGATGTATGCATGCTGGATCTTCCAGCCCCTCGGGTAATTAGATATTTACATAGAGCTCATACGCAGACAAGACATAGACACCATTAAATTTAATCATATATACATAGTTTTAGATGCAGGATTCATCATAAACTGAGAGAAAAAAGATTAACTTTATGAAAAGAAGAGTGCTACATAATATGTAGAACATAATAAATGCAAACTTGACCTTTCCATTTTTCCTCTGAATGTGAATAGATTAAAACCCCCAATCCATAAGCAATATATACTTATTTACCATCTGGAAAAGTTCATGGGAGTTATTTACTTCTGACATAATAAAAAAAAACACTAGTAGCTATTTACATATCTTAATTGCTGCTCTTCGCAAGTTAATCAACTCTTTATACTTTTTTAATTACAAAATTTGCCGTTAAGCCCTCAAAACTTCTGCAAGAAAAGGATCTCAGTCGCTAAGGGAGAAGTTTTCTCAATCTTAATGGAATCTGTTTGGAGTTTAAAATCTTGTTGATGTGATTCATCATCTGAAAACTATAAATGTTTGTGAATTATCTTGTAACAGTCTATCAACATTTTTTAGACATTGTCTTTTGCACCAATTGTGCAACAAACAGATAATAGGCTACAAAAACAGTTATTTTTGACCATTTCACTTTTATTCATTACACAACATTGCTTTTTACCCATTAAGTATTTTAGGCACTTTAGGGTGATAGTTTTAATGCAGTGTTCATATTATGCATCAAATCCACATGGCAGCTTTTTGTTACAAAAAAAAAAGGCTTAAAATAGCTCCTGTAGCTCTGTCTTTATTTGTGACTGCAGCTCTTTGGGGAGTTTGTGCGTTGAACAAGCTGATTAAGTTGCGTTTTTCTTGACCAATGGAGTGCGGCGACAGGCAATTAGGACGTGGACATGCAGCTCGCTGTGGCTGTTATTTCTCAGGCCCAAAATGACCTCCAGGAAAGACTTGTAGAGGAAGGAGGGGGCGGTGGGGTAGGAGGGGGCGAAGATAGCTTGCCCAGCATGCTGCTCATCACATTGCGTTTGATCTATTGCCTGCCACCTCCCTCCTTTCCTCCACTGCCCCCCCTCTCAGTCATACTCTGGCTGTTTGAGTGCCACCAGCCACCCATATATTAGCCACCAACATCCAATGGATGAGATTCACAGAGGTAAAAATAACTATGCCCCTCCACCTCCTTCAACCCTCTCCGGCTTTCCATCTGTGCATCCACATGTCTACTCTTGCTTTCAGTCTCCCTGCCACCTGATCCTGGGCAAATCAGCAGGTAGATCAGTACACCTGCACCTGGGAGGGTTAGAGGTTCCCGCTGCAGGTAAATGACACATGGTGTTTCCTGCTAGACAAGGTTGAACTGTTAAATAGTTATGAAGTTTCATCATTTTTCACACCGACCATAAAGTTATTTTGATTTTGAAAAATTTAACTTTTGCCCTTGATTTCAAGAAAGCAATCAGCTAATTATATATTTGAAATTGCACATTTGTAATTTGTCATTTTGCACCACGTAAATTATTATTTTTTTTCTTTTCATGTTTTCTGTGTTTGCAAACCCAACATTTGGGGGTTGCCTATTGCTCAAACTAAATTAATCTGTTTCAGTGGAATATGCAGTGATTCAAAAAATAATAATTAGAAAATTTCACTTGGTTATTATATTTCACATGCTGAAAAATCTGTAGATTAAAAAAAATTTACAAGCACATGTAATGCTTTGTTTGAAGTTTGGATCATAACATACTTAATTCTAGCTAAATAGCATGACAAAAACCAAACAAAATCAACAGAACATCAGAAAATCAATTAAATACATGTCCACTGCTCAATGCATAAAATGCATAGAACACATTTAAACTTAATTTTCACTTTATGATCTATCTTCATTAATAAAGTTATAGTAAATGTGATAAAAGTATTGTGGTAAAATTAACTTCACTTTCTGGGAAGGATAGGAGTATGGCCCCCCCTAATAATATATATATATATATAATGCCT
>JBBBVU010000018.1:22065939-22081248 GCA_037177055.1 Atherinosoma microstoma
ATCAGCTGCGGCCAATTTTTGCGTGTGCAATCAAGTTAGCACTCGTTTTAGTACACGCAAACCTTTCGTAAATCAGGGACAAAATGAACAAAATTAATTGTGGAAGCAGACCAGGGTTCATTTAAACGGCCCAAACAGCCCTAGTATGAATGCACCCATATTCTCTGATGTATTATTTTTCTTACTGGTTGGTTTGTAATGGTCATTTTTATATCTGAGTTCTCAGGTATATTTCCTTGTTAAAAATAGTCATTGTCACTTGTGACAAAGCTGATTGACAGGTGACAATAACTTGAATACATGACTTCAACAACCCTCGAAGTCAGAACAGGATATGAACAACTTGTACTTACCAATCAATTTAGTTAAATTATGCTTTATTTCTATAGTGCCAAATCATAGCAAAGTCATCTCAAGGCACCTTTAATGATACAGTCCAATTCATTCCACTTAATTGCGTCCAATTATAAACCAATTAAAACATATCCGTTATATAATCCACATTATGCAGTTCATAAAAGCAGTGTTCACCAATTTATAAAAAAATTATTATAAAGCCAAGGATACCAAAAGATTTGATCAAATCTTCTCTTCGATTCAGTCCTCCATCTTGAGTATGCACAGGGGAGCAAGCGACAGCAGAGAGGAAAAACGCCCTTTTAACAGGAAGAAAAAAATCTAACAGAAATAGACACTTGAAGGCCAGCCGTCTGCATCGACCAGTCGGTGTGGAGAGGATAGAAAAGAGTGAGGGGCCTGTGGTGGAAATTTCATTATACTCATTTATGTCATGACATTTTATTCACTATATCTCATATTTTTCTCAATACTCCAGTGATTATAGTTTATCTGTGATTTGTGTTGACGCATTCTTCCTCATTATGATATGGTGTATCATGTGACATGCATCAGTGACCGCACGACTGACCTTCAGGTCACCGTGACTGGTTGTCTCTTCGTCTGGACTGTGTCACCTCAGGAGACAGTCCGACAAGGCAAGACACTACATCTACAGTTTAGTAAGAACAAGCTAATCCGTGCTTCTTCTTGACGTCTCCAGGACTGAGGTTAAAAAGGACTCTTATCTCAGCATCCGACAGAATCCCTCCAGAGTTCTGTTCTGATCAGAGCTATGGACGGTTTCTCCAATTGCAATTGATAACTCTGTTCATTTTATTTACTTGTTCTGTTTTAATAAACCTTTTTATATATTTTTCCAACTCATCAAGACTAGAATCATTTTTCATCCACGACATCCACTGAAAGCCTATCTCACTACTTTTAGAAACCACAAGCGAACCGGCAGTCAGACAGTCTGCTCTATTGGGAAACTTGAAACTATGAGATCTTTGGTAATTAAGAGCTTTATATGCATATCACTTTTTTTTAATATCTATTCTGGATATAATTGGGAGTCAATTAAGAGAAGTTAAAATTGGAAAAATTTGATCTCTCCTGCTAATTCTCACCTGAATCTTTACTGCAGTATTTTGGATCAGCTGGATCCTTTTGGGTCACAATCAACACATGAGAGCTGTTGCATTCACAAATTTTGGGGGCCCAAGACTAATTCACCCATTGTGGCCTCCACTTCCCTAATTTTTCATGATTTTTCAAACCTAATCTATCAAATAAATAAGGAGGCCCTTCAGCCCCAAAATGGTTACATGGCAGATGATTTGCAATCAGGAACACCCAAATCTCTGTGGCTGGCGCAGTCACAGGCACTTTACACTGTACACCCTGGTTAGGTTAGCAACTTATTCTTTTTAGCACTATCAAATAAACTGTTTTTCAGCCATGACTTACAAGATTAAGGTTTGCCAGATGGTTTATAATTACAGTTAATCTTCCCAAAATTTCCTTCCAGCTGTTTGCTTCAAGAATAACAAGTTCTTGGTCCATTTTATCTATAAGTGGATATTTGAGATTGTGCCATATATCCCTGTTAGTGATTTATGCATCACTCTATCGCTCTGAAGTGGGCTGAAATATTTTTTTTCCTCTTCAATTTCTGACACTCCCCCCACTTAGTCCTTTTTTTCCCTTGTTTGTGATAAAAATAGTTTTGTTGTTTTTTTAAACAGTGCATTGTCTTGAACATGCTTTCTATGCACTACTGATCATCACTCTTTCAGTTATCATGGGTTGTTAATAATGGAGCACTAATATCCTCTACTGTTTATCATTATAACGCTGTTTTTAAGAAACAAAGTTATCAGGCAAAAATTTTAATCATAATTCCTGCAGTAAGTTGATTGATAAATTATATAGAGGCTCTTGCTTGAGGCCCAAGGGCGTTGCCAACCTTTGCCTAATTGTAAAACCCACCTCTGTGTCAGAGCTCCACAAGTCTAACAAGATGACAAATAAAGCAAGGTATGACTACCTGGGCTGTAAATGGAATAAAAGTACATTATGAAAATGACAAAATTCCATAACATTATGATTATTTTCCTACTATAAGCATACCAATAGGACAGCCGTTAGACAGTGCTTTGTTTCTGTACGGGTTAATATGGTTGTTTGTTTGAAAAATCAGGTTAATTCCAAAGAGTATTCACTCTTTAAATAAACCTTGTATGCCTTTGAGTTTGAAAAGGGGCTGTAGTGTACATTAATACAGCTCTTGCTTCCAAAAGCGGACTATCAATAGGGAGGGAATTAGATTTTTTTTTAAACTGATTTTTGAGTCGATGTAATCTAGAACTCTATCCTTGAAAATAGATGGACAATTCTAATCATTACATTTTCTCCACATGGGTTAAATAACAGAATGAAATTGATCTGTTTGATAATTCGACTTGATTGAGGTAAATGTAAAAAAAACGAATCATTGATCATCTCTTAAGGGCGTTCAGCTATGCACCTCTGCTGCCGGGGTGAAACAAAAAAATAAATAAAATACACATTTGCTGTTTTTGTGTTATGGATTCATGTTGGTTGAGTCACGGGGCATTTGAGTGTGAAAAGGTGCCGCAGATGTGTGTTGATGTGTGTGTGTAGGCTGTAGCAAATTCCCATTGGAGAGCTATGAACAGAATATTTTCCTCATTGCTTTGCCTGCTGTCTAGCACCGAATACATACGCATAAATACATAAAATACCACACACATGCACCTTAAAATGTGTTTGCAGACCCTAAAAAAGAGCACATCATTTGATTTAAAAAGTTGGAATTGAACACACACATACACACCTGCTGCTTCTAGCAGTTACTGATGCTCGTACAAAACAAAAGTCGACAACATTAACTGTCACCCGCAGTGACAACAGCAGGGTACAGTAACACTCCAGAATAAAGCATGCATACATTAAACCTGGAAGCACTTACCCCAGCCACATTCTGATTGTCTTTCCACCCACCACTCTAATGTCTCATGGCTCATAATAACACACCACTTTCCCTCACTTAGATACAAACACACTAAACTGAAACTATCACAATTATGCTTTAAGAGCCATCATATGTCAGAACAAAGGCAGTTTTAAATCTTGGCTGAAAGACAGCAACATATTATATAGCACTTCAGTAAACGGATCCATCATTCAGCTGTGCCTAAACACACATTTTGAACAGTTAATGAGTTTATTTTACAGAGTAGTCCATGTGAGGCCATTCAAGTGGCTTCAACCCTGGTACATTCTTTAAAAAGAGAAATAGCCTGTAAACACCTGCTGACTTAACAGTGAATTATCCCCAAACCGCATTATGGTTTAGTTGCGACATATAGCCCAAGAGGCTGTTTCTTAAAGAGTGCCCTCAGCAGAAGTTAAGAACAGAAAATAAACATTGTCACAACAAAGAAAATCCTCGAGGGGAGGCCGACTCCTGCTTTCATACTACAGCACTCATGGACACAAGTGTAGTAGTGGATACAAATCCAATTCAGTGTTTTTAAAGAAGAGAAAGACGGGCACGGTAACAGCGAAGTGTAGTTATCTCTGGGGAAGAACACTTTTGTCTGTCTGTCTAAAGCCGTGGCCATTGTTGCTGACACTGACAAAGTCTGAAGCAGAGATTATGGGAACACTGCATTAAATAGATTACATCCACCTCATCCAAAGCAATTAGATAACACTTTTTGAAGCTTTACTTTGGCTCTGAAGCTTGTATCTTGCTAGTTTGCAGAAGATGGGAGCTACTCATCCTAAATAAACAACCTTCTAGTAGTGGAAAAAAGATATGTTGTAGAAGTCCATATGAAAATGAAATCCAATGAAATGAAAAATGTTTTTTAAATAAAAACACTGATAATTAATTAGAAGATGATGATGATGATGTCTTGTTCTGGAGGATGATGGCTGCTGGCAGGAGACTTTCCGGTACCTTTCTGACTCACACTGAACACATTGTTGTTTATTCACTGTGATGTGTAGAAGATGCAGAGGTCCATTATTTTCAGCAGCTTGTGTAGCATTCTTTTCTGGACAATCAGCTCCAGAGTTATCCCCAGCACAGAACCAGCTTTTTTTTATCAGTTTGCTCAGCTTCTTTGAGTCTAGCTGGTTCTGATGCTGCAGCCCCAGCAGATGCTGCAAAGCTGATTGCACTTTCTACAACAGACTTATAAAAGATATGCAACATTTTGGCGAAGACAGTGAATCTAAATCTTGTAATTTGTATTGGAAGTCTGAGGTGTACAGAAAGAAATGGGTATGGGAGTACAGGCCCTTGTGGTGCTCCTGTGCTGGTGACCACCATCTCACAAACTGTGGTCTGTTTGATTAGGTAGTCATAAATTCAGGTGGTTGTGGAGGCATCCACCTGGAATTTATGGAGCTTCTAACATAACAGAGGAGAAAACCTGATCCTCAAAGTGCTGCCTGCCCGTTGCAGATGATAGTGGGCTCTATGGCGTCTTCAACCCCATTACCATATGCAAACTGTAATGGGTCCTGAAAGGTGTTCACTTGCTTATTGAGGTGAGCCAATAACAGTCTCTCAAGGACTTTCATGATGTGAGATGTTGTGGCAACTGATGTGAACGATGGAAGACTTCCATTAGTCTGATCTCCCTTTAACATGAAGCCAGTCATCTTTTTCATTCCTGACCACACATCCCTCAGATTCTTCTGTTGGAGCTGACTTTCTGACTTTTTCCTGTAGTCTATGTAATATAATATAATACAGAATGAAAATGGTCTGACATTTTCCTTTATTTGCTACCTCAATAAATGTTTTCTTTTAAAGTATGCTCTCAATAGCTAATTTAAAGCCTTTTAAAAGGACCTATAGTCATATAGAGCCGTTTTCTAAGCCACCCTTCACTAATAGTGCCTAGTTTCAAAGAAGCATTATTGTAATAGCTGTTGAAATGCATGACATAATAAAAAGGAAAGTCCACAAATCAGTGGGTGTAAGATGACTGTGCCCATCTTTTCATACAATCTATGAGCTAAATCATTTTCTTGAGATTTAATCTACATTATAACCAGGACCAGCAGCAGCCCAAGGAACATCATAATCTGGCCCTTGGAAGTCTCAAATTAAAAATAAAATCAAGTCGGACTGATGATAAATATCAGAAGAGAAAACTGGCCAACAGTGGGCATGTGAATATTTCATTGAGTTTGTTCACAGGCATTACCATGTCTGATATGCCGAGACATTATCACTGTGTTCAAGGGGTGAAAGATCATGATAGTTTTTTTTCCAGTAAGCAACACTTTTGTTGTCAATGAAAATAGAACACAAAGCCCTAAAACTATCTTCCAACAAATCTTCCAAAAAGCAGCGAGCCATCCACAGATAGCATGCATGTTACAATTTAACTCAATGTGTGGTTCTTTGATTGCTTCAACCATTGTCATTGTCACTGATCACTTATCTGTTTGCTTGGTTCAACTATGATACACATATTTAAGGATGAATACCTCTACACACAGCCTCATAACCTTTTTTTATCTAACATGAGATCTTTAGTAATTTCAGCATTTGTTTTCTTTATTAATTTAACTTTATTGCCAAAAGTCATCTCAGTCTCGGTCTAATGCCAGAATAACAGTTCACTACTACTTACCACAACTTTCTAATGTCACACAATATTTTACTCAAACAGACTGAAATGTGGTTTGAATCCAGAAGAAATATTACTCTATGTTTTATGAGTTAAGACCATCTCAAGTCAAAGTTTTAAGGCATTTTAATTAATGTTTTCTGTATACATAATAACATATTTTTAACTAGTTTGATTCAAAATCTCATAAACCTGGGCACAAAAGTTTGGGAGCAACATATAATGCTCTAAAGTGCTTACACTGGACACATATCAACATCCTTAAGGGTGAAAATCTAATAGTCCTCAGTGGTGTGAAACTGCAACACACTGGTCTTTCACCTACACAAACCAGCTGCCCAATCTGACAGGATGAAAGCAAATTTAAGCTGATGAAAAAATTACCAAGAGTCAGGCTCTCCTGTTTCCTACTCAACAAAACAATTAATAAACAGTTTGGCCGCAAATTGGACCACATGGGATGTTTTAGGATGTGAGCTCTTTTCGTCTGATGAATAATTTATCACGTGGAAGCGTCAACTTCCACCCTGCTCTCGTTACGAGTGTGAATTTGTATGTGTTTCTGCGTGGACATGAGTCTACGCTGATATTCAACTGTTGACACATAGCGAACTTGTAGCTCTGAGAATTGGGTATTTACTCAGTACACATGTACTTCAGTCAGTCACAACATCAAAATCAACTGCCTTGTATAGTGTTGGTCCCTCTTGTGCCACATGGACATGATGTTCTGGGGCTTGCAGCTTATGTATCGCAATGGGACTTTGACAGCAGATTGTTTTCAGGTACAAAGTGGGGCCTTCGTAGATTAGGCTTGTTGCAGAACATCCTGTGCATGCAAGGCACGGTTAAGATTTAGAGAGTTTGGAACTTTGCAGCTTAGGGTCCCTCTTGTATTTGACAACCCATTCTCCAGGAAACTGCTGTGATCAGGGAGTATGTTGTAATGATGAGGTGTTGAGTCTGCAACGTTTATGTGGGTGGCACATGTCAAAGTAATGTCTACCTTAGTGTTAGGAACAACAATTTCCCTGCATGGAATTGCATCATAATGAGGCAATCAGTGTTATTCACTTTACCAGGAAATGTTTTTCAAGTTATGAATGATTGCTGTACATACACATATTCATGTAAACCTATGTTTGTACCTGCATACATACGTGACAGTTCTCTGTGTTAGTTTACGACTCTGAGTCAAAGGGGACGATGACGGGTGAGGAGGTATTGTCGACAATCGTGGAGGTGGTGGTGTGTGTCTGTGTGTGTGATTGAGGGGGTGAGGGGGTGAGGGAATGATGGATGAAGAGATGGATGGAAGGATTATCGGGGATCAACCCCCAACTGTCGATTTTATGTCAAGCCCAGTGCCTCTCAGCTTCAGGCACCGGAGTGCTGATGACTTTCCAGGTTACGGTGCATGAATGCATGTGCTGGTGTGTGTATGTGCATTTCACCTGATAGTGAAAATGAGAAACGGTTGCAGGAAAGGAGGAAGAAGGAGATGGGAAATGTCGGGTGGAAATAAAAAGACTAAAAAGCACAGAAGGTGAGTGACTAGATATGAGGTACAGAAGAGGGTTGATGGATTTGTCGAAGAAGGATGGTTGGAGATGATTGGGGAACGAGTGGCAAGGTTGATGGGTAGAAGAAAATGAGCAAATAATGAGCGTGACCAATGAGAGGAAGACAAGTAAGAATTATATATCAGGAGAAGAGATGACAGATAGGGAAAACTGAGTAAAAATCAGCAGAAATGGAAGGAAAAGAGCAACACCCCCCTATCCTATCTGCAACCCCCCCACACCCCCGCAAAACACACACTCAGTCACACATTAACACACACTCACCCATATGCTTCTCCTCTCTGAGGGGGAGCCATAAAACGAGACTGCCAATTGTAGTCCCGGCACAGTTGCAGAAAAGCCGGCTGAAAGCTGGAGGAGGTAGTAGTAAAAGACAGAGCAGAGCAGATCACAGCAGCAGCCCCTCAACCAAGCAAGCAGAACCCCGGCACACACGCCTGCACCGGTGGAGGAAGAAGAGAGAAGACGGGGGGAAAAAGAAAAAAAAAAGGAGGTGCAACAGACACCAGCAAGAAACTCTTCAAGATTAAAAATCCCAGATTTACTCCAAATCCACCTGAGACGAACTCTCAGCTGTTGATATTTAAACACACACACCGACGCGCTCACACAGCTGCCTCAGTAAGAGCTGTCGCAATGACACCATCAGCTGCAAAGGCTCCTCGGGCGGATGGTGCGAGAGGAGGAATGAACACAAGGACCTCCAGCACCTCCTTCCCCCCTCCTCCTCCTTGTTCTTCCTGTTGTACCTCCTGCTGCTGTTGCCTTGCTTTATCCAACTCCTCAGTCACACAGACAGACAGAGATGAAGATCCTTTTCTTCCTTCTGCTTTTTCTTTTTTTTTATCCCGGTTGATTATCCCTGCTCTGTGCTGCTGCGAAGTCTCTCCTCTTTCTGTGTCCTTCAGTGTCGGACTGACTGGCTGCTGCTCCACAGCGCAGAGAAGCTGGACTGCATTCAGCTCCCTCCCTCTCTCCCCTCTACTCCAGCCCCCCACCCCCCTCTCCTCTCCTCTGCTGCTGAATGTGTCTCCATACCTCCTTGGCTCCATCCTTCAATTCAGTCTAACCTCTTTCAGACTTTCACTCTCAGTCTAAGCTGGATTTAGAATCCACAGGTTCGGATTTAAGGTTAGGAGGTGGCTTTTGGTTTGTGGTTGAGCATCAGATTTCACTTGCTTATGTAAAATCTGCGACACAAAATGCATGTAATATCTGTAATCAGGCTGTAGCATATCTAACACTTCTAAGTGGTAAATCTTTGGGATACAGAATGGCAGTGAGCTGCACTAAAGCTGTAAACATGAACCACAATGTCCACAGCTGTCCTTTTAACCTTACATTGTAAAGATGTAAAGCACCTTGAATTGTCCTGTACATGAAATGTGCTTTATAGACAAACCTGCCCGGCCTTGCCTACATTAGATGTAAGGGGACTATATCTGATGTATTCATACATGCACGTAAGCAGGGTTCTAAATAAATTTTTGATCACCAGCTAATGTGGCTGGTAGACTCCAATTAATTTTCCAGGGTAATAAGCCAGATTAAAAGTGCAACTGAATGCATTTAAATCATATGTGTTTCTTTAAAAACAACATTATCTCAATATTTTCTTTTCCAGTGTAAAGCAAAGTAACTTTTGCTTTTAACATATTTGGTATGATCTACTTTAAAGTGGCACTACTCTAGCAGATTTTCACACTTTGGTGAAGGCTAATTCAGCACCTGTCTTTCATTTACCTTTATATAACCAGGTGAGTCCCATTGAGATTAACATCACTTTCACAAGGGAGCCCTGGGCAATATGGCAGCAACAATAGTTAAAACAATACAATACAACACAAAAATATAATATACAATTAAAAAAAAGACATAGATATATGACACACATGCAGTACACAACTCAACTAAAACAGTTACAGACTTTTGTTTTTACAGACTGTAACAAACATTTATTTTGTCTTTCATCCTGTCTCTTCTCTGAATTCTCTCCAGCCAGTAAAAGTCAGTCTGATGTTGACTCTCATCCAGGGGCGTTCCTGGCTTGTGTTTGGGCTTGTAAATGCCCTGCCTCGGTACACAATCAGATGTGCATGTGAGCATGAACACACCTGAAGAGTCCTACAGAAGAGGCTTAGAGCCCAGACTCCACTGGGATGATACCAGTGGAGTCTGGTGTGGCTGTGAGAGGATATAGATGGCTCCTCATCCCAGTTGGAGGCAGAAGGAGCTCCAAATATTTCAGCAGTTTCCTTTTACTTTACTTTCCTCCAGAATCCCATTGAATATGTATCAGTTACCCAACTGAAATAAAAATGCTATTATGCACGTTTCATTGAACTTTCAGAATTCACAACACAGTCTACAGTTAACTGTTAACAGAACAACACACTCCAGACGATTCAAAGAAAGTCTCCAGAAATGCACACAATAGATGTCACTGTGCCGTCAAACCAGTCCGGAACCTGGCGTTTTAAGGTAAAAAATGTATGGAGTGTGTTTTTAAAAATAAAATTATAGTCATTATTGCCTTTAGAATAATGTTTTTTGGGGAGGTGGGGTAATGCACTATAGATCCCTGTGGCGCTTTGTCCTTAATGACATTGTTGTTTACATTACTTTTACTTTTGTAATTTAAGCAGTTTTGAAACCAGTACTTCCACACTTTTACTGGAGTAAAAAGCTTGAGGTGATACTTCAACTTCTACAGAAGTCTTTGTAAACCCTAGTATCTTTACTTCTACCTGAATAATGAATGTAAATACTTTTGACACCTCTGATTACACAACGTCAGTGCATATTAGATGTTATTTAGATCAGATTAGTACAGACCCACGTGTAGCATTGAAAATTCTCTTTTTTCTGAGCACATGACTTTGATGTTAAAGTTAATCAAATATCTGGAGGGATTTGTGAGCTGAACTTGTTATGTCACAAACATAAATTAACAGGGCAGAGTTAATTAGATGACAGGATGTCTCAGATAAAAGCAGTTGTTAGTTCAGGAGGACTAAAAAGTGATTACAGCAGTCTTGTTAATAAGTAGCATCATAGCAAGAGAATAGAAAACCTTAACTTGTGTAAGGCTGTTTCATTACATGGATGATGCTCATAGAGATGATATATCTGTAGTCAATTGCTCATCATCCTCTTTCCTTCCTTCATTTTCTAATCTGATAACCTGATTGATTCTTGAACATTTTATTGTCCAGCTCTGTTTGTCAATCAACTTGAGAATCAAAACATGACCATCCCGCAACACCAGCAACTCAGTGCCGAGACGTCACATAAATAAATGAAAAATTCCACAGAACCGAATAATAATACATGAATGTGCCTTTACAGATATAAAAACCAAAACCTTATGAGGGAAATACACTTTACTTGGAAGCAGTTGTTTGAGTGACCTTAATTACACTGGTAAAATCCAGAGGTTAATTCAACTCCTCCGCCCTTCTCCCAGCACAACTTCCAGTCAATTTCTCGCTCATGGGGGCATCCACTCTACTAAAATGACATGGGAATGAGTGATAGTTTGGAAAACAAGTTGGGGGAAATGATAGATTTATTTATTTTTTCCTCCTTTCGCTTTTGTGCCTTCACACAGATTGTGCCCTGGGCGCTTTTCCACTTTGCCCATAGCAAAAACCGCCTCTGCTCTTGTCTCATCTGCTGCTTTGTCACTTTCTCTTTTTCTTTTCCTTGCTCCCTCCAATAATGCTAAATCAGTCATGGTGCACGTTCAAAGCTGCCAGTGTGTTGATATCCAGTGGCTGGCATATGACACAATGCTGCTAAGCAAAAAGCAGCTGCCACATGATGCCTTGAACTGGACAAAAGAAGTTGTCAAGTGGTTATCCCCGTTTCTTAGACTAGGGATGCTGCAGGGCAACGACTGCTCTGGGAATATGCATAATGAACGTCAGTGTACCATCAAAAACAAGTCAGAAGCATTTAGTTTCAAGGTTAGAAACATATGTAATGTCGCTTTAAACTTTCGTTTAGGAGATTTCTTACATTTCTTAAATATTTAAATGGTCTTACATCCTCTTTCATCATTGACATTCTCAACTACTTCCTTTTTCTTGTAACCAGCCTCGTTATTTACACCACCGCCACATATTTTGTTTCTGTTCTACACATCACTTTGTCTAAATTTTACTCCTCATTCAGGTGCACTTTATTTAGGCAGGTAGGTGTGTATGTAAACAACACCATGTACACTAAAGTTGGCACACAGCCACTGGATGGATGAGAAGTCATTGAAGGGAAATGTGGCTATAGCACTGTCAGGACAAATAACTTAAATTATTTCCTCCATTGATCACCTGCCAAATTGGCCAGAAGGTTTTCATTTATAGTCACCAAAAAGACTTTCAACCTTGCATTTAATGAATTGGCAGGTGTTTATTTAGAATTTTGCACATGATATTAGTTATCTTAACTGGAATCAAAATTCTTTATGTTTGGGTGTATTTTCAATATCAGTGAAAGAGATGAGAGGAAGCAATGAACAAATAAGAGCGTGAGGGAGAATTAATTTAAAACACATATACTTGAATTGCTTGCTCCCAACAAGAACCACAAAGTTCACATGAAATCTGGTCTGGCTGATTTGGACATTTGCTTTTTATTCTACCGTCCCCTCAGAATTATTTCCGCAGAGTTTCAACAATATGATTCTCAGAACTGGAGTATTGCACATTTTGTCATTGGATTAAAGGTATTAAAACTGGATGCACCTTACTGTGTCTTGCAATGTGTCTTTGGTTACTAGTTTATTTTGTTGAGTAATTTATTTTTTGTTAGTTTATGTTTATGAGCTCTGCACTGCAAATATTATATCATTATCATACATGTGCAGTAAATAATAATATTCTATGGCATAATTTTCACCATCAAATAACTTCTATGTACACACACGCTTTGTTTGCCATGTTATTATATAAAGCTTTTGAGGTCCTTTATCAAAGACTCTGCAGGCTTTACAAATGACCCCTTGGGGACAAATAAGTGTTTTGATTCAAACTCAAGACACAACATGTGCATTGCTTATGTTGTCAGGGAGCTGTTTAGACATTTGGTGATTGTTTTCTTAATTTCACTATTCTATTCTATCAGACATCAAATAATAAAAAATAAAAAAGCAACACTATTAATGGCTACTGCAAATATCTTTGTTTGTTTGACTACAACTCTAAAAACCATAAAAATGTTAGAATAAATATTATGTTATTAATCATTTTCTTTGGAAAAAGGGTCCTTGGCAAAAACATGTCCCCATGTGGTATTTGTCCAAACCTTAGCTTAAACTTAACAGTGACCAAAACAAAACAAAACCAATATTTTGACGATAGTAAACAACAGCAGCATGACAACGGAAACTTGGAGATACGTTTAAGTATAGATGGAAATTTCGTCACACAGAATGTGGAACCCCCCAAAAAGTGGAAACTTCTTAAAAATAGCACCATTTCCAGAAACTAATGAAATGTTTGGCCTGCCAAAGGGTCATGTTTGGCTCAATCCTGCCATCAGGTCGGTCTAAGCTTAAACAGTAAATGAATGAAACTCCCCAAACTGACTTTTTTTTAGATAATCAAACCAGATGCAATTAGAACTGAAACTATATATGCCAGTTTTAATTTATGCCAAAACAGACTGAAACAATGTTTTCATACACAATGAAAATGATAAAGCTGGTGTTGGCAATACACCAAGGTAAGACATGGGGCAATAAATAATGTCCAGGATTTTAGCCAAGGTCTCACAAACATATTCAATTTTTAAAAAGTCCATGTGCTGTGATTGCACATCTGGATACAGAGCTGCCCTGATGGGACCTCTGACCGAGGAACATTCTTCTTATGATTTCAAACCTAGGAAATAATTTAGTGTATCTTTGTGAAAAATTAAGCATTTCAGGGATAGAAATTCTGAAATTAGAGACTACCATAGTGAAGAGCATCACTGTCTAAAGCTTTAAACACTATTTGGTAAACTGTATTGATCACACTCTTGTGTGCAGTTTCCCTCAAGGCAACATAGAGCTGTGTTTAATTTGTCTCGCATTCCCAAACACATAATTTGCATTGGGAGTGTACGATCTGTCTTCCAGGTTTCCCAGCCCCCACAGCTCTTAGCTGAAACACATGAAAACACAAACCCACTGAAGAAAATTGTTGGTTGTGAATGGAGCATTTAAACCTGTTTCACTGTCATGGTTAAAACAGTGTAAACAAAGGAAAACTGCAATTACCTTATTTCCTCAAATAAACACCAATATTCAATTAAAAGTTAGGAATCTTATGACGGCCAGGGGCCAGAGACATGAACAGGACTCCATACTTTAGTCAAGACAAATGAATACTGGCCTGTATTACATACAAGGCAAGGACAGGGGAGGAGATAGAGAGGGATAGAAAAAAAATACCTGGCATTGCAGTGCGCATACCAAATATAAAAATGAAAGTTTATTCCATCTTTATTTAATAAATTAATGAAATAATCATCTTGTTTTAAATACTTTGGCTACGATTCTGCTTTCGTATAAGTCAGTGTGTTGTTCTATATGGTATGCATACTCATCTTTCACAATGGAAAAAACCTGCTAAGAACAAGAGAGTTTCTGTCCAATTAAATTCAGAAGAGATTTTAATTCATTACAGGAATGCAAGAATAATTAAGTGTGTAGTAACAGCTTGACGAGCAAACAGCTCGTTAGCTTGTTCACAGCTTTGTTTATCCAGCTTCCTGATGCACAGGGTGACGTTTATCCAGAGTTCCTTGCAAGAGTTAATCTTTTTCAACAGAATTAAGGTTCATTCTGATGGGTGGAGTTTTACATACTTACAGGACATTACTGGGATTTAATTAATGGGCTTTTGGTTGAATTGCACATGATCCTACGGGTTTGTCGAAATAAGATTCATGTGTTAATTTGCACTGTCCTGCATTTCATTTTGAGGCATTAAGTAAGGCATTGCAGAATTCGATAAGTCATGCAAAATAAAGAAAATTAGAACATCTAGTTCAAGTCTGCCCCTCTATGGCCTGGTACCGAGATGTCAAAGTAAATAATGGCTTCAGCCTCTATGTGAGGAAATACTGGATGTTAAGTGTGTTCTTTGGTCGTTTGGAACGTACACATTTTATGAGCTTTTACAGGCAAATGTGAGCTTGACACAGCTCACAAAGTGGGTCTTATTTGTTATGGTCTTGTTTTTTATTAAATCTATTCATAAACTTCTACAGAAAAAAACTATACCTCTTTTAAGATGTATCAATATTAACGGGTTCATCGATCCCTTAAGGCTTCTGCATGCCGTCTTTTAAGATATTGCTTATGATTTCTTCAGATGTGCCTGCAAAAGTGACGGCAAAAAACACAATGTGCACATGTCATATTTGTCATTCACACAAGACTGGAAAGTTAATCAAGTGTAGAAATAAAGCCATTATAGCTGAAGTTTCCAATCAAAATCTACTGCTGTGAAACTTTATATGTTGGTATAAAAAAACTTTTCTTCCATGTCTCAGTTGGTTAAATACAAAACTCTGAGAAGTTATTCAGAAGCATTTAATTGCTAATAAGCATTTAATTGGAATAAGAGCATCAGGGGGGACGCAGGTAAGTGACGCAATGCGGTAAGTGACGCGGTTACTGTGAGACGGCAGACTGAAACAAGGCACGAGCTAAACAA
>JBBBVU010000018.1:22123443-22135953 GCA_037177055.1 Atherinosoma microstoma
AAAAAAAAAAAAAAAAAAAAACTCTGCTACAACAATAATTTCCCTCAAAGGGATAAATAAAGTATTTTTTTTTCATTTCATTTCATTTCATTTCAGTGCTGGTGTTCTCTTCACCAAAATGACATGCATCATTCAGACACTGACATTTAGAATATGCAACACAAAATTTCTTATAAACATCATTTGATACACTTGCTGTGATATCCCACTTATACTGATTGGTTTAAAAATAAGCCAAGCAAGTGGTCAAAAACAACACCAGCAGCTATTAATTGGAGCAATTTTCCTTTTAATCTTCTCTGAACCTTTAAATTTGCCCCTTTAGCAGCACAGCTATGATAACTGTGTGGAAACCTTTAAGTCACTTTTGATTTCAAGTGGTTTATAATGGCCATCTGGCATGATGGGATCGGTATGGCACCATTTGGCCTTGGCAGTATTTCCCACTATAAAAAGTAATGCCTACGCCCATTAAAGAATACACTGAGTCAACACTTTGGATGACAGTGTGTTATTACAAATTCAACTACGTCTTGGACCAAAATCAAATTCACTTAGTGCCGTCTCAGTTGGACAATTCTACATTATGTTTTTCATTGAAGTAACAGCTTTACTTTCTAATGCTAACCCCCCTGCTTTTCTTACTACATTTTAAAAAGAGATATTTTAGGACCTAAAAAGCATCACTGCTGTGACTGCTGAAGCCCTTGGACACCTGCCATCTCTGCCAGCCAACATTTAGGACAAGTTTTCAAGGCTGTCAGTTTGTAGTTCCTGAATGGTGTAACTTGGTAAAATATCAAAATTAAGTCTCTGTCTGTGGATTTTTGAAAAACAGACACCACTCTTAGCATTTTTGGTTAGTTGTAACAACAAAGCTTCTGCTCTTAACTGCAGTTTAAGTAGTAAACTACAAGTTAAAATGGAATAAACTTCACATAAGGAAAGAAAACAAACAGAGGAAAACCTGAAAGTTGAATTCACACATGAATGCAACTTTTTTTCAATAATGCTTTCTATCCAATTAGTGTAGAAAAATTTCTTAAGCTCTTGTTACACTGGTCAAAAACATGCTAACACCTGCTAACATGTGCCATTTGTGTGCTTTAGGAACATTTTCCACATTTAATCTCACATCAAATGATTTTTAGGGATTTATGGGGATTTATCCACTTTGGTCCCAGTTGACATTGATTGGAACATTATACCTGGGTGCACTTGCTAATTTTCATTGGAGGTGCTGCGCTCAGGGTTACAAGCATAGTCACAGCTCACTTCTTATGTACAGAAACACACAATTACCCCTGACATCTCGGAGGAGGCTGTGAAATTGACAACTCAATGTCAAAAAGAAAAGACACATTGATTTTACCTATCATTATAACAGTTGAGAGCTCACTCTTAGTTCCACTGTGGAGTCAAGAATAATAAACTTGCCTCATTGGCAAATAGTATCAAAAACTGTGTTCCAACCCAGATAGCAGAATAGACTGTAATGTTTTCATTCCAAGTCATAGCCTTACAGTCTTATCCCGAGGTGGTGGTGGGGGGGGGTTGTATCTTAAAGGTTGGAATATGGCCACAATAGCGACATCTAGTGTGTCTAGGTTGCAGCTGCAACAGCAGAAAAATAATTCCAGGCCTTGGGTTGCTGAGTTTGTTGCCGATACATCAAGTGACCAGCCGGCACCATGTCCAGTGACGAATCGTACAGGGTAAGGACTAATTTTGACTCAAAAGTTTATTTTACAGCAGTATTTAACATTAGCCTTGCTATCGATTATCTATTAGATGCATGTAATTTCTGACAGTTTAATTTGGCCACTCACCGCAGTGGTGAAAGTGAGCCAGCAATACTGGACAGGGCAGGAGGATTAAGCTGCCTCCGTTTCCTCCGTTCACTGGGTGTGGAGGTTGATGGGCCATGACCGGTCTTCTCATAACTAGGACCACCGTCATAAAATTAAAACAAGTATTGCAGAGGAGTTTAACTGCAAGCTAACGTTTGCCAAGTTAGCAAGAGAGTTGACTTACCAATCCAGTAGAAAAGTAGCCATTTACACGTGTGTTTTGATGCCGTGGAATTTTTTAAGTGGATCCATCTTGTGTAGGCGTCACCTAAATTTACTCTAATTTTTGCTATTCTCTGGTCACTCTTCTTCTGAGACGGATAATGATATTACAGGGGTTCAGACGCAGCTGCTTGACTTGCCGACTCCGCCATTTCTCCCAGTGCCAGCCAAGCTGTGCCGAACATACTATTGAAACATAGAGACCGTATTTGGCAACCTGCAATGGCGGCCCCTATTGGTTGGTAGATGTGAACATAACGCCATTGTCAAACCCGTCAAAATTAATATTTTCAGGCTCAATAATATGATTACATTGCAGCCCCCAAAGGACTGAGGCCTTGGGAAAGTATTTAATCAGGCTTGTTTTAGTGACCTTATACACTTTTAAAAGTCCAGTTTAAATGTGCTACTTTGGGTGTACAAACAACATAATTGTTTAGTTTTTTTTACACCAGTGAGTCTGTAACTCATTCTCTGGGAGGAAACAGCGATGGGGTGGCTCATTGTGGATTGTTAACATGCTGCATAAAGTCATGGATTTACAGACAAATTACGTCAAGACAAACTACCCTGACGATTGGCCTCTGTTTATTGTGTTGCCAATAAAACCTGTTAAATTCTTGCAGAGAGAGACAGATGGATGGCAGCCAGAGGCTTTAGTGGGTTACTGTCTTAGAAAAAAAGAAAAAACAAAAAGAAAGCTGGCTTAGATATTTCATATGTTCTATTATTTGAAAAGAAAATGTACGTGTTTTCGTAAAAGATGTGCCTTTTCACAAAGAAATGAGGCACCAGTTAGCTGAAGACTTCTTCACCAATCTGATCTTAAAAATGAGGTAGATGAAGTCTGATGCCACATTACATTCTCTGTAAAGATGTTTTTTCTTTCTTTCAGTGCACTCATACAAAATGAGTGCTGGGCATTGTAAAGTAGATTTGCTGCCTGATTCAGAAAAAAAGTCAATAAATACATGAAACACTGCTTGCATTTTTATGCAATATTGTAGTGTTTTGCATTTAGATAAGAAAACAATTTGATGTCCAAAAACACTGAATGTTATCGAGCCGTCTAAAATGTTTTTAGGGTTACATGATCTTAATGAGAGACCAATATTTCAGGAATGTTTATTCATTGATTCATTTAGATGCTTGAATGAACCTCTGAATGGAGTTAACTGAGATTGTTCAGGTATCCGATTAAGATGCCTCATGGTCACCTATCTGTACAGGTTTTTCCAGGTAGTTTCAACTGAGAGGAGACTTTAGGGCAGAACCAAAATTTGCAGAAGGGATTATTTTTGCCTCCTGGCCTGCATATAAGAGCTGATATAGGGATGTGTGCATCCCTCTTCGACCTGTTTCCTCAACATTTTGACCTTGGATAAGTAGAGACTAAATTATATAAGGATTATGTATTCAGAGGTATAGCCCTGCATGCCCAGGCCTAACAACACCTGAAATCTAATGTATGTTATATAACCAGTGAAATAGATAGAGTCTCAGGCAGACTGATGTTGTTCCTTCTCGGCATTGTGTTAACACAATCCTGAATACATCAGAGAAGCAAAGTGCCACAACTTTCCCTTAATAGAGGTACTCACTCTAATGATGGTCACAAGTGCATTTGATTAGCAGCATCTAATCCCCTTGTATTTATACTTGCTTTTACATTTTGGCTTAGGTTTTTGTTAAGAGATTAATGACAGTGCAATTTGTCATATTGCTGTTCATGTGAGGTAGTATTTACCAAACTTTAGGCACTACCAAAACTTTTGTATTTATGTGTTTTTATTATGCCCTGAAAGACGGCATTTTCATTTTCACAGGACCATATAGGTATAAAGAGGCCCTAATGAATTTAAGAGCACAATCCATTACTCTGTTTTTCTGTTTTTTGAATTGTAAGCTGATTGAAATAAGCTGTTGTAATTATGGTAACTGACCTATTGGCTCATTCTTCATTTTCACTTTACCATACCAAGCTACTCCTTGCATAAAGAAGACACATTCATAATTCTGAAGTATGTGTCGGGTACTCACATTCTTCTTTTATAAATTCCAGTTTTATTTGAGGGAAAGATATATGTATTGTAATGGTTCCAATGTTTTGGTTATTGTTCGTGTTGGTGTTGACAGTGGAGTTTGGGTGTTCTGGGGATGTGGGAGGAGAGAATGGGTGTAAGGGGCGGAAGTGGCGAGTGACCGGGATACTGAGACGGGGATTTTGGCAGCGTGAGTTGCAGCTGTGACAGTGACTCTGTGTTTTAAGGTTCAATAAATACCTGAAAGTGAGCTGAGTGGTCTCCTAGTGTCTTCCCTGCGGCAGCGGGTCATTACAATATGGTTTACACATTTATAGATGTAAGTTATAGCTATATAGGCTTATAAATGGGACAGTGGGGGTTCAGATAATTAAATGCAGCTTCTTACATGGCTCTAAGTGGTTACTAGTAATATCTAGATTAATTGCTTAAGCCTATTCAAATTATATAAGTAAACTGTAGTTTTTTTCTCTATGAGTATGATATACACATGCACATAGACACGCAAAACTGTCTGCTGGATGAATGAAATTACAGCATTAACCTCTCAGCTGTGTGTTTGCCATTAAATTGGATGAATCTTTACGGCTGTGTCATCCTTTCACATAAAAGTCCTCCAAGCTCTATTCTTCTCCTCCGAGCTGAGACCCAGCGATGTCAATTTAGGGTATTGAGTCATTTCAGGCCTCTCTCTGAGTTCATTCAGAGCTAAAAGACAACCCACCACCCCCACACTCACCCTTCACCTTACTAAGTTATAAATATTTGTGTTTATCCTCTGCTTGTTCTTTTATGATGGAGGTATGTGACATCACATGCAAACCTTACAAATCCCACTTAATTTACCAGAACTGTAATATCTAAAAAAATATCAAAGTTGCTTAATATGTCCAAATTGATGCTCACACTTTAAGTGGTAAAACTATTTAAGTTTGAAAAGTTGTGTTCCTGTCCTAAAATAAAACCACATTGTGCAGGGGGAAATTAGATGGATTCTGACCAAACTGATAAGTCGACAGAAATCTGGAACAGACATGACCTGCTGCTTTTCCGTAGAAAATTAATGGGCTTGTCAGTGGTAAGAAATGGAATGATGACTAATCTCGTTAGATTACATTTTCCCAGATTGATGTTTGGTAGAAAAGCTGCAGTGAAGTATATTTATGAACTAATTTACAAAGTACCTTTCATAGGAACATGAAAAATAAAAAATAGAAATGACTCAAGAGAAAAAAATAACTCACTTGCCTCTGTTCATTTTCACCTTTCAGCACTTTCCACCTAATTCCAGAACTGAGACCCTGAACTAAAACATTTTTTTAATTCTTTAATGTACTGATAAATGGCTCAGTTTAGCATCTGCTAACACCACACTCCGTATCTTTTTAGTTGTGATGCATAAAACATTTCTATATGCAAATAACAAATTTAGAGAGTTTCCACTCATGGCTAAAAATGGGAGTAGAAATCAGGTTTGTGCATACCTTTCATGATAAGTTTTTTTACACATCAACCTAGTGGAAATAATGCCATCCACCCATTTTTCTATACCGCTTATTCCAATTCAGGCTTGTGGGGGAGCTGGAGCCCTTTCCAGCAATAAGCAGGCGAGAGGTAGGGTACACCCTGGACAGTTCACTAGTCCATCAAGGGAAATAATCCCTATGCACATTTTCTACCTTAGTCAGATTTAGTCATGAAATGGCTAAAGGCCCATTTATGCTCGATGCAGAAGGTGGACAGACACTTTTGCCCGTCTCCGTTTGGTCAGTTTTCATGGGAATTTGCGTATCCGTTGATTGACACAGCAAACGGAGCAATACCACCAGACACCACAGGGGCAGTGTTGAACAGTATAGCTGACATGCAACCTGTGAAAGGAACAAACCAGAGAAAAAGGAGAGGAATAGGGAGAAGAAGAAGAAAGGAAGAAGACAATGAGGGCAACAACTAGAGAGATTGCAAGAGCTTTTGAAGACAGCCGTGTGAGTGTGTCGGGCAGTTACAAATAACTTCATAGCGGTGCATTACCACCACCAACCGGTGTCTGAAACTGACGTCAGAACACGGGAGTGAACTCTCAACTCAACACTGCACACTAGTGGATGAATTGATCTAAGAACCATGGCAATGTGAAAGACGTATGGAAGTATGAGGGCGGCGACGTAGGACAACATTTGAAACTGACATACCTGTTCACGTACGCAAGGGAGCATAAACCGGCCTTAATTTGTATATCTGGCCCCTGCTGTTGCTCCATCACGCAATTTAAACCTTTTTTCCACAGTCAATTCAACTGTTATTTGTAGAGTAAAAATCTCGCAAAAGCTTGTTTGACATTCATGCCTCTGAAATACACTAGAAATGGCACTAAATTGAATGCAACATCATAATTTCTTAAGGATTTCTGTGTTAAATAATTAATCAAAACAACAACATTGTCATTTTTAGACGTAAATGTAAATTTCCCTTGATGAGACATCACATTGAGAACAATCTGTCATGATTTCTCGCCTCCAGTCTGCTGCTCTCGTCCCAGACATTTCTGTTTTCACCACAGGAAAACAGTCAGCCATGGCTGAGTAAACCTGATCCTACATGATGTGATGATGCACCATGAAGAGGAGGGGGAGGACTTCCATTTTTTGATTACTTGATTTTATATTTTTGTTGCTGTTTTTTTTTTTTTACAGCACAGACTGTTGACAAAGACCCAGCATTCACAGAGATTAATAGGATGATAATTTGCCATTAACAGCTTGAACCCAAGCACCAGCTGGCCTGGAGGAGCATCAAATAGCCTCAGTCTCCGGCTGGGCTACATGCAACAAACTGTTGAGAAGATGGCAGCCAAGCGGTGCTTGATCGGGCGGCATGCTGCTCAAATTATTCCGCCACAAAAATAAATGCACTCTGTGTTTGTTTTCATTCAGAATCTGTTTCAGTTTCAGGATACCTCCCACCTCATCTGAACAACAGCTGAATCACAGCTAATCAACCAAGTTTGGATATTTAAGCAAAGAGTCAGCTTGTAATTAGAAACAGCTTCAAGTTAACCCAGTTTTTATGCCAGTTTCTTGCAAGGTGCAAGGAGATAATGACATCAATGTCAGTGTGGCACAATACTGGCAGAGAAATATATGCATTAGTGGAAAATATGCAAATACAACTTAATGGCGAGGTCATTGTGTTATATTAATACAGCAATGTAAATTTTTCACTTATATGTTGATTAAGCCACACTTTCATCATGGAGACACAGTTATGTTCCAGTGCTTTTTAATGATTTTTTGGGGCTTCAAACATTAAAATGATAAGAAAAAGAGGCAATAAAAGAAGCAAAAAATTCATTCTGAAAGAGAAAAAATTGAACTTGAGAGCTAGATTGAAGTTATTGAGTAAATTTCCTCCAGAATGTATGGCATTATTTAGTGTTTGGATGATCTGAAATGACAAGACGCTTCAAACTACTCAACATGATACCTGCACTTTAAATGACTAACTGCTGGCTGCATGTACCCTAAATCCAAAATTAAAATAGTATTTACCCTCTTCATTGGGTTTTTAAGAGATTGATTAAATGGAAACCATCATGTGTTGCCTTCAGTGGCTGATATCTTCTTGTCTACATTAAAGTTCCAGTGTAGCTCTGACAGGGGTCCATAAATTACTGGGTTATAAATCATAAGTCTATCAATTAAGAATCATTGGGTTTTATTACCCCATAATGAGACATTTTTATCTACAAATGAAAGATGTTCTGTTGTAAACATCTATGTCATGTATTATCATTAGTCCGGAATATGTATGCACAATATTTCATTCTCAATAGCAACTGTATATTGCGCTATAGAAATTTAAAGTTATTCAGCTGGTTGATTACAATATTACTAACTGTGAATTTGTGGAATAGAGCTAGAATAAAGAATATAGCTTTAGTGTGATTGCAAGCAAAGCTAACAATAAGATTATCTGCAGCAACGTTTTTGGTGTTTTCCATAAATATCTTCAAATTACACTATACAAGTAAAACAAAATGTACCCATTGAAAACGACTGTATCTTATACAGGGATCCTCTCATAATTCCATTGTACCAAAGTAGTACTCCATCATAATTGAAAAACTCCCCAGATTACCTTCAAGTGTATAATCTGAATACTCCTTACACTCTCTGTTATATAGCACTTATCTGCTACTGCCTAAAAATAATGTTGGCATTTTTCTTTCCTGTTAAAATTTCTTTAACCCTTCTTTCTATATTTTACTTCTTTATACTTACTTATTTCCAGGTTCCAATATATTTCCACAGTGCTCTACTTTGTGGATAAAGGAAATACAGAAATCAATGAACAGAAAACGCGACAGCCAGGTGGCTCTCAGAGCAGCCTGAGTGAGCCTCTCAGCTGCTTTGTGTGACAACAAAAGCCTCAATGAGCCCTCTTTACTGGTCCTTGGCCAGCTGTGATCAAATAACTGGAAGTTGGGAGCTCCCATCAATCCACAGCTAATGGTCTGTGGAAAGTGCTACAGAGACTCTTATCACACCGGAGATGGAACTTGAGGATTTTTGGGCTCATGCCCAGGCAGGGGAGGCTATTTGGCTGGCATTGCATCATAGTGCAACCCCATTCAAAATGATTGCTGGTGAAAGGGTCCCCCCTACCCCAACCCCGCAAGGGGGTAAAAAGAATCTCCAATTGACATTGAATGATTCTTGCACAGGAATGGATTCATCCTGCATCTGTCTTTTTCATATAACTTTCAGGTTCTTCAAACTTAAGAAGATCTGGGCTCTTGGCCCAGTGGTAAAATTTACTCTAATGCATTCTAGGCATGATTTCAACCACAGATTAGACACCTTAGTGCTGAGCGACAAATTCAATTTTAGAAATGAAGCTGTAGATAAATGGTACAGAGTTGTTGGGTTTAAATAAGGACACTTGAAAAAGAAAAGATGAGCAGGTAAAGAATAGATAAGCTACAAAGAAAAAATGTTGTGTTTTTTTTATGATAAGAGCAGGAAACATTCTCAAATTCAATCTGAGGAAAGAAAGACAATGTCAGAATGCACAACAGTAACAGTCTGGTTATTCTCATTTGGTATCAATATTAGGTTCAAAACAAAACTCAAGTGTCATCTCACCATTTATTGGTTGTGTTGCTGATATTAGCAGTAGCTACAAAACAAATGAGCTTGAGGGCAACATAGCCAACATTGAATTGTAATTAAGCTTATTTACATGAAACATGTTTAAAATAAATGTTGCATATTTCTTGCTCAATATAAAGCTACATAGAAATGTCCCAAGGTTGTCCCCATGGTTTGATAATATCTGCACATACTAAGTAACTTCCCACTCTCTTATTATCCTAATTTTCTCCAATACCTCCAGACATCCAGAAATAAATGCAAATCAACTTATTCTGCAAAATATAAATTATTTTTAAAAAATTGTCAAAGGTTATTGTAATAAAAATGATATAGAAGACAGTAACCAAAACATAATGTAGAATTATGTATGTCATGAAATAAGAATTATTAACATGGAATCCACCACAGAAGAAGTACTTGATCCACTTCAATCCACATCAAGCTTAACAAACTACTCTCATGTGTCCTCTTGGGCCTTGGAATGCCTCAGCATTTCCTAGGAAGAGCTGTAGAGGAACACTGTGGTGTGGGCTATCTGGGTATCCCAGCAGAACCTGTTGCTTCCAGATAAGCAGAAGAAAATGGATGGATGGGTGAATAACGAATACATAGACCCTCACACGCTGACATTTGGTCATTATGCAGCTGCATCAGTTTTAAATGCACAGGTTAACCTCAAAGCATCATTTTAGGATGTGCAGGTTATTCCAGACTTACAACAAACCAGTCACTTTAACACTTGAACCATGCTATTAGCCGTCTTTTAATGCCTAAACTTATATAAATAGTTCCAATGTGTAGCAAAAGACATACAGAGCAAAAGATGTCCATATGAAGAGCAATGAATAAAGCGGAAAAAACACAAAATCCCTGTCCCTCCCTTGGACTTCTTTAAGTAACTTGTGTTAGTTGCTGATGACCCAACACTAAAGAATTATTCTTTCCTGTCGCCATTTACTAAATGTGCAGTTTGAAGGATTAATGGTACAGCAGCAGTTGTGCCTGTGTTTATAACTGGTACAATTAATGCAACAGTGATGAGTATAAATGACAATGTGTTGGCTTTTGAAAAACGATAAAAGGCTAAGATAGATTCAAATTTTAAATGAGGCTGATAAAACATTAGTCATTTCCATTGTTATCATTACTATTTTACTTTCGTTTCCATTTTTTCAGCCCCTTTTGTTTGCTCTTTTGTTGCTATTTTACAAGTCTACATAGTAGAATCTGTATATTTGTATTTCTGTTATTATGGTGATATATGCACAGATATCTCCGTATCAGCTCATGTTCAGCTTGTTGACTGCAATCGGTATCAACAAATAAGATAATATCAGCTGATGGCGGTGGCTGATGTTTATCTGGTGTGTCCTGGTTGTGTCATGTTGACTTTGCCCTGAAACTGACAAGATTTATTTACATATCTTTTTGTTGGGGAAAAAAGGGAAAGAAATCATTGGGCTGTTTAAGCGATGAAAGGATATTGAGATGGGAATAGTTTAACAGGCTTAAATAGTCCTTTCAAACAGTTTATCCTTATAGAAATGTTAAATGTTACAAAGTTAAATGTTTGTGCAAACTGAACCACAATCAGAAACAAAACAAAAACTCTTTAAAGTCAAAGTTAACATGCAGAGCGATGAAATCCATCAGGGTGTTAAAGGTCAACAGGACCATCAGCTTGTAAGTGATAAAACAAGAATTCAACTCTCTTTTTTTCCAGGTCCTATCCAATGTTTTTCTACTTATCTGCTAATGAAGACTTTTAATGAAGTGCAAACTGAATACTTTATTGACACAATTATGCTCAAAGTAACTAACTAGCAGACTGTTTGTGTGGAAAGCTAAGCAGTGAAGCTGAGCAGAGAGCAAGCTGGACGCAGGCTGGGCAGGAGCATATGGTTGATTGTAGACGTGCATATGGATTTACATGCAGGAAAACAGGCATGCTGCCAGCAGTTAGAATAAGGAGCTGAACAGACAGCATCAGGCTACAGAGGAGATTCAAAATGCTGCCAAAGCACAGAGCTGAACACTCAAACAAAATCATGGATGTTGTGCATCACACACAAATTCAGGAAGACAACCCATAAGCATAATTACTCAACAGAGAGCCATCCGCACAGTTTGCCTACTCTAATGAAGAAATGCAGGAGGGAAAAAAGGTTAAACTTTATTCTATTTTTTAGATCATGACAAATTAATGTAAAAAAACAAAAGTATCATGATAAATGCTTGTCAGAACTTGAGATCAACTTGCTGTGAAACTATATTATCAAACATTTTCCCCCCTCAAATTTTCCTTAAACCTTACTTTTCTTTTAACATACTATCTACACAGGCTTTTGACATAGAGGCATTTTTTCCTCATTTTAAAAAAACTCAAATGTCTTTCAAAGTGAACTGCACATGCCAAAAGAAACTTCTGAACTCTAAACAGGATTCTCTAAACATTTCGATTAAGTTTAAAAGACACAATATTTAGCAAACCCAAAGAAACCTTGAAGATTCAAGCTGTAAGGAGCAGATTATACAGCACAATTGTAAATGTATCACTGTGCGTTTAGCAATGATAATTACATTTATCTTCTTAATTTTCATTTGTTATACTTCTTTTTTAACTTCTGTACACAGAATATAATTTGAAGTTTCAATAAATAACCAAACGTTAGCAAATAAATCTCTATCTTCTTAAAAGAGTGTCATGGTTTATTGCACAGAACCCATCCCTTTAGTAATGCTCTGGACCTGGGCTGTTGTCTTGTCTGGACCTGGGCAGAGAATGTCTTGTCCTCTGCTTTCTTTAATCTTTATTGTCCATGCGTATTTGATGAATGTAAAACTTTACATTCCTCTGTTTCTTCTCTCCTATCGCAGGTATCCCTGGACTGGTGTCCCTTTACGCCCCTGCCCAATAGGCAAGGCAAGGCAAGTTTATTTGTATAGCACATTTTCAGGTTGAGGACAATTCAAAGTGTTTTACATAAAACATTAAAAGCATTACAGATTTTTTTTAAAAAGCTGCTAGAATTACTTTGTACAATAAAATCATTTAAACACACAAAAACAATCATTAAAAAGATTGAAAGCAAGAGAAGTTAAAAGATACCTTGCAGGTTTCATGCATAGATGCATGAGAACAAGAATTTTTTTTAACCTGAATTTAAAAAGTTTCTACATTTGGTGAAAGTTTAATCTCTACTGGGAGTTTGTTCCACTTGTTTGCAGCATAACAGCTAAAAG
>JBBBVU010000018.1:22151159-22163151 GCA_037177055.1 Atherinosoma microstoma
GGTCTGTTTGTTAGGTAGTCATAAATCCAGGTGGTTGTGGAGGAATTCACCTGGAATTTATGGAGCTTCTCACATAAAGGGTTTAATTTTCAAAAACCTTTCAACAACAAAGGAAATCAGCATATTTAACGCTTTATTTGTCGAAGGACCATATTCAATCACAGGACATACAAAATGCCCCCTCATGTTACTCTAGGAAATCATAGAACCACGTGGAGTTCTCCTCACCAGTCATCAAAGATCAGGCTACATTCCAGATATTTCACTGAGATCGACTTTCAACATTAAATGAGAAGACATGTTTAGTACTGACAACTTACTACTGTAGGACTATTATTATTTTAGAGAAAAAGTCAAATCATGGGACCACCATGGGGCGATAAGAGGGATTTCTTTGCACGTGTGTGAAATATTTTCTGATTATCAAAATATTGATTAGAAACTTTTTTCACACACACAAAAAAAAATCTTGGCATCCCTTATGCAGGACCAGGAGGGTCTTTGAAAACCAACATAGCATTTTCATGATGAGTAATTAATTGTGAAATAAAAATTTCAATTGCTGAATAAAATGTCAAATTCGACAATTTGTTTAAAAAGAAATCAATTTGCAAAGTGTTTTGTAATTACATATTTTAAATTGAAATTTAAAGGTCTGGTTTCTAGAACCCACTCATAATCCATTTATTCAATCAAAATTTTGAAAATTATAGATCTAGTAAAGTATTATACATTGATCATATTATTCAAAGCATTCAACAAATCACTACCCATATAGAAAAAATGTTCATGATTTGGGAAAGTTCTTATAATTTGAGAGGATACGGAGAGTTCACATTACCTAAATTTAGAACCACTCGACAACGTTTTTGTGTGTCTGTATGTGGAGTAAAATTGTGGAACAGTCTGGATATCTATCACAAGCAATGCCCAAACATCTACAAATTTAAACTGTTATATAAACGTTTGGTCTGGTCACAGTATAAGAATGACATCGGGCTCATCTATTAAGTGTTACTGTTGTTTCTTACCATTGTTGGTATTAAATTACGATTTACTGCAGTATTTAAATCTGATGTGATCTGGTGCAGAACTTCTTGTTCCATGTCCTGATGGCGGTTTGGGAAACAGGAGTGAGTGATTTAAATCTCAGCATATTAAGTTACGATGACATGGGGTGGGATTTAATAAGTTTTCTTCTTCCCACTCCTTTTCAAGCATTTAGGGTGTTTGTTATTGTTTCTTTCTTGTTATTTGTATCTTTATTCTTTTTTTGTGTTTCGTTTTTTTGTCTGTTTTTGTTTAGATGTTGTACATACATACACCTTATTGAGTGAATTGCTTCATTTGATGCTGTTAAATGTGATTATCTGTGTCATAAGTGCTCGAAATAAAAATTAAATGAAATCGTAATGGGCCAAAAGATTTCCCCAACAGACATCGGGCAAACACAGACCTGTGTGTGAAGCATACAACACACATCTATGGGCTTCTGTAAAGTTCATCACCTGGCATTAAAAGTCCCAAATTAATAACACTTCAGTAGGGTTTTTTTTGTCCATCCATCCATCCATCCATCCTCTTCCGCTTGTCCAAGGTTGGGTCATTGGGGCAGCAGAGAAACTCAGATTTCCTCTCTCCAGCCACTTCTTCAAGCTCATCCAGGTTCCCAAGGTGGTTCCCAGTCCAGCCGAAAGACATAGTCTCTCCAGTGTGTCCTGGGTCCTCCCTGGGGCCTCCTCCCATTGAGACATGCCTGGAATACTTCACCAGGGAGACGTCCAGGAGGCATCATAATCAGATGCCCAAACCACCTCATCTGCATCCTTTCAGTGGCTCTACTCTCAGTCACTCCTGGGACTATCTGCCTATACTTCATATGGACATATTTTATCCTCATGATGGAGATAACTTTGTGGTAAAACCTTCTGAGGACATTACATTCGTTATCTGCAGACTTCCATTAACCTTACTCTAAGTCTTAATAAAAATGAATGATTTACATTATAAGACTTGCTTTATGTCTGCTGCAGACGATGTATTTCCACTACACGTGACCATGTTAATGCTGTAGATATGTCTCCAGAGCATGGCTAAGCACATACAGACAGACACACACAAACACTATCTGTTATATATATATATATATATATATATATATATTATGTTAAACAGACACTTGCTTCACCATTAGTGTCTGTGCATGTATATCATTTGTATGCACTGTATGTGTTTGTGTGTGTCCATGTGTGCTGGCACTTAGACTGACTTTCACCTCTGTCAGCACATCTCCTGCTGCTGCGTTCAGTAACCTTGACATGTGCACATTCATCCTGCAGCTACTCTGCCACATTGTGAGCATTTAAACTGGCAACAGAATCATACCACTCCACCAGAAAAATAACATCAATAACAACAACACAGTGTAAGCAAGCGGATGGGTTTGTTTAGTTTCAGCCCAACACAGATCACTCTACAGCTTCCTCACCTGTCACATGTCCACAAACTGTCTCTTGGTCTCTGTCCTACTTTCTACCAACAACTGGTTGGGACAGATGTTTGCCCTCCCTGATTTTGGTTCTGCTGGAATTCCCTTCCTGTTGAAAGCAGCACTATGTATGTACAGATGAGTTTACCTTTACACACCATGTCACACGCTAGCAACCAGTTATCAACACGTTGGCCGTTTTTTAATGCACCCTGGCTGATTCACAAAAGAAAGGCAAAAGGAAATTATCAGAGGAAGAGAGCAAAAGATGAAGAAAAGAGGACAGAGCAATAGATAAGACAAGAATCAACATTAGACTGACTTTTACTGTCTGGAGAGAGCTCATAGTACAGGCAGGATGCAAGATGGATGCCAAATTAGCCGTTGTTCGGGTGCGCCTCACTGAGAAAATCTGTCAAAGTTCAGCAGTGCTTCTTTAAATGGAGTTGTGAATACTATGACACACCGTTAGACTGCATTGCAGTAAATTGCACTGAATTAGTTTGAACTGGGCTGTATTTAGGTATTTTTTTCTGTAAACCCCCTCCAGAACCCTCTGCAACCTTGAATTGGATTTGGTGGATATATAAAATGGATGGAAGTTTCAGCTGAAAATACCACCGATTTTTTAGTTTTTAACATGCTTTTAGTCCAGTATCAAACAGACTGTTTAAGTGTTTATATCTTTAAATCCATGAAAGCTGCTGCTGCCCACACCTGCTCCAGGATAGGTCCTGCAGGCAAATCTCAGGAGAAGCACAGCATATTTAGTTGACTGATGGCAGTTACACAGATGTGCATGAGTTATCATTTTAGATGTAAATGTTATTGAAGACTTTCTAACAATGTAGTCTTATTAGCCTATTTTCAGTTAATACACTGTATTTATTCCAGCATCTAAAAGAAGTGTGGAAATATAAGGAGATATAAGCAAACAAAGCTACCTCTGTGTTAGCCATATGTACCACATACTCATTATGGGGAGATTCTTGAGTTTACTCTTGCTGTCAAGAGCAGAACTATTGCCATGTTGGTAGCCACAAAAGATATTTTTGCATTAGACCTAAGCAGAAATCCTTGGGGCTGAAAAATTACTCCAATGCAAAGAACTAAACACTTCAGATCCATGATTGGCCATTTGATCCTGGTTTTACAAGTCAAAATCACAACAGGCACCCATTTTGATGTCATAACAACAGCCCAGCTTTCTTTTGAAGTTTTGAAGCTGTATTAAGAATTACACTAATGCATTAATATGGGTGGGCCTTTTGCAGGAAATAATAGTGGACAGCATCTTTTTCACGATTGTAAGGGTGGATTTGTTCACCGGCCAGAAGCAGAGCGTATCTCCTTTTCACATCACAAGGGGCTTCACACCAGAAGAGTTGATTTAGAGACACTTACTGAACTATGGAGAGACTGTTCCTAGACACTGGGGAGACACAGTTATGTATAAATACAAAGTGGATTTTGCATAATATTGTCTCCTTAAGGGATTTAAGTGTTCTATGGGACATTTACAAGCATTTAAAAAATTTACATTTTGTCCTGAGGGTGAGGAAAGATTTGTTACCTAAAGTCGGGGGGGAGTTGGATGTAAAGCATTATTATCATAAGTAGGGGTCCTTGTGTTAGTTCTGTGCTGTCTGTAAGTGGTAATAATGTCACGTGCATGACAAATAAAATACAAAAATAGAGAGAAAGTAACCTTTCAGTTTTAACTTTGTGCTCCAAACATCCCACTTTATCTGTACCTGCTGTATTGAACTGATTCGGATTGCTCTCTCTTCTGGAGTCTGAATGAAAACCTAATTTCTTCTGCAAACATTGGTTCTCTACATTAAACCTTGCAGTAGAGAAAGGAATGAAATGATGTCACGGTCAAACTGGTACGTTTTGTTGTGCCTGATACTGCAGCTGCTGCAGCTAACTGAACACACGAATATCCAGTGTCTATCTAACTGAATACAATACAACTAACTGAATAAAAGAAAACAACCCAAAAAATTGTTGAAAAACCACAACAATGCACATAAACAGGAAGGCGTAAATTACTTAAGATGACAGAATACATGGTGCAGCTGAGTTAAAAACTCCAACAACTAAACAGAGACCAAATAAAACTCTCTGTATTAGCTGAAGGCAACTGTTCACCCCTTTACACAGCTGGTTGTAACCTTGGTGAGTAATTTCCTGTCCAGTCAGCAGCAGGTAAAGTCAAGGAACTCTCAGAGATAAAGAGACAGATCAGATCTGATTCCTCTGTGCTTCACTGTGCATTTGAACGTGACACCACTGCCAGCTTTTGTTCCTGCGTTGTCAGACATGTTGGTCTGTGCTGCTCCTGCTGTTGCAGCAGACAACATAACTCATTAGAGATAACCTTGAGAGGAAGAAACACAGTCTGTGTGTGTGTGTGTGCGCGCGTGTGTGTGCGTGCGTGCGTGCATGCGTGTGTGTGTGTTTCGTCACAAAAATCCAACATTGTGGTTAATTATAATAAACCATGCCATTAACTGTTTTACACCTTCTCTCGGGCTCTTCCTTACAACCAAAACTCTCCTCCATGGCTCCAGGAAATCTCAAAAAGGCAGATTTGATGATTCTCGTGTTTTCTCTTAACTCTACAGCGACATAATCAAAAGCACAGGACCTCAAAGGAAAACAGGCCTGAAGCTGTTGGCACAGCAACCGATAGGCAAAGCAAATTGAGGAGAAGGCAGAGAGGCAACGATCTCACACTTCCAAAGGAAAAATGCTCAAAAAGCTGCAGGTTTAGCTGATTTTGACACACTTAAGGCAGAAGAAATAAGGAAAGAACGATAAGAGAAAAAAATGACTGTGCCGGAAGAAATGAAGGAGGTTCTATCAAAGAGCACAAAAGATGAAAAAAGATCAAGCTGATTGAGGAATGAGTGAAAAGTGAAAATCAGTTTTCTAGGATCTGTTCTGAACACTAACAAACAGTTCAATTTATAATAGAGTCAGACAGGAGTTAAAATGAGGAGGTCAGTATCACTGCCAACAGGTTTAGATTCAATGTCCAAAAGAAAACATGAATTGTTTGTTGTTTGTACAAAGCAGCTGATAGGAGGCCGTACAGGTCTGAAGTCTGACACTAAGCAGCTTCTAATATACTAACAGTGAGGGGATTTTCCATTTTATTCTTAATCCTCTAAAAGCTTCTTGAAGAGCAGCCAAGTTGAATGCTCTCTCTCCTTAAGTTCAGTCATGATTTACTCCCTCGAAATCAAGAAATAAAAGGAAACAATTTGTATAAAGCTTTTTGAGTTATGATTAAAATTTGGCTGAACGATGTAAGGGCGTTATACGATAATTGCAGTTTATGCAAGTCTGGCATGTTTCCCATTTGTTTCTTCTGTGGCAGTTAGAGTTGTGCTACATTTGCATTTTACCTTCATTTTACTGGTTTGGGAACAAGAGGTCACATAAAAACATAAATGTGGGGTGCAATTACATCTAAGCGCTCTGGAGGTTTCCTGATTTTTTCAATGAATCGATTTGGATATGCTGTTTTCCATCAACAATCTCAAGGGAGTCATACTCCTTGTATATATAGCAGCTGCCATATTTGTGCCAACATTTATTTTATGGTGTCTCTGAATGGACAAACAACTCTGTGTGTGAAGTGACAACCTTCAAAGTAAACTTAACTCGTATTAAAAGTAAACATTCTGTTGTGTTTCATGTTGTAACAAAAGAAAATGCCAAACCTGTGCACCTTCAGAGTTCACATATCTATAAAACAGTGCCGTCTGATCAATATCATCAACATGGCTCAACTCATCACAGGTAATCAAGTCTGCTGGAGCTGGATTAGTTTGCCGAGGCATGATATTTGTCTTTGCAGAGAGAGACATGTGTCTATTTCACATTTTGGTATTTTGTGTGTTATCCGTTCATGAAAGGCTTTCCACACCTTACTGTTTCTTCAGTTGCAATGAAACCTGTAGCTGTAGTTGAGTTAAGGGACTTGATCCACTTCTTTAAAGTATGTTCGCACTGTTCTGCTTTCCACCCAAGTTCTGACATCACTTTTTATTACTCTTCTCAAGCTTGATCCTTTTTAGCAAATGCTGTGTGTTTTTTCTGGTAATTTCTTTCAACATTAAGTTTTTTGTTGTTTCCTAATTTGTAGCCTCAGTTCAAGCAAAGCCAGCATCATTGGTAATGAATGTAAATTAATATTTCCACGCAGAATTACTCTATTTTCCACTGGAGTCAGTGCAGAAGGCCTGAAGAGCTACATGTGGCTCAAAAGTCTTGGGTTGCAGACCCCTGCTTTAAGCTTTAAAACTGTAGTACCAGCTTTGTTTTAATAAGTGCTAGAGCACTGTTGGGATAAGTCACGCCTTAAAAGGCATATACAGTCGTAAAAGATAGTATACATAATTGTGGAGTAGTTACATGTAGTGCAGTCATCCTTACACTTGAGGCCACTGAATTCACTCACAGATGAACACACCCTTATATCTGAAAAAAAATTGTATACTGACGGCCAAATTATTGCAACACCCAACTTGACCACTGAATGTCAGTAATTCTTACACACTGTACCTTAAAGTGGTATGTTGGCAAATATCCATGGATGGAAACCTCCAACTTTGCAATAAAAAAAGTCACTTGTCCCAAATTGTGTCCACTTCAGCAGAGGCTTAGAGAGTGATAGAGTTTACCAGATTTTGCCCACAGACTGAATCATTCAACATGGAAGTGAGCAGGTCTTTGTGAAGCACATTGTGGTGACGAAGGCATTTAGGTGAGAACTTCCCGATCTTTTTGATACAGAGGCAGACAGGTGAAGTCAGGAAGATTCCTGAGGTGACCGAGAACACGGATTACTGCTTGACGTACAATCCATCATGCCATGAATAGCGTGAAGTGAACTAGCAGAGAGCGAAGAAGAGCCTAGGCAAGATAACTGCTGGAGGAGTGAAGTATTGTCCCACAGGTGTGTGGAATAATCAGCCACAGCACCAAGCCAGCTGGCCACAACCAGACGCACACACATACCAATCAGGAATGGAAGGATGACAAACAACAGGAAGGACAGTGGGAGAACATCAGTTACACGAGGTACTTTTTTATGACATTTTATTTGAAATGTCATAAAAAAATAAGCTACCCTTAGAAAGAAGTCATTGTTTTAAAATATGTATTTTCTGTGGCCACTTATTTCCTGGAGGTTGGTTTAAATTTCCAGGCTGCATTTGCACATAATACAAACTGCAAGCATAAAGAAAGGATTTCAAGTTCATTGCAAAGCAATTTAAAAAAAAAAATCAATTTAAAATAAACATTTCATCAAATGAGGACAGAAACATCACTGAAACTTCAAACGAAAAAACACCAACAAACATCATTGTCTGAAAAGTTAATCAGATACAAAGTTTTTGCTGTAAAAGACAAAATTCTCCCTTTGTCTTTTGTAAAGATTTTGTGTTTGTTTTAAATAATAAGCAGCAGGGTTAAATAGTTTCAGAGAAATTGGTCATTTTATAGACCAATTTCTGTTTCTCCATCATTCCAGTGGCTTTTTATTGCTAACCTCTTGTTGTTAAGCATTTGGAAATACATCCTGAGTCAGTAAAACATTCTCTGTCCACTGTGCACATTATTAAAGTATAGCACCTTCACAACGTTGTCATAGTACAAAAGAGTGCAACTGGAAGCTCTGAAATGTTGACAGAACATTTGATACTTGAAATTTTCTAAATGCAAAATACTCTCTGGATTTTTTTTTTCCAGCAGTGAGTTGATCCTCGATCTCTTATTTCTATTGCTGAATATTTTTTTTCCATCAATAAGAGCATGAATTAAAAATATTTAATTCATGGGCATTTAGAAATACCCAGGTTTCTCTTACAGCTCTGAGTTGTGGTCTTCTTTCATTTTTTGGCTTCTATCCTGACTAGTTGACATTTTTAGAGATTTTTATTCAGCAGAAGCTATAAATTATTTCTTTATACCAACTCTTGTTCTTGAAAGAACAACGAAGCAGTATAAAGCACACAGCAGCCTGAGCAAGACTTTAAAGTGAATGAGTAAAGGCATCACTGATCAGCTTGTGATCGCATCAACACTACCAGGCTGTCAAACGCTTGTAGTGCTGTAAGACAAGTAAAGTCCTTAAATAATTGCATTTAGTCACTCTCGATCGCTGCTGGTTTAATCTGCCATGGTTATTGACAAACAGAGACACCAGGCTTCTGAACAGCTAAAGATTTCCAGTGATTGAATTTTAAATAAACCCATCCACTCATGTGCTCACACTAAGAGGTCATTGACAAAAAACATGGATTTCTGCCTAATGAGAAGCTGCTGCAGCAGAGTTATGGCATTCTGGGAACTCTGGCTAATGCCGCCCTCTGTTGTACACAACACTGAATTACCGCTGCTGCTCTGCGTGGAAGACAGATCAGAGATCAGCAGACCTCAGGCACATGAAAAATTTGTGTAACTTGAGCAGCAGTTTGGCCTGCAGCCAAAGGGTTTCATAACAATGTTAATGTCAACATACACTGCTTGGGTGGCTCCAGAAGGCTACACACCTCTAGGTGTAAGTTCTTTAGTTAATCCTTTGTTAGTTTAAGTCCTGTCAGTTTTCCATTACAGGTTTACAGTTGCCATTATCAAGACTAAACCACATGGATGTTTAATGATAGTCTCCTAATGAAAACCCATTTTTGTGTGACAGGATTCTTCGTAAAAGAAAAACCATTAAACTGCTAGTTTACTTAAATTGACACCATGAGATATGAGATGTATTTAATCTATCAGAATTTCATAACCTGACATCACAGAGCAGAAGAATAAGATGGATTTCTGTTTGAAGGAATCTAGATAGAGAAGTCAAATGTAGGTAGAAATCCCTTTTCTGACAGTCAAACTCTGGTCCTCGAGTGCTACTGTCCTGCAGGTTTAGTGTGCTTCCCTGCTTCATCACACCTGATTCAAATTAAATGGATCCAACAGATTGTTGTCAAGTTGCACATAAAGACTGATTGTTTTGAATCAGCATCTGGGTCAGTGGCTCTCGAGGATCAGAATTTGAGACCCCTGTACTAAGCTCTCCATAAAGAAGTTACAAAATATTGAAAAAAACATAAAAAAGAAGAATGTTTCATAAAAATGATAATAAAATATGAATAAACTTGATTTAAAAAAAAGAATACAGACAGAGTTGTTAGTGGTTTTAAGATACATTTTTACATCTGTCAGATCTATTCCTCATGATGAATCCACATGTTCCACAATCAAGAGGTTGCAAACCAATGTTGGTCTAAAATCTTAAATAAAACTTCCAGTCCAAAAATTGTGTTTGAAATGTGTCCTTTTTTTTTTTCTTTTTTTTAAAATCTGGTCTAAACCACGTTTGGAGCTGGTCTGAAAAGTGATTCAGATCAGACGGGGACACATCTTGTGCAGACAATCTGGCTGCTAAAAAGCAGTTTCTCCTACGTCACTTAGAAGAGTGACATATGATGACTCAGACTGGTGACATTACAGCAACAGCCACAGGCCAATAAACTGAAAAACAACCTGTGGAAAGACACGTAATTATTAATTGTTAGCTGACCAGTTTTATGATGACAATTACGTGCAGGAAACTGGAAGGAACTCATTGTTAGTACATCAGCTTACGCAAACAAGATAGCGATGTCTGGACAAAAAAAAACAAAATAAACTAATTTGATAACAATCTGAACGGTCCAGTGCAGGCTGAATGTAGCTTTAAGCTGCTTTAAGGCTTGACATGTGTGATAGGTACCCGCATCACTGACTGACTATAAAGGCACTTCAGTTTAAACATAACACTGAGACTGTGTTGGAATAACAGCCTTATAATAAACAGCGTTATAACAGTGTTACTTTTTTTCAGTATTAGGTAATCTAACTAATTACTCTATCCATCGTTAGAACACTGTTACCATTACAGATTATAAAAATGTGGTATGTTACAATAATTCCAAACACTGAAGCTCTCTTCATTTGACCAGAGACTTAGCGGGAGAAACAACCACATAAATGATGATGCATGAGGAAGAGCATGTCATTGTAAGACAAACAGAGGCAGACTCGGCTGAGTGTGGCATGCAGCAAGAGTGAGTCCAGAGAAAAACCAAGGAACTTTTTAAACTGACAAGAAACATTACTTTTCCCTTACTGAGATAAAAGACAAAAAAGTTTATCAGAAATATTCATTATGACCTGAGACAAAGTGTTTCTTCAACATCCAAAAAGCCTGAGTATACAGGTTTTTTTATGACAACATTTTTTCTGTTAGTAATCTATTTTTTTAAGATCTAATATTTATTTTTATGATGAATAACTGAACATGCAGCTGAAGTTCCATTAAAGGGAACATATTAGATTTTTTTTTTTTTTTAAAGTCATGGAATTATAACTTTCCTGAGAAATTAGTTACTTTTATAATGCTCATTTACTCAGTTACTTTTTGGGAGAAGTAACTAGTAACTACTTTTTTGAAGCAACATGGCCAACACTGTGTGTCATAAGCTAGCAACTGGATATCAACACACACTGATTGATTTGAGCATGCACCGTGACTGATTCATCAAAGAAATGTAAGAGGACATTATCGGAAGAAGACAGGAAAAGAGAGAGAGAGGGGGGGACAGAGCAAGAGTTGTGACAAAATTGGACTGACATTCACTGGCTAGAAAAAGCACAGGGTACAGGTAGGATGCAAGATGGATGTGATTATTAGGGGGTCCCTCACTGAAAAAATCCACAAAAGTTCAGTACTGCTTCTTTAACTATTCAACCACTTCAGATGTATGTTCAATCACTTTCTGTTTAAGATAATTACCACTCAGTAGCTAAAAAAAAGCTAAGAAAAAGGTTGCTTAACATGTAAACCCACCCTGTAACTTTTACAAGATTCCAACTGATTGACTTGTTCTTAAAATTCTAGTAACAGTCTGTCACATAAGCAGTCACGTTTATCTGATGTGACCTTTTATCAGACATTACAGTTAAGCTTTTCAGCTGTTTCATTTTATTGATTGCAGTGTGCAGTGGTTTCTAGGCTACTGTTACAACATTTCACCGACAAGAAACTAAACCCAGTCCAGCTGACTTGACTCAACCTAAGTAGGAATTTTACAAGTAGCCTCTGTGAACCCCTAGCTCTTTGATGTCAGAGCTAACACAACAGAAGTATTCATTAATTTCACACCTAGCTTGTGTGTCCAGCATTCTTTAGACTCATTTTCTCATGTTCAAACAGAAGAGCACCTAGGGACAACAAGGTGAGTTATTCCACCCACATGCAACTGCCATACTGGCGTCTGACAAAAATCTGAAACATGCAGAATATTTGTAAATAGCTATTTAACTTTTAACTTGAGCGCCTCGGGATCCCCCCGGATGAGCCGGGGGGGAGGGAAGTCTGGGCTGCCCTGCTCAAGCTGCTGCCCCCGCGACCCGACCCCGGATAAGCGGAAGAGGACGGTACGG
>JBBBVU010000018.1:22190653-22214205 GCA_037177055.1 Atherinosoma microstoma
TGTGTGTGTGTGTGTGTGTGTGTGTGTGTGTGTGTGTGTGTGTGTGTGTGTGTGTGTGTGTGTGTGTGTGTGGTGAGCCCTGCCTGTCCTCTGGCTCAAGCCCTGGTTTTCTTTTTTTGGTCTTTTTTTCCTTTTTACTTTAAAACGGCAGGATAATGAGTCCAAACACACCTCAGATTTTGAGGAACTTCAAGGCCAAAAGTGAGCAGTGTTAATAACTGATTTGTGCAGGGACTTAATAATTCATTTTTTTAGATTGCATGGGTTTATAGGCTCAAGCTCTAGGCATACAGTAAGGTTTGGGAATAAAAATTAATAAAATTCACAACGAGTGGAAAAAAAATACCTATCATGCTGCAGGGTTGACAATTTTCCTACTTTGGTTTGAAACACCTTTGAGACTGTCAGCCTGCTAAAACTAATCTCTTGCCAAATAAAAAAAAAAAAGAGGCCTTAGAGCCAATTCTTTATGAAAAACTGTTCTCTGTTAAAAAAGCTTTTTTCTGAGTTTGTTAAAGAGACTCTGTTCAACTTTTACTATTTGCTCAGTGATGCACCCCCTATCGACGGCGAATTTCCTCAAACACACTGCTTCTTTTTTTTGACATATTGGGAAAATCAGAAGAAAGTAGCCATGATATCAGGAAGAGAATTGTGGAGCGGCAAAGGTTTGGTTGATCAACGTCTTTCCCATGGTGTTCATACCTGCGTATATTTGTATGAACAGATAAACATGGCACTTACAACCATCTGGAAGTTGCACCAAAGGATGAACCAGACTTGTGGAGTTCCATATTTTCGCCAGTCACAAGGACAGCCTATTTGGGCTGACAGCCAAGCTAGAATTCAGCTAAATGACAGCATGTCAAGCATTAGCTGTTAACAGATAATATAAGAAATTGAATACTTTAAACTAAATAAACAAAGCACAATGTGTGCAGGCTCTCAGTGTTTAAACCTGACTGCCTACATTCTTCCTCAGCCAGGCTTTAACACCCCACAGGCTGCAGATAGAACAAGGAACAACAGCCGCAGGGTCGATTTTCATGCTCTGAAGTCAATTTCTTTTTTACTTTTGTTTTTTCTGCATTGCTTTGTCTATCTTTTGTATCGAAATACCTTCCTCTGTATCGCAGTTTTCACCAACAAGACAACACATCAGTCTTGTGATGTCTTGTTGCTGAAACTGAAATACAAATATATTTGCCCTGATCTTTCACCTGTAAAACTCTTCTTGGAAAAAAAAAAGACAGTAATTTGGCAATTAATAAATGCAAGTTTCCCACAAATCTTCCGATGTCTAAATAAAAATTATTAGATTCTATCAAAATCAACGGAATCCACCAGGCAAGTGAAATTTTTCAACAGATAAACGCTGGATACCTTGTACTCTTAAGTGTTAAAAAGTATTTTTATAAGCATATGTTCAAATGGCAAACAGAGAAGGATGGTGTGTTGTTTTTTTTTGTCTTTTACACTTGTTGGTGTACAAACAAAGACTTCTATCTGTAATTAAAGTCTGTACATCCAGTTAGCTTACCTGTTTAACTTATTGGTCACTGACTAAAACAGACATCTTAAAGGTGCATTATGTAACTAAATCAAAAGTCAATGACAGAAAAAAATTAGATATCATTAAAAACTGTGTTTCTATTGGTTTCTAATCACTTAACTAAAATAAATATTCTCTCAGGATGAGCCATTTACAGTATATCTACTTGCCATGGGTCCACATAAATGGCAGCTTCCATATTTGTGCCACCATTTTTACTATGGTGTCTCTGAATGTGTGTGAAGTGAGAACCATCTGAGCTTTAAATCTGCAGAACTGTCTTTGTTTGACCAGAGCACAGTTTGGGATGAGTAACGACTTAAAGATGCATAACGTAACTTTCTGACCTCAAAACACTGCATTTGATGGCACAGTGACATCTATGATGTACATTTCTGGAGCCGTCTCTGCCCGGCAATGTCCCGAGGCTGAAAAACTGCACTTTACAACTTTTTCTTCTGGGACATTGCGTGACATTATAGCCCAGTTTTGCTTTATGCACTGTATCACATGCTAGCAAGTGGATAAAAGTACTCCAGCCATTTTGAACAAGCAGCGTGGTGGATCCAGCAAAGAAAAGCAAGAAGAAATGCAAGAAGGCATTATCAGAGGAAGAGAGGAAAAGAAAAAGAGAAAGAGACAGAGCAAGATATAAGACACAAGTCAAGATAAGACTGTCTTACTGGCTGGAGAGAGCTCACAGTACAGGTAAGAATCAAAACAGATGCCAAATTAGCTGTCGATAAGGGGTGCATCACTGGGAAAATGGCAAAAGTTCTGTAGTGCAGCTTTAAAAGGCACATAGAACACAGCAGTTACCTGTAATGCAGTCATCGTTGCACCTGAGGCCACAGAATCCACCCACAGATGAAAACAGTTTCATGTCTGGAATTTTAGCCACCGAAGGTCACTGTCCATTCACAACTGTATTTGGCATTTATAGTATTTTCTATGCCCCTCTTTACCGCGACATATCAGCAATTCTTACACACTGTAGCTTTAAGGTTTTCTGTGACTGCTTTACACTTGTTAGGCTCAATACCTGAATATGTGGTAATGAATATGATATTTTTTTTATAAAGAATCAGACTAATATCAAAGGATTGAATAGAAAAAAGGCCTGTCTTTCAACATTGAAGTCAATAAACATGCATACTGCTCAGTGAGTGGATTTTATATTGCAATACAGAAGCTGGCCACTGGGGGTCAGTGTCGCATAGAAGGGTGAGCAGCAGCCAGGGGTGGAAGAGAGTTGTTCCGGGGAGAATAAGACAACGAAGAAAGATGGCTACAGCTAATGATAACTAGCTTTGATGATCGAAAAATGCTGCGATCTTTATCCTTTTAGTATTCGTAATATCCTGCCATAATTTATTTTTTTTAAATCCCTCTTTTGACCCTGTAAAGTGTCAGGCTTAGACGTAAGCATTAGTGTGTGTTGTTGGAGCGATTTAGTGAATAGCTTGTCAGAAGGCTGTGTATGTGTGTGTGTGTTTGTGTAGCGGGAGGGGTTCGTGTCTCCTGTCAGCTGTCAGTCAGTTAAGCGTCAGGTGAGTCTCTACCTTTTTCTATTCCCCTTTCCTAGTAATGAGTTAATGTCGACTAACAACACAATTGTTTATGCCTCATAGGTTCATTCCATGGTGGAGAAAAGTTTGCAAACTTTGCTGTGAATCGTGATGAAGTCCTAGCTTCCTACTTGCTTTAAGTTTAGTCCTTACGTGTATGTTAGTCCGTCTTTTTGTAGAGTATTAAGCTTTAATTTTTTATATTTAAGCTGTGACTGGTCTTTCCCATTATTTCTATTCCGTTTAGTCATTGCTTACAACAAATGCTTTTCAAAGGGATAAAAATATCGACCCTGAGATGCTCTCTTTTCCTCAGTGTTGGTGAATGCTTTTAAGAATAAGTAATACATGTTTTTGACGTTTTTAAAAAGGAATATGTGAAATGACTATTAAAGACCAGACATATAGAACAACAAAACATTCTGAATTGTGAATCCTCTCTGTCTCTTAGTCCAAAGAGGATTGTGGGAAACAGCAGCCATGGCAGCTCCTGTAAACGTCCAGACTCCCAGTAAGACCTGGGAGCTGAGTCTGTACGAGCTACACAGGAGCCCTCAGGTAAACCTCTCTGGGGTTTTTTGTATGTTTTTCCTCACCAGGACTAGGCTGAGTTTAGGCCTCTAGAATGATGACACTGAGGACATTCACTTATGGACGAATCTTCTAAAGACTGTTAACTCATTCGTGTCTAACCTGGTGTTTGGAGGGAGAGAGAAAAAATAATAATGCTCTAAAACTACAGTATTGTTTGAAAATATGCTCTTAAAACTTACATTTTTCAAAAATTTCTTGACAGTTGTTCCCATGTTTTGAAATTTTTATTTCTCAGACTGAAAAGACAAGAAATGGGGAGAAGCCATTTGATTGGCTGGAGGTTCATCCTATCTAATTGGTGTGATGAGGGAGTCATGGGTATGAATGGGAAATATATGGTTATCTTGCATTCAGTCTTAATAGTTAAAGGGATTAAAACCTGATATTTTGGTTCAGGTTAGAATCAGTTCAGTTACTGAACCTGGAAATTCATGAAATGGGGTTAGACTTAGAGTCTCACAATTATCTTTCTCATTATAGTCATGAATTTATGAAAAGTACTGAGAAATAATGTTTTTGTGAGAAACGGTTAATAACTTGACATCAGTATTCTGGATCCAAGTTTACTAGAAACACAAAGACTTTTCCTGACGTTTGATTGCTGTACATTATAGACTCATTTAGTATCTTTATTGGAATAATAACATAGATTGAACATTTTCAGTCAAATGATTATTTATTGCCCAGTGCTGGATAGCCTCTGATAAATTTAACATTCAAAGCATTTGTTTTATAATTTATAACAATTAACTAATGATGAATCAAACTCTATGAAGGACATCTGCAGAAATGTTGCTAAATTGTATATAACAATGTGTCCTCTGTAAGAGACTGTCACATCATCTGGCCAGAGTCAGATTTGGGAAACTGCTTCTGCTTAATGTCATTTGCATTTTTTTTAATGTAATTTGCTCCTGCATTTGAAACTGAATAACATACTTGAAATAATGTGTCAGCCAAATGGCTGTTACTGAACCTGCTCTAGAAAATGAAAACCGCAACTAAAATTAAGCAAAAAAAAAAAGCAGCAATATTCGCCGAGATGGTTAACAAATCTTTTTGTGTGTGTAGGAGGCCATTGTCGATGGGACCGAGGTGGCAGTATCTCCTCGCTCGCTGCACAGCGAGTTGATGTGCCCCATCTGTCTGGACATGCTGAAGAACACAATGACCACCAAAGAGTGTCTGCACCGCTTTTGCTCAGACTGTATCGTCACTGCTTTGCGATCTGGGTGAGCACAATGCAGCAGTCACAAATTATTTGCTGTTTGATTCAGGTATACACTTAGAAGTGTTATTGAGGATTTATAAATCTTAATGTGATGAAAAATGTTGCACCATATTGGCAATGTGAGAAACGTATGCAGAAGCTTCCTGCCAGTTAGATCCTTTTGATGTTGTGAACAGACAGATTTCAGGACTGCTCAAAATTTTTAGGATATACGGTGAAAATCTTCTTTAATGACGCTACATTTAAAAGTTTGGTGCTTGACCCTAAAAAAGATGAGAGCTGGGAATGATTTATCCTTCCTCAGGAACAAAGAGTGTCCAACCTGCCGGAAGAAACTGGTCTCCAGGCGCTCGCTGCGCAGAGATTCCAACTTCGATGCATTGATTTCAAAGATCTATCCGAGTCGCGACGAGTACGAGGCCCACCAGCGCAGCGTCCTCGAGCGGCTCAACAGGCTGCACAATAAGGAAGCTCTGAGCACCAGCATTGAGGAGGGGCTCCGGCAGCAGGCCCGCTACAGGTCCGAGAGGTGGGGGAGGAAACGCAAGCGACTGGGGTTTATGACAGACACTGAACACATTGCAACTAAAGGCCATATCCACATGGAGACACGTTTAGGTGTATCCTTTAAAGTTTTTGTATCGTTTTGACTCTTTGTCCTCATAGAATCGGTGTTTTGGGAGCCAGAAAACGCTCCTGTTTTTTTAACCTGGGTCCGAAAGTGAATAAATCTGAAAACACAGCCATTTCATTTCTGTGTTTACAATCCAATCACTTCTTTCCTGACACCATTGCCCCATCTCTCCCTTAACCTTCACGCTCCATGTCTTCTTTTCTGTCTTTGATGTATTTATGTGGCAGCGTAACAGCGCCACCTGCAGGCTCAGCATACATTTTACAGCATTTTAAGCGGTTTTGTGTGGACGCACTCATTTCTTGAAATTATTCCCTCTTTACGGATAAATCATTTAGAACAAAATTGTTTTTTTGTCTCCGTGTGGATGTAGCCTAATTGTGCGTAAAGCAGCAAAAGTTTGAGAAATCCCTGGTTGATTTATATGTTGTCTCTTAGTTTGGTTAGTAATGAGAATAATTCCCAAAAAATACAGCCTGATGAACGTCAGTTTTTATTATAGTAATAATAATAATAATAATAATAATAATAATAATAATATATTAGAAAAAAAATGCTTGTAGCAGATTTGAATATTATACTCCCCCCTCTTCTGCCCCCCCTTCAAATGTTCAAGGCTGTTGTGCAGCAACACTGGAAGTAGTGAACATTATGAGACCAAACATGCTCTTCAATGGTAACACAATAGTAACACAATAGTAACACAAGCCTCGAAAACAAACACAATGATTGATGAGTGAATTATTCTCTGAAGTAGGGCTGTTGTCTCTCCCTGTTTACTGCATCCTTGCAGGAACCACCGGGTGAAGAAGCCCACTCAGGAGAGCGACAACACCACCTTCAGTGGTGGGGAGGATAACGGTGACTCCCGCTCCCACCTGTCCCATGACTCGGCCCCCTCAAACACCCTTTTGCCCCGCGGTCAAACTCCCCCGGAAGCAGGGCCGAGCCGCAAGCGCCAGCGTGCTTCTGACGACGGTTCAGGGCCCGAGGCCGACAGCGAGAGCCCGACTCCTCCTCTGAGACGCCATAAAGAGGGGCCGGTTTCAGAGATCGAGCTGGTGTTCAGACCACACCCGCAGCTAGTGCAGGCCCAGGACTACAACCAGACCAGGTGAGGCTGGTAGCCCTTCCGTTAAATGAAGAAAAAACATGTATATTTATGATTTTAAGGGGTTATTTTGTTTCTTGATTTGCAAGTTTATGGATAGTTAAAGGTTTTTCTGCATTTAGGGATGGCTGAGTGCCTTTCCTGTTGTCCTGAGTAAGATACATTCCTTGAATGCCTCCTTGTGCTCCAAAATCAATAATGATGAGGCTCAAATTACAGACTCAATGGTTCACAACAGTGCTAACAACTCAGTGGTTGTATCTCTTTATATAACTAACTTTTATAAGGTGGTAAATATGTTCACAATTAGTCTGTGCTACTTCCAAGAGGTAAAAAACAAAATCAGCTGATTTTTGTTTGAAAGCAAATTTATTTCAAACTAAATGTTTTTTTCCATTTGGAAATTTCCCCCCATTTACCTTCATTTTCCCAAATTTTCTTCCTATTTTCAGATTTGTGAAGACAACAGCCAACGCCACAGTGGACCATCTGTCAAAATACCTCGCGCTGCGCATCGCTCTCGAGGACAGGCGGGCCGACGGAGAGGCGGAGGAACGAGGAAGGGAGGAGGCAAAAGCGGAGGAGAGGGGAGCCGAAGGAGGAGGTGAAACTGGGGGAACGTCAAGAAGCGGAGAGGGGACGAGCCTGAACAACATCAGCGAGAAACAATACACCATCTACATCACGACGAGGGGAGGACAGTTCTCGGTGAGTTCTGAAAGCATGTTACTTTTACTGTCACGTCAAACTTTTGACTGGTGGTGTGTAAAGGGTACGAAAATCCATTGGTTTAAACAGGCTCTTTTATGATTTGAATTTCTTTTTTTTATATTTTGTTTTATTTATTATCTTTTGAAGTTGTTACATCTATTGAATGCTTCTTGTGTATTTGTTATTATTGTGAAGCACTCTGATATTTACTGTTGAAAAATGCAATAAAATTAAAATTTATTTGCATATCTTATCCCTTCTCTCAGACGCTCAATGGCTCTTTGACTCTGGAGTTGGTCAATGAGAAATACTGGAAGGTCAGGAAGCCTTTGGAGCTTTACTACGCTCCCACAAAGGACCAGCAGCAGCCACAACCACCGCAGCAGCAGCAGCAGCAGCAGCAGCAGCAGGCGGCCCAGCAGAAGTCCCCTCCCCCACAGAAGGAAGGATGAGGAAAAGCAGTGGGCTCCTTTTTGTTTTTTTCTCTCCAACCCACCACACATATTAACCACATCCTCTCTCAGCTGCCACATTAATATTGAAAGCATCTTTTTTCTTAATAAACTAGCATTAAGTTGGAATTATTTAATTTAATTTAAATATTGTTTTTGTTTTTTTTACCCTAACCCTCGTCTGATGGTTAGTTTGTAAAGCATTTAGGTCAGTTTAGGCCTTACTGGATTATCATCCATAGCTGCTGGACAAAAAGATGAAAAAGGGGAGTAAACTCTTTTTTCCTTTTTAATTTTCAGCTGAATTCATCTCCCACTTTTGAAGATACTGGTGAGAAAATTATTTGAGCACTAATTTCAATTTTGTTGCGTTTTCCCTCCAAATAATCACTTTCCTGAATGCATTTTATTTCTTTTTTACACAGAGTACATAATAAATAAATTGACCAAATTGTTTAAAAAATAATATTTGTAGAGCCCATTTCCATCAGTGAAATCAATTTAAGAATTTGGTGATGCTTGACTATTTTCCTAAATGATGTTTTTCTTTGAGCTGTGCTTAACCTCTCCCTTTGTTTTTCTTTTTTAATTAGATTCTCAAATGTATTTGAGTTCTGCTACTTTCTGGTTCTTAGCTTATTTATTTTTGGTTGAAACGTATTGGTATTGAATCTTAAGTTTAATTCACTATTTCATTATGTTTGAATTTTAGTAAATAGTCCTTCGTGACATCATTTCTTGGCAAACGAACATGAATGAATAATGCAGCTAACTCGTCTGATCAGGAAGACGTTTAATGAAAACAGTTATGTATAAATATGTCTTTTTTTGCTTTTGCTATTTGAAGTTGTTTAAAAACTTCACACATACCCTTTCCTGCAATATTAAAGAGAAACAGATCAAAATAAGTGAAGAAAGACTTGAGTTTTTGCACTTGATTTGTTTCTCAACCTATTTATAAAATCATATTTCATTTCTTGGATGGACATATGACTGAAGGTCTTTCTTTCTAGATGGATCTTAAGATTGGACAGGATGTCACTACATACAATAACAGTATGCATTTAAAATGGACCACTTATTTACAGTTACAAACTAATATTGCTCCATGATAAAGTTTCATACTATTAAATGCAAATTTCACTGTTAGAATTCAATTAAGTGATTCTTGTTTCTCAGTAAATGAGCTGATTATTCAACACAGTATGCATTAAAGGAGGCATGGCTGTGCACTTCATTTGGAGATGGTGCATCATTTTACTTTCCTATTTTGCCCGACATGCAGATGATGTCCCTGTCCCTTGCTGATTTCTCTTGTACATATCCTTTATCCGACATGGGCAGGAAATTAAACTTGCTTGTAACACAATTTTCTGACTTTAATATGTAGCTATACATTAAATCCCATTTTCTCCTTTAAGCATGATTGGAACAAACCTGCTCCGTTTTTCCCCTCGTTTTATTTTGCATTAAGATCTTTTTCTCTGTAAAAGCCATAAAACCCTAAACAAGGTTTAATCTGAGTTGAGTACTCGGCTCTTTTCTGCTCGTTCTTTTGCACTTTACATTTCCTGCAGCCATAAATCTAATCGCATTCAGTTTTCAGGATATTTGTATATTAAAAACAACTGCATTTGTTTTATTCAGTTATACAAATTTGTACCTTTTTCCTTCTGTGATCAGTGCAAAACAATAAATCAAGCTAAAATCTTTTAAGATGTCTGGATCAATATTTTGTATCAATTCAAATTTCTGATTTTTTTTGTGTGCCAAGTTTCCCCTCTCCTTCATAATCCCTACATATAAAACACGCAAAGAATAACTTCAACTATGGGGTAAGAAATTCAAAACCTCTAATGAATGTATTAAATAAAATGTTCCCAATATAACTGCTTCAACCCAAAAATCCAAGCATGTCTTTAACTCAAGCAAATAATGACTCCAGGAGAAGTACATTTTTGGGAATTGTGGCATTTTATTGAAACAAAGGGAAGCAGGGGAGTTTACTTCTTCTTGGACACACCGACAGTGCGACCACGACGGCCGGTAGTCTTGGTGTGCTGACCACGCACACGCAGACTGCAGGAGGAAAAAGGAAAATGTTAAGATGTGCTTAAAACAGTTCTGACCATTTCAACAAAAGCATGTCTATGAGACAGAATTATAATCATATAATCAAACGGCTCCATCCACATTAAGGACAGCCACAGAAAAAAACACGAACACTTTATTTCCAAGGCTGCTTCCTGCAGTTTATAAACATACCATAAATACCAATTTGAGCCTGAAAATGATTGTGCCAGAAGCTGAACAACAATTAGGAAAGGATTAACTTCTTGACTTAATTTTTCACCAAGGCCTACACATTAGTACAAGTACATGGTTTTACTATCTTAATTACAATTAAGTACATTAATAGAAACAGTCTGACTTGGAAATTAAGACTCAAAACAGTTTTCGAAATTGGTTAATTTTCATCTATTAGCTAAATGAACGATCAGCTTGTCTTTCCGTTTTATTCCCTGAACATATTCCAGACTGTGCAGCTGTTCTGTTTCCATAAAAGTCCAGTTTTTCATTGCACCCAACTGGAATATCACATTCATGCCCCCACACCTGTTTCAGAAAAGCAATATTTTTTGAAGGAGGGGAGTAGAAGGCCTCGTTTACAAAATCAGAAAGCTCAGTGTGGACAGTACATGCATCATCTGAGGCTGCGTATGGAAACCTCTCATGAGTCAAGCAATTCAAGTATTTTCAGGACAGGCTCTCTCTGCACCAAATTTCCTCCGTTTACCCACAAACATGACACTGTCATCTGAAGTTTTTAGTTAAACTTCCGTAGAAACACACTTGATTCCAGCCACTTTTCCACAATGCTTTTTCTGTGCAGTTACAACAATGCAGTTTCTGGTAAAACCAGAGGATCATTCAGTGCAGAGCTGAAGTTTGTCCTCCTCACAGGACAAACACATCCAAATTGACAATGATCAGATCTTACCCCCAGAAGTGCCTGAGACCACGGTGAGCCCTGATCTTCTTCAGCCTCTCCAAATCTTCTCTCAGCTTGTTGTCCAGACCGTTGGCGAGGACCTGGATCAAGACAAAACAATGGTTAACAGATTGTTATGTCACAAAAAGAAGCAACAGCAATCTTGAGAGCCTTGCCTCAAACAAGCTCACCCTTTCAAATACTGTTAAGATAGATCAACTTTCTAATTTTATGTCAAGCAAAAAAAAAAAGCTTGTCCCTAGCGACCACCTACCTGGCTGTACTTGCCATCCTTAACGTCCTTCTGCCTGTTCAGGAACCAGTCTGGGATTTTGTACTGGCGAGGATTCTGCATGATGGTCACAACCCGCTCAACCTGCAAAAACAAACACAGATGTTAAAATTACAATAAATTAATATTGCAAAATGCAGGAAGTGGCAACACAAGATCAGCTGACAGGAAATATGCAATGTAATGGAGCCAATTAGGAAATTTACATTAAAAGTCAACCAAGCATGTTGTGTTTCTCTGTATTCTTTTTAGACCATTTCCAGATGAAATGTCAGATATACATATGGTTTGGTCACTTAAATAACTAAATCAGGTTAGTTAGAACCCAACAGACAAGAGTCTTTCACTCACACTGACATTTTTTGGGGTTCTTGAACTCCACCATATGCACTGGCAGCTGGGTCTACCTCCTTGATATATACAGTACCAGTCACAAGTTTGGACATACCAATGGGTAAGTGTGTCCAAACCTTTGACTGATAATGTACATCACAAGTGACAGCATAATACAGTTAATGAAGAAAAAGAGTAGAAATCAAGTCGTGTAACTTTGTGATTCATATAAAATAAATAAGTGAGCAGTGTTTGAATGCACCATGATCATCATCTATCAATGAGAAAACATACATGGGTGAATCAAGTAGGGCTGGGTATCGTCACTAATTCCCTGAATCGATATCACAATAGTCCATTTCGATTCATTTACAGCTAATTGTTTAACAACACTTATTTTTCTTTAATCTCAGGTAACTTTTTTTTATAAAACACAGAGCATAATAAAATTGCTCTAAATTGGGTAACATCATCAGAAAATATGGACATACCTGCAAAAAAAATTAAAAAAATTGGGACAAAAATAAAAAATCGATCCTTAGTTTTATGAATCGAAATAGAATTAATTTAACTTGTATCGATTTAAATCGATTAATCGATTTTTTAAACCCACTCCTAGAATCAAGATTCACAGCCCTTATTCCATGTCGCGATTAAGGGCTGGGATATACTTGCTGCTGGCGACGCATCCGTGTACGCACCATGGATGCCACGCGTTCCTAGCGTCCGTTTGGCACGCCGACCGCTCGCGTTGATGCAATGTAATGTGTCACGTGCACGAGCTGCGATATTGACTTGAACGCTAGAGGTACTCATACACAATTTTGGTCAATGAGCCACACATATCGCATGTATGTGCATATTAGCCGCATATACAGCCTCTAACGGCTACGAGATCTTTTCTCTTTTGTTTCAACAGTAAAAGTAAAATGATCAATTCTTCTTCCTCGTTTCCAAAGTTCATTTTCAACACAAGATCTTTGTCGTTAGTGGAAAAAAGCCCGGAAATACAATGGACCGGCAGCTCGACACTTTCAGAGTACAAGTGCTGCATAATCCCCGGCGGTGCTTGTTATCCAGTGTAGAAATGCTGCGCTTATAAATGTAATAATCATCAACGATACATGCTGACCGGCTATATCAAAACAACTAAGGACAAGGAAGACTAACTCACAATGACTTCAATACTAGTTTTGATTTCACATCCATACTTTATGTCTATTTCTTCTCAGGTCAGGCAACTAGAAGCAACAAGGTGTAACAGCAACAGGTGTAAAGACCTGTATCTTGACAATGATGGTAAAACCAACTAATGCTTGCTGGTGACAAACATTTACCACCATCATTAATGAATCTTCATCAGAAGGCAGTCAGTGCCAGTGTAGTTCAAATATAACCTTAAATCCAAAATATGCCGACAAGCTCCGTCATTCAGATTCGCCTGAATCCCGTCTTTTACAGTCAACAATTTGTAAAGCACATTCAATTTCTGATTTTTCCTCTCCTCCATACCTCCTCCTCAGTCAGCTCTCCAGCCCTCTTGTTGAGGTCAATGTCAGCCTTCCTTAGAACAACATGAGCGTAACGTCTGCCAACACCCTGAAACCAGAAAGAGGGCATGGTTAATGTTAATGTTAAAAGGAAAGTATACACAGGAAGAACCCAAAATAACGAATAGTCCTTTTGATTTGTATTCCTACAATATTTAATGCACTTTGATGCTAAACCATTATGAGCTGTTCATGGATGCAAGCTCACCTTGATGGCAGTGATGGCGAAGGCGATCTTCCTCCTACCGTCAATATTCGTGTTAAGAACACGAAGAATGTGCTGGAACTTCTCAGGGATGACCAGAGACTGAAAATACCACAAAAGCAAATCAGAATTGCACGAGTCTGAAGAAGCATTGGATATGTATGAAGCCAAATACAGAAACAGAAGCACATGTAGGACACTTTTTATAAAAGATAACCAAATCAACGAGGTAAGACTGTGCTTGGTATAAATGGTACATACCGTTAACAGTTCTTGAACATGGTTTATTTAATGCACAAGCTCACAAAACACACCCGAAAGATTATACAGGGCGACAGCACGGTATTTACTGCACAAGTAACAGCAATAATATCAGCATCTGCCTAAGAATTCAACCAGCACAAGTCTTAAATGGCACTTTGGCTCAAGTTGTCTGTAGCACAGCTTGATGTGCCATGCAGCTCTGAAAAGACCGCCACATTAACAAATAGTATTGAAGTTAGCCAAACTTTTAAAACAAAGCAGCTCAGCAGTGCTTTGACTACTCTGTAAAATCTAGTTTTATACATTAAAATCCACAATTAACCTCCCAGCTTGGGGATACCACCATAAAACACAGAGGCTAAAACGAGTTAGCTTTTACACTCAGCCGGGTAGTTTGCATTTCTGAGGGTTTCTCTTGACAGGTAAACCATGCCGATGTAAAAGTTGCTGTCCAGCTTTACCTCTACTCTGAAATCTGGAGTAACTCAAAACGCAACTTCTTTATCAACTACGAGCAGCAGAGGAGAAGTTGATCCAAGCACTCACGCTTGCTAGCTAGCCTCCGCCACTGTAGCTTAGTAAGGGGCTAATAGCAAGTTACGCTAATATGTCGATTGTATACAAAGTATCTCAACGATTCAGCATTTCTCGGCTCAGATATGCTGTTTATGATGTATTATAGACATTAGCAGGACAAACAACTGGGATTCAAGCTGGATGATTACAGATTTTAAAACTACCCCAGGTTGGTGGAAAACAGACTCACCATCTTGGAAGTAGGTTCCGTGCAAAGAGGAAGACGATACGTCCTCGCGAGAGTTTGGATGCGTTTCGGAACGGAAGTTGTTCCTTCACTTTAAACCTGTCCGGCCTAAACGAAACAAAGTAAATACATGATTAAATTAAATTGAATTAATAAAACATCGAAAATCCAATTTGAATGAAGACATATTTTAATCTTAATTGTATATATGTATCTTATATATCTAATAATCACATCGACACCCTATATGCTGTTTAAAGAATTAAAGAGAATTTTCGTGTTGGTTGAGCACGGGGTGGAACTTGTGATGTGTTGACTTTTTTCTTACGTTAGCGTAAATTCGTCGCAATGGCGGAGGTTGCTGCAGGTACCGTTGGAGCTTGTTCCGATGTAAACACAGCTGCTAACCCAACAGAAATCGCAATGGCGTATCTACAAGACGAGGTGACAATTAATTGTTGGACTGAGAGTTTTTGTGAAGAAAATGTTAAACATTGAGCTCTTTCTGTGTAGTGTCAGTCCCGTATCCTGTTAGCATTAATATACTTGGCTAGCATTAATGATGAGCTGTCAGGTGAGATAGATTCTCTAAAATATTTAGTTTGACAACAGAAGAAAGGTGATGGACCTCTTTCTTTATTTACTGCCATTTTAATTTATATTTTACTTTATTATAACTGTTGATCAGTGTTTCTGGAGCCAAGATATTGATGCAAAATCCACAGTACACACCCAGAAGTGTTCAAGTACTTCCCACGGAACTTAGTGCACTTGTTAGAAAACAGCTTCCTTGCAGGGATATATTACGTTTTTATACAATCTAAGCAGTTTGGTTATAAATCAGTTCATTATCAGAATGATCAATTTCAACTGTAAACAAGATGAAACTCACTAAAATTTTCTGAAATAATGATTAGTTTGCTTTCCCCCCTATTGCTTGTTTTTTTGTTGTTGTTGTTGTTGTTTATTATTATTATTATTATTATTAATATTTCTCTAGAAGACTGATGGAGACATCACTAACCTTAACCTGGGAGAACTGGACCTCACAACTGACGAGTTTATCTTAGATGAAGTGGATAGTAAGTCATAACTTAGTTATTGAAACACATCTCATATTTCTCTAAGCTTACACCATGTCATACACAATGTTTTGTGTGATAACAGTAAAACTAGTGTCAAATGTTTATCAGTTTTGGAGAAAAGCTCCTGCCAAGTCAAAACAATCCAGTTTTAAGAGGTTCTAAAGATTTCTTTAGACATAAAGTATTTTCCTTTTTTTCCCCTGCAGTTCATATTCAGGCCAATCTGGAAGATGATCTTGTAAAGGAGGCACTTAAAACGGTAAAAAAAAACATCACAGCACAAACATACAGTGGATTACTTTTTTCAAATGTGCAATAAAAGTCGAAAGTTTGCGTCACTTACATTTTATTGCTGTTTTCTAAATTGTAGAATTTGGACTCATCACATTAAAGTTAAAATATCCAGTGAATGTTTGTTTCTTTATGCAAGCAGTTCTGCTCTTTGTCTTGGTCTTCCCCAGCAGTGGTTTCTTTTTAAGGTTTGATTTCCACAGTCTCATCCCAGCAGGATGTTAAGATATGTCCACTGCATCAACCCTGCAAAGTATAAATGTGCTTTCTAATATGAAATGTCATTAATTGTTGATTTCTGAAGCTGGTAATTTAAACAAATTTCTCTTCTGGAACAGTGGGAACTTTCTGTTTTCCTTTTCCGAGAAGGTTGTCAATTGTCGAGCAGTTCTCATCTCAGTGGTTTCGGCTCTTGAAATGTCTTCAGGCTTTCATTTCTTTAAATGGAAGACTGACTCATCCTTTGCTTTGAGGTTTCTTGTCATAATATATTGAAGCTGTGTTTGTAGTGTGCCAAGAATATCTTTTCTGTGGTTTCATTAAGAAGGGAAAAATCCCAGTCTTCTCGGCATAGCTTGCCTATTTACAGGAAACACTTCCACACCACTCTCTGATTAAATTGGTTAACATAACAACATTGCAGATGGTATTTAAAGAAGAGAGTGTGTCCAAACCCATCACATAACTGTAAAATCTCTAAAGCTGTTTCTTATATTGTGTTTTTTGATATTTGTGAGTCCCTGCTGAAGAAAAATACAAAACATGTTTTTGACTGTTTTCCACTAAACATTTATGTCTCAGTTGTAATGGATGAAAATGTCCTCTCGTATGTTTCCAGGGTGTTGACCTCCGTCAGTACTCCAAACAGGTGGAGACAGAGCTGCAGAAGATCGAACAGGCCTCTATTAAAGACTGTATCCTTCACAGCTCACCAATGTTACACTGGGGAGAGTTTCCTAACCATTAATGATTATTAGTTTCCTATAACATGTAAAAATTAAACATTGAGGCTACTTGATTTGCTTGTCATCAACTTTTGTTGATAAATTCTCATCTAGTTACACAGTGATGATGTGTGTAGTTCTCCTGAGCACTCAATACCAGACATAAAGGAGAGTCAGAACATCGCTCTCCTGCACAACCAGATCACCGCCTGCGACTCCATACTGGAGGTAAGACGACACAACTTCACAATCATCCTGTAATCCACTGCAGGTCGAGCTCAGTATCTGTCTTAACTGATGATATATTCTTGTTACCAATATTTATCCATTTAAGACTCATTGGAGTTAAAACCTCATTTTATTCCAATTAAAATCACAGACACCAAATGATGTTTTACCTCTCAAACATTGTAACTTATTAAGGATTTCTCTTAATTAAAGTTTATGGTTTGTTTCTGGTGCAAGGAGTTCCAGGTGGAAGGGGCAGCATCTGTAAAACACATCTTTCCAAGCTCAGCTCTGACATGAGAAACAACACAGTGAATTAAATTACTCAGTTATTAACTAGTGTTTCCACTTTGTTTGTTTTTTCCAGCGTATGGAGGGCATGCTTAGCGGCTTCCAGAGTGACCTGTCCTCCATCAGCAGCGAGATCCAGACCCTGCAGCAACAGTCGGTCAGCATGAACATCCGGCTGAAGAACAGGCAGGCCGTTCGCAGCCAGCTCAGCCAGCTGGTGGACGAGCTGGTTGTCCCCGGAGCCATGATCTCGTAAGTTTAAAAGCTGCAAACAGAATAACTGAAACTGCACTGAATAAATAGGAAAACTCAGTGAGTGATATTTGTGGCAATCCTGCTTTATCCTTCATTAGACACTCACTGAAATACTTGGAAGTTTTCAATTTCAACCATAGAGGCAAGTGTTATTGTTATATTAGAGGATATTACAAGACTTTAAAACTTGGTTACTGTTTCCTAGAATAACAAAAGTTCTACAGTAGTAGGTGGTCAATACTAAAAGTTTCATCTCATTTTTATGTTGGAAAACAATCTTAATGAAGTATCTGGGATGCAGCCTGAACTCCATGTGGTTCAATGGACTGTATGTCCAATGAAGTGACCAAACATGGTTGTCCACCCAGTAAAGGGTTAACAAAAATATTGTGTAACTTTTGGCCAGTGGGGGTGCTAAACCTGTAACTTCCCACAGGCCACCCGATCCCTTTCCTGTTTTGTCTTTCTGGCCTCCTCAGACAACGTTTTCGCCTTCTTACTTCGTTCAGCCATGACACACCTTCAATCGAAGAGGAGGAAAAAGTAGCACAAAGCAGAGCCCTCTGTGTTTATAGAGGAGGAGCTTAAAGCAAAGCCCTGCAGGTCACATGATACCGTGAGAGACGGATCCGCTCCTGCAAAGTTACAATGTCTGGTTTTTGAAGTCAGAGGGCAGCCCCCTCGGAGCGCCGACACGCCTCAAACACTATATATTGACCCCAGAAAGCATCGATTATTACTCGCATCAGGCTGATATTTGGGTCAAAAGTTACACTGTATCCCTTTAACAAAAATCACTACCGCTTTGGGAGCATATGTAGAAATTCTGATTTATTTGTTTACCTTTCTGTACTAGAGATCAGAAACTTTTTAACCAAAATTTGGAGTCTGTTTCGAAGTTAAAACTTTTATCCAAATCTGTTTAGACTAATGCTGATATGTGGTGAATGTTTCTTACTTGCTACAAGATAAAAAGCTTAATGATTCCTATTGTTAGTGCTTTTTATAATATTTGTCCATAACAATTTAAAAAGGGGAAATAAAAGAAATTGTAGAAACCTCCAAATTTGCCCAAACACAGCTGTTTTCTTTTTTACAGCATAGTAACAGATTCTCTCCAGACATGATAAATTACAATCTGAACTTCATGTGTTGTGCGCTTTGCTGTGTTGTCTTCGCTCAGAACCATCCTGGACAGTCCGGTGACGGAGCAAGAGTTTCTGGAGCAGCTCCACGAGCTCAACAACAAGATCAACTTTGCCAAAGAGCTGAGCTTCAGGGAGACTCTGGCCTGCTCCGACATTCAGGACATTGTTGACCGCTTAAAACTCAAGGTAACTCATTGAGAGACCGCCCTGGAGCTTTTGCTCCGAAGTATTTTAATTTAGAATATATTAAGTGTGAAAAGATACGTTTGAATCAGTCGAAATCTATTTATAAGACAAAAATCTGAAATATTTAATTATAAAAACCGAATTTAATTGACAAGTTGTCTGTAGATGAACTGATACAGTGATGGACTTCACATATTTTTAGTAAAAGTACGAAAAAAGTTAGAAATTTAAATGTATGCACACTGAGATATGAATTAAAGTAAAAGTGAAGGCAGTTTTCAGAGACACAACTATATATATATACAAGAATGAAGAGGATATTTTATTTTACTTTAGCAGTAAAAATGGAAACACAAAGGGAAATCTGTTTAACATCCAGTACCTTTGCTACAAATAAGAATTAAACCAATAACCAAAGAATCGCCCTCTGTCTTCAGATTATCTGGTTGTGCATATTTGGGTATATGCATCTTCAAACTGAAAATAACACTTTAATAATCTTCACTTCAGGCAGTTTCAAAGATCAGAGAGTTTATTCTTCAGAAGATCTACTCCTTCAGGAAACCAATGACAAACTACCAGATCCCACAGAACACTTTGCTGAAATACAGGTGTGTAAGTGATGGTGTACATGATAAATGGTCTGCATCGCTGTGTATTCCAGCTTTGTGAGAATTAAACCCTCAACACAGTTTGATCATTTCTAATACCTCTATTTCATGTTTTTGTCATCACAGTGTATTTTTTTATTTATTATAAGATGTAACAGAAACCAATAGTGAGGTTATATTTCTTGTATTTGAGATCAATCATAGTTGAAAACTAATGTTCTTGTTTGTTTCGCTGTAGATTTTTTTATCAGTTCCTTTTGGCCAATGAGAGAACGGTTGCTAAGGAGGTCAGAGACGAGTATGTGGACACTATGAGCAAGATTTACTACAGTTACTTCAAGTCATACAGCGGCAGGCTGCTGAAAGTGCAGGTCAGCCAGTCAGCCTTTTTAAAAAAAAAAAAATTAAAAAAAGATCATGGCTTCCATGAGCTCATTTCTGTTTCTTCATATGTGACATTTTAAGACTGCATGCCTCCATCTCTGAGGCTGTTAGAGTTTAAGCATCACTTTAAATGATGTTTCTCTGTCCTGCTGCAGTATGAGGAGGTGGCAGATAAAGATGACCTGATGGGAGTAGAAGACACAGCCAAGAAAGATATCCTTTAAAGTCTATTTTGGCCTTTTTAGAAAGTATTTAACAATTTTTGATTGTTACACACCTTTTTCATGCAGTAAAACTGATTTGAAATGAGAGAATAGAGCAAAAAAAAAGAAGCCAATGCTTTTAACAACTTGCAGTGCATAGCTGGGTTTTTTTTTCTTTTTCCAGAGTTTATATCAAAATTTCAGTTGAGTTGACTAGAGTTTCATTTCCTGATCAGACCTTGCAGCTGCAGGTTTTGTCTCCAAAACATTTTTAACAGATGTTATGCAGTAAAACCTGATATCCTGACATCTAAGGAGCAGCCCTATACATGCTTAGGACTTGAACAGAATTCATCACTATCTCCTATGTTCACATTGAAGGTTCTTTGAAGGCAAAACGGAATAATCTGTGATGCACTTTTCTACGTGTATTAGTTGTGTCGTGGTTATTAATCCTTAGCCTGTGATAATTACATGGTATAAGTGCTAAATTGAGGAGTAAAATCTGTAAAAGGAAATCAAAGAAGATTGTTGTTCCAAAGTTTCACAGATGCTACTTTGATAACAAAAAGACCCAAAGACCATTTTTAATTCTTTCTGGATCACAAGCTGTGTATAAAGGTTTAAATCTCACTAGTGTAAAACATCTTTTCATTTTAGTTGTGAAACATGAAACTCTTGTGTTTGATGCTCCTTGACTCAACGGGTGCAGGTTTCTTCTCCAAACCATCTTTGAAGAGCAGAAACACCATTTTTACTTTGGGCCAGAGGGGGGCCATACTGAGCCCCGCTGAGCTGGAGGGGCCCATCCTGGTTCCACATACGGCTCAGAGAGGAGACAGCAGGGTGAGATCTGACAGTTTTATTCCCTACTCCACAAGTAGATGAAACATTGGGATTGATCAATGTCTGAAAGCTGTCTGTTGTTCTGAATGCTCAGCCTTTGTGTCTTTCAGTATCCCTATGAGACGCTGTTTCGCAGTCAGCACTACGCTCTGCTGGACAACGGCTGCAGAGAATACCTCTTCCTGTCCGACTTCTTCATGGTGGCAGGAAACTCCGCCCTCGACCTCTTCAACAGTATCATGGGAAAGACTCTCAGCATGTTCTTGGTATGAATGTGTTCCCCTCTGATTTGTTGTCATTTGTAAGATCTCATCCTTGTTCAAATGACAAATCAATTAAAGTCGGGGTTTTTCATCCTGGATCTCCTGGATTTAACTCTACCAACAAAGGTTGAATAATTTATTTTTCAACTTATGCTGCAAAAACTGTTGAAATACTCAAAGTATATATTCCAGATTTTATTGTATTTATTATTAAGCAATTATTTGCTGTGTTTATAATCATCCAAACTGTGAAAATGATACCACCTGGGGTAGAAATGATCGTCTACCCCAGGTGGAAACAGCTGATATGATCAAATTCAGCTTAAAATTACAATTGTGACAAATTTTTTCTAAACAAAGTCATCATTCTAATTACAAACTATTTCTAACATAGATGTAGAACTAAAACTGTACTCTAACATATGTACAAAAATGCAGATTTTAAACTGTCTTTCCATCCTGTTCTTCGTCTCCTGCAGAAGAGCATGTCCACCTACGTATCAGACTGCTACGACAGCATTGCCGTCTTCCTGTGTATCCACATCATCCTCAGGTTCAGAGCCATCACAGCAAAGAGGACCATCCCTGCACTTGACAAGTCAGTGTCTCGTTAAAACAAAAAGATGTGTGTAGAATTCTTTTAAAGATCCTTTTAAGTGTGATGCTGTTTTGAATGAAAAAAAGATTTAAAAGTGGCAAATTAGAAATGGATTTATTTGCTTGTGTTTGTCAGCGAAGCTGCTATTGTACAGTAACTTTTTCTGAAAATCAGGTGCCTGCTGCAGAGCAAGAGGACATGAGAGAATGTTCATGAAGCTGAAAGCAGCTCCATTTAGTTGCATATTTAACAGACGGCCCCAAGTCACCAAAGAGAAAAGAAAAAGGTCATCTCTTAAAGATATAACTGAAGCCTTGTGTGTTTTTTAGATACTGGGAGGCCGTGTTGGAGCTGCTGTGGCCAAGGTTTGAACTGATTCTGGAGATGAACATCCACAGCATCAGAAACACAGACCCCCAGAAATTGGGAGTACTGGACACCAGACCACACTACGTATGTTCACTCAGAGTGAAAATCACTCATCTCTTTGATTGCAGCGTGTATTTATTCCATGTAATGGCTGTCATCATATGAAGCAGTGTCCATCAGTGATGTGAGTGCATGTTTGCTCATTTCAGATCACTCGCCGATACGCAGAGTTCTCATCAGCCATCGTCAGCATCAACCAGACATTTCCCAACGAGAGGACAAACACTCTGCTAGGACAGCTGCAGGTAACACACACACACAAACACACCATTTTTACCCACTTCTTCTGGTAGTTTGTTGCCAAATTGATTCAGGTTTTTTGTGGTGAGGTCTTCACATACCTGAAAAACATTCAAAACTGTAATTGAAATTCAAAAAGACGTTCATGGTTTCATCATCTTTCAGACGCAGTGTCTCAAATTCATTGGGGGAAAAAAAAAAACTTCATTAATACAAATGATTTTCTATCAGTTTTGTTTCCCCAGTCGATTAAAACAAAGTGTGCTTCTGTCACCATCCTTCTTTTCCTAATAATTATTATTCTGTCTCACTAAATCAGATTGTGAATATTTATTTTCAGGTTGAGGTAGAAAACTTTGTGCTGAAGATGGCTGCAGAGTTTCCCTCCAGAAGAGACCAGCTCATCTTCCTCATCAACAACTATGACATGATGCTCAGCGTCCTGATGGTGAGTACCACACATAAGTGTGACATGGTGCAAGTTGTTTTAAACTCAGAAGCTTGAAAAGTGCCGTATAAATGCAGTCCATACTGAGAATTGCTATGTAGTATAATTATTGCAAACCTATTGTGTCTGCAGACTGTTTGTTTTAATCGTAATAAACTAAAATGTACCCATTTTGACTCCTCTTCTGTTCTGCTGATCTCATATTCTGGTTGTTTTTCTCTTGTTTGTCCAGGAGAGGGCAGCAGATGACAGCAAAGAGGTTGAAGGTTTCCAACAGTTGCTCCTGGCTAGAACACAGGTCAATGAGATCATATTTTATTTACATGATTTGATTGAACAGCAAAAAGCTTCACTATCATAAAGATGTTGTGGTTGTTAGCGAATGTTAACAAAGTTTGTAGTTGTAAATCAAGCTTCATCGCCCTGGGAAAAGAATATGCTCTAGAAATCTGAGTTTGTGGATGTGTAAATAAGATTTGTATCTGTGAAGCTACACAGATGGCAAGTAAATAGTTATTTTTTGTATCTGTGTTTACAAATATAAAGCAGAAAACTCTTAAGTTGCAGCTGTGAATTTTAACTGTTGTCTTTAAGCCTTTAACTGACTGGATGGTGACCTGTCAATCACAAATCAAATTGTCCAATCAGAGTTCAGATGGCTTTGTCACATTCAGACTGCTGCAGGTTCTTAAATAGGAGTAGATTTTAAAGACTAATCATGTTGTGACTACTTCTGCAACTCAAGTTGTTTATAATTTATAATAAAGTAACCATTTAACCCTCAGGGACCCCTTTAAAAGAAAATCACACCTTTCCTCTTAAGGCTCAAAAAGCTGAACTCTGATTGGAC
>JBBBVU010000018.1:22222097-22241969 GCA_037177055.1 Atherinosoma microstoma
GGCCTTGGAAGCAGGCAAGCACGTGGGTTGGAGAAGGTGGGGGGAAAAAGGGAAAAAGCTAAAAACTGGAGGAACGCAACCCCCCCCCCCCCCCCCCCCCAAAAAAAAAGAAAGGTCGAACAGGTCATCGGGAGGATTTCTATAATGAATCGCAGAGCCACAAAGACTAGTGTGCGTCACTATAAAGAGAATGTTTTCCACATCAGAAAACTCAGAGGGTTGTTTTTGTTAATGAGTAATAACTAATCTTTAAAGCGTTAATAAATATTTTCTCATAAATAGAATAACTTCCTACATATGGAAAATTATGCCATATGAAAAATCTAAAATGGCAGGTAATTTGTGAACTTTACAAGTGTTAGTAAGAACTTTCAAAACCTTAAAAAGAGCTAAACTCACTTCCGAGTTTAATGGGAATATGTATAGCCTACTTTTCTCCTTATTTTTCACAGTTACACACTTTTAGCACACAGAAACAATCACACAGATTAAGTTGAATTCACACCGTCTGCTGGTTATAGCGTGCAAGGTTTATGGCTACTGTATATACAGTTTCTCTGCAAGGGAAACTCAGAGCAGATGGGATATTTGGAAGCTTGAGACAAGAACAGACAAGACGAGAAGAGCTGATGTGTAGCTGCTTTTGGCAGCATCATCTGAAATGACATCTGTATGGAGACAAAGTTATTAAAGGTCAAGTTTTCTCTTCACTTGAATCTTTGGTTCAGCTTCAGTTAGAAGCAAACACTAACCCTTTCAAAAATCTGTTAACATAGTCATTTAAATCATATCTGTCTTGTACAGTAATGTGACATGAAAACTAAAGCCAGTCTATATTTTTTTTCCGTTGTCTTTTCTTTTTTTTAAACCTTGAACTTAAATGCTTAAAAAGCATAAATATTGGCTTCACTCTGTTGTTTTACTTTCAGAAATCATCTGTTCTCACCTGTCGGGATGTTTTCCAGCTTCTGATGGGCACTGAAAGCTGGCACGTTTTCTATGGAGAAGATCAAGGTTATGCAAATTATAGCTCCTAATAATCAAATTACATTTAAAGACTTTTTCTAGTAAAATAAGACGTGCAAATGCCTTATTTGATTTAATTGTACTTTATCAGTTGATCTTATATGACACTGTATTTAGCATTGTTTATCTTTTTTCCTTCACTGACTGGTCCCATTTCAATGAGCCTAGACAAGGAAAAAATTCTGAATTCTGTAGAATGTCTCTGAGTCATCCTTCAGAGTGGATTAAACCTACTTTAGCATTAGGGAGTGAAGCTGGAATCTCACCTTCCACAGAGAGCTGCACGGTGCTGACGGCGAGGCCTTGCTCATCTATAACTTTGTAGGTTCCTTCATCCGAACTCGTCAGCTTCTTTAATGTTATCTGTTGAAGTAAGGGATGTTTCACCAGACGAGAACTGTTTTTATCCCCCCTCATCCACAAGTCCGACCACTCTGAACTATCCCTGTGGGGGGAACAATTAAAAAATGTTAAAAGACGAAAGCACAATTTTTGTTAAAAGTACCAGATACACATTTTTTATTACAGATGTGTCCGATCTCCTCTCCGTGGTAGTTACTGTTACTCCCATGTATGACTATGTATGTATTAACTGCAGTGTTCAAAAAGTCTAAACTGTTTTCATCCATGTCCTTTCTGATATATGCCATTTTTATTATGATCTTATATTCAAACTGTTTAGAAAAAGAAGACAGTAGAATTAAAGAACATTTTTACCTCTTTCTGAAGACTGAACATATCTTCCAATCCCAAAAATAAACTATTCGCTGACATTTAACAGATTGTGAGAAGACCAAAAAAATGAATAAATAAACCAACTTGTGAAAAATTTCCCATTTTGCTTCTGTCATCTTGACAGTTTTTTTTTCATCAAATCTGCTTCTTTTTGTCTTTTTATTTTCTTCAAAACAGGAAAAGGAGTGTTTTTCTCTTAATCTAACTTCCCAGGTTGTACTTTAGGAGCTAGAAAAATGACAGCAATATCATCAATTGTCCCACAGACAACAACATTTTCAGTGAAAACCAGAATTGACTGTTTATAACTCATCTGTATGCCCACAAATATCCCATTAATCTAAATTCGGAGGAGTAAAAACAGTCACTTCTGAGTTTCACTGAAAAGCCTTCCTCAGCTCACCACAGCAAAAGAGATTTGTTACAAAAGGCAGCTAACAAAGAGGAAAAGGAGTGCAACATAAGCAGCAGCAGCTTAGGCACTGTGGCACAGTGTAATTAACTGTCTGAAGTGACTCATTTAATAACTGCTTTGAAGGAAGCTGTGTGATGTGTAAATAAGGCATCTGCGCCACTGTGTCTGCTGGAAGCTTACAAGCTTGTGTGTTTGGGACATGTGTTTTCCTTTGGGGCAATAAAGCTTTATCTCATCTTATCTCCCAAACAATAGCCTGAATCTTACTTAGGATTATGAGATATGATATGGATTTTATTGCAGTACAACATGTTCAATAGCAGATTTATAAGTTTAATTCTCAAATCAGATTTATCCTCTCTGGACAATCTTGCTGTAAATTAGTTTTTTTCCCCACCCAAACCCACTCAGATTATCAATTTGATCTCTTTATACAATGAGACATGACGGCACCAGCAGCCTGTTATATTCTTTGTTTGATGCAAATGGTAATTTAATGAGGGTGGAGGCGTATTTCTTTAATAGAGCTCTTTTGGGAGGAAAAACTGGTGCAGGCCATGTTCACATATAGTAGGAAGTACTGTAAAAATGTGGTGTATCGTTGCAACTTAGTTTCACTGCCATCTAAAGGCCTGGCATGCGTACTACACCGTAGTCGTGATTCTTTTTTTTTTATTTGACTTGGAAAAGTTGAGTTTTTCTCCAGATAAGCATCTCACCTGCCTTGGAAGACCACTCTAAATGAGTGGGGTGTGTGGAGCTTCAAAACCAAGTCTTCACCTGGACGATGAGAACGCTGAGATTTGTGGTCTGAGAGGGAGAAAAAAATAAAGAATCATGAGTGTTATCAGACACAAGATATCAAGGAAAGATGTTTGTCTGCAAAGAGAGAAATCACAGAAGACTGGATATTAAATGGAAATAATGAAAAAGGGGTGAATGGTGAGGAAAAACCTAAAAGAGAGGAGAAGTAGCTCAGTACAGATGAACTTAAACATTACGTAAGTTTAACTATTTTCATTTATTCATATTTTCTGGATTGAAGAAAATGAAAGGGGCAATGTAGGTGGATGATGAACAGCTGAAATCATTTTCACAGTGAAGACATTAAACAGATCTAAAGTATTAATGGCTGAAATAAAAATTTATCTGAGATTTTTAAAAACAACAGTGTTGTTGCAAGTTCTGAAAAAAAGTCATTTTCAAATGAAAAGGTGAAAGTTATAATATATTGTTGAAAAAAAGATGAACCCTTCATACTCACCATTCACATGCAGTTTGACAGTCTGAATGAAAACCCGGGTGTTTTTGGACCTCTCTCCATCCACCACCATGAAGCTCTCGTATCTCCCCGTGTCTCCGATCTGAACATCCTTGATGATCAGAGAGCAATCCCCAGACTCAAGCTTCTCCTCAGGGACCACCGCCCGGCCCTTGTACTCCGCCGCCTGCCACTCTTCATCCCCCCATCTTTCGAAGATGGTATTGGGTGGAGCGTCCCACTGGACATGGCAGGCGGAAGGGGCCCCCTCCCCCAGGTTTGTCTTCCATCTGCAGGGAAGAACTACCTGGCTCCCCACCGTGGACATGATGGGCAGAGGATGGGCAGCGGAGGGCAGAATAGAGGAGTCTGAAAGAAGGAAGGAAGGAAGTGCAGGAGGTGTTGCCTACGTATCTGCTCAATTTCTTCACATGAAAAATGTTTCAAAGACAAAAAAAGACATTTGTACGAATCCTGCTTTTTCTGTTTTTTTTTTCATTTAAAATCATTTTTAAAAATGATCAGAAATTACAATTCAAGCATTATAAAACGGAAGTATTATCCCCTCTGCTTTCTTCATCGTAACCATCTTAGCTGTTTTAATTAAAAATAATGTTGTGTATTAGGACATATTATCAGGAAGTATTGGGACATAAGATTATTATTGCTCATGTGCTGTAGTGAAAATTTTTAATTATAAAATATTATTTCCCCCAAAAAACTAAACTCAATTACTAGATGGTTAAAAAAAATACAGATGGTTGAATCTGTATTTCCTTTGAAAAAAGAAAAAGACATTTTTAAAGTTGATGACTGTAGTTGACTGAGTCAAAATAAAATAATATTTCATAATCTTATAAAATAATCAAAATAGTAATTTTTCTAGTTATTTTGTAGTTATTGTTTTTTATTGGGTTTGTTTCTTTTATCCTTAATATTTTTTGTTTCTGTCCTATTATTCCAGGCAATCGTGGGGATTTCTACTTTAATTCTGACAATATTTTTTATTTCCTAAGTGGAAACCATGACCAACATGCTCCCTGATATCAAACAAACAGCCTAAGTTAACAAAAGATGAGTGCTGTGTTGGCTTTACATGATCAGAATTCCCCTTGAGCGGTGTGTTAAACAACAGGTAGTGAAAACATTTTATAAGGTGACGCTTCAATGATCTGGCAGTATTTCCTGCTTTCTTTTATTCTTTTGAAAAGTAACAAAGGTTTATGTTTTTATGTTCATGTTTTAGTCATAGAACTTCCTTTCAAACAGCTTCATATAACTATAACTGACAATACAGACTTAGTTTGAGGACAGATTTAAAAGCGAATACTTTTAGTCCTTGATACTCACCAACTAAAGAGCCAATCAGTAGAAACTGTAGTTGTGTGAAAAGCCTGAAAGAAACAGGAGAAAGCCACAACATTAGATAAGACTAGACACAACAATATTTGACTGGTCCCAGTGTCCTCGTCAGCCTTAAGGTTTTTTTTATGTCATTGATAGAAGAATAACAGACAGATTATACAACTGTAGTTTGCCAAATGTTTCCTCATAAACACGTATTGTATTGAAAGGCCTACTTAGTACATATCAGTATTATAGAAATTCATCATTACTGTCAATTTTATCTTTGTTTTCAAGTGTACATACAGGTTTGGATCAAATAACATTATATTCCCATAAGCCTGTAGCTATATTCTCTGTCCTTCAGTCTTTTAATTTCAGCTTTCACTCTCCTAAACTTAAATATTTATTCTTTATTTTTTCGTATTTCTACATCTTTCTTTCTATCTTTCTTTTTTTTTTCTTCAACAGCAATAACAAACCAAGAGAACTGAAACAAATTGTAAACACACCCTAAACTTTATTTCTAGTGATGATTTACTCGGAAACGAAACCTACGCAGCATCATGTCGCGCGCCTCCCTGTGGATGGAGATGGATCCGGACCTGCAGCTAAAAGTCTTTACAGGTTGCTACTTTTCTCTGCAGATATGTAAAGCCTGCACCCTAATTCCTCAGATGCCTGCAATACCTGATTTTTATTCTAATAAAATGCATGTATATGTGTTGTCAAATGAAAAAATACCTCAAATCATCAATCATGCAAAACATTAAAAACACACCGAGCTGGTTTTTTCTCCCTTATTCTATTCATGAAGTGCAGTTTTCTTACCAAAGTCGCATTCTTGTCTTGTTCATTTTTTTCACTTCTTGGAAATTTAGTTCACTCTTCTTCTCTGTCCTCCGCCGTGTGGTTTTCAAGTGTCTGTTTACGATTTGCGGATCACTAGAATTTAAGGATGCATAGCTTTCGATTTCCGGTTAATTGTTCTAAAAATAAAAGCAGAAAATAATTTGTTAGTTATGTTTTCCCCCTTTTGGAAAAAAATCTATATTGTAAAATACTGTTGCTCATTTGTGTGTGTTTATCAAACAAGCATTAAAATACGCACATTTGTGGATTGATTCTACTGATTGTATTTTAATTTTATTTTAATTTTTTCAGGTTGTTTTTCATTATCAACTAAAAAGAAGCATTGTGTATAACATGGAAATAACAAATCCATAATCAATTCTAATAAATTTAGGTTTAGCTAGTAGGCCATTAAGAGCTTTATAGGTTTTAAAAAGTATTTGGATGGCAACACAAATATTTTCACTATGCAGAACCAATACAGAGTCTGAATCTCCTCCTGTGATTTTATGACCGGTGGTGTATTTATACATCGAAATATGAGCAGGTAAATAAATCATCCAATAATCCACCAAGCAACTCAAAACATGAGTGAATACCAACAGGAGAATATTGTTTGGGATTGGGGTACATTTTTTTAAGAGACCACTGTAATTTCACAAATGCAATGTCAATGTAAGTTATAGTATAACTCTTAGTGAAGGTGACTAATCATGCTTTCTAAAACTGTACAATAAAACACAAATGTGTATAATTAAAGACAGAAAAAGACCAAACACAAATTTCAGTACTTGTACTGGGTTTATTTTGAAAGCACTTCCTGTGTTGTGGTTGCCACTTGACAAATGAGAAACGAAACTTGTTAAGTCTCGTTTTGAACTGAAATCGACTCAGCAACAGAGGTGTTAGGAATATGAACACTGTTTCTACGCGAGACTCGGATTCTGAGGAAAATATTCACTCTTCCGTTTTCTGCCACACAGACATGTTGGTGTCAGCTGTCGTGAAAATAAAAGCCCACTCATTTCCTTACACTGAAATCTGTCCCCTTATGAGTCGACGCGCTGCAGACAGGTCTTGCACTTCACCTGGAGAACATTGGAAACATTCAGATTATGGCAGGTTTCCCTTGGATCATTTCTTTTCTTTGTAAGTTACTTGTTTTTCATCATTTAGTGTATTTAAATTCAGGCAAGACTGAATACACACACATAGCCTATATATTTTTAGAATTAAAAAAAAAAAAGTTTTCTTCTATGCGGTGTGTTTGTTTAGTATCAGGGGTGTTTTATCTTGATCTTGTGGGTTTGGTGCGGCCGCAGTAAACAATGACAGGAGTGAAGAACTGAGGTTGCGCATAAGATAACTCCACCAATTAGCTCTTTTTTATGGTTCACATTATAATATTCAATAAAATCTGCAAACGGGGTTTGTTTTTTGACATTGGAAATGTTTTCAGAAACCCAATGATACATGTATTGTGTTTACAATGATCTTGCTGAATATTACAATTAGTGGCATATCTCGATTGGCCACCACACACTTTCTGTCTTAAATTGGCCACCATATGCCTCTGCTGGTCTGGACCAGAACAGATGTCCCAGGGTCAGTTTGATCCCACATGTCTCATGCTGCATGTAAACCTCCAACCTTTAGCAGGCTGGTTGGATCTCCATGCAGCTTAAGTTTTCATTCTTTTAACAGTAATCTTGCTTTCTTCTTTTTGTTAAGAAAATCCTAGACTGACATCCAAATTTAGCTGACTAGGGGACAGTTTTTCTATAACTTATCAAAACATTAAAGTTGTAGTTTATTTTCAAGGGGGATCATTTAAGAATAAGGAGTAAAAAATGTCCTTTTAGCCCATCATCAAGCCAAGTAGCTATTCCTTCTGTTGCAGAGAAGTTCATCAGAGTCAGCAGCTCAGAAATCAACTATTAACCCATCAATTAAGAAGAAGAAGAAAGAGGGGAAAAAAAGGAAAGAAATGGAGACCAGTGGAAATCTGGAATATTGAGTGTAATGAGACCAAATGTGCAATCTCTGGTTTGAAATTCAAAGAACATGAGGACTTATTATTCTAGTCTGCACAAAACCACACACAGGTAAAACAATTGGGCTATATGTTATAGATTTAAAAGAATTGTGCCATGTGGACTTTCGGACCCTCATTTGTGGAAGCACTGGCCTGAAATAGTATTAGGGGCAGAACCAATGCTGTTTGGATTTCCAAACCTAGGCATGAAATGGGAATCAAATGAATTAAATCAAAAAATGAAATTATAAATCTTCTATTAGTCCCAAAGGTAAATTGCATATAAAATATGCAATTTTAAAATTTTAGAGTATTTGCTCTAAAGATAAATAGGCTTGTTTATAAAAATATTATTTCTATTTGTTTGATATTCAAACATTGTCATCATTGACTAAATCTTATTTAAAAGTGCAAATCAATAGAAAAAGCAAATATAATGCATCGTCTATCGTGTCATCATTATCTATATCTGCAGAGAATCCATAACTGTCAGATTTCACTAATTATTCTGAAGAAGTCTTTAAAGCTTACAGCTTTACGACGCTATGTGTAATACTGCTTGTTTTTGATTACTAACTACAACTACAGATGGAACAAAAACAAAGATTTCCCACGATGAAAAACAAAATAAACAGTATTTTCATGCTTTTGATCAGTCTTTTATCAGTCATAAATATCAGGTATCCTAATAGTTTATCTGCACCTGATAAGCAGGAAAATTGCTTGTCCATTCTCCCCAGGTGCTGCAGGATGTCACCTGTCGTCCCCTTCACCTGTTCTCCGCTCAGCCCTCGTGGTCCAGACGGGTCAGAATGTATCTATGACCTGCAACATAACAAACAGCTCGGAGATCACCTGGTACCTGCTGCGTTCAGACAAGCTGCTGCCTCTGCTCACAATAAAAGAGAGCAGGTTTAAAGGGAGAGACTCGGCCTCCTTTCACACTGCAAACACCAGTCACATCAGCTGGTCTGGAGACCTGCATAGTGGCCTGGTTTGTCTGGAGATCCTGACGATAGAGGAGGAGGATGCCGGGATGTATTTCTGTGCTGGGCGGCGTGCAGATACTGTACATGTGAACGCAGGAGTTCGCCTTCAAGTGAATGGTAAGTATTTTTTTGTTTTCACTTCAGCTTAAGTTTTTATTTATTTATTCATTTAAAGGAAGCTAAATGTTATGTAGCAACAATCATTGGAATTTGTAAAATTGAAATATTACAGAACTGTTACTTTATTTCTTCTATAGGTATATCAATTATGTTTTATCCCAAGTTTGACTTTTTGAAGGCTTCTTCAAAAATCTTTTCCACTTTTCTGGACGTTCAGTTCTTTATACATAAATAGTTAAAGTACTATCAGAAAATCATTTACCTTCTGTAAATACAGATTTTGACAACAACAAAATGAAATAAGAACAAGTTAAAGATTGACTAATGGGTGTACCCCCGCTTAGCTGAGATCTGAGTCATTGTTTAGGAGGAAAGCAGTGGTTTTAGTGGTGGCTAGTGTGTGCTTCTTATGTCAGATGTGTTTGGTGGCTTCAGGTCAGCAGGAAAGACGGTTTGATTTGGTGTTTTTTTTTAGTGTCACAACACTAAATCTTTATTGAGCAAATGTAACATTTCATCATAGATGAATTGGTGTCTTTTAGATAAGTGAGTTTTCAGTGTGTGGAGAAAAAATCATCAGTTTTCTACATCCAGGAAAGCCTTCAGTCGATAAGGATTTTAATTTCTTTGGCTGCTGTTTATCTTAAAGTCTGTTTCAGCTTTATAGCGGGACAGAAAGCTGTAAAGCTAAGGATATCTCATATTTACCACAGCTTCTAGACTTGTTCACTGCTAATTTGCTTTTCTTGATACCAGATTATATCAGCAGGACGGGCAGGTTGGCATGCGCTCCTCTGATAAGCACAGATCACATTTACAGCTGGTGTTTCTAAGGCTGTTGGCTCTTTGGCCTCAGAAGCTCCAGACTGTCAGTAGTTCTAGATTTTATCAGCTGTGTTGCATCTTAAGGTTACTTGAAAAGTCATGCTAGTTTTGGTTTAGGGTTAGAGTTAGAGCTCTTTTGCACGATGACCCACACCTACTTTAAAATTAACCACTCCAGCATTTGCAGAAACCTACAGCATGAACCTTACACTATGCTAACGTATGATTTTCTTTTAGCCCAAAATGGGTTTATAAGTCATTGCTGAATGTCAACAAAACAAAAATAAGCTTATTTGAAGAAGAAATATGGACGTAAGCTGAATGTTAATATCTAAGTATTAACTTAAAATGCTATCGAGTTAGATGCTGACTGCCTATCGGTAACCTCGTTTCAGAAATGTTTTTCATAGGTTTGGTTTTATGAAGGAAGAGTATTTTTCTCATTTTAAGTATCAACCACAGATACCGAGTAGGTCACCTTTATTACTGAGACACATCTGGTTCAACCTTTAATAGAAAGTTACAATTGCCATTGCAATTGAAGTCATTGTTTAGCTTCAAGACCACTATCCCATGTCCAATGCATCTTGTTCTTGCACCAGATCTGAGATTAAAAGCTTTGTTTGCTGACTCTGAAAAGGGTGCTAATATAACAAATGTATTGTGATGTCTGCAGGTAATGAAGATTTTGATTAAAAAGTGCTTTGTCATGCTAACATGTTTTTGCAAACTAGCTAAATTAACTGGTTTACAAATATGAAGATCAACTGATTGAAAATTGATAACCATAAAAATGCCATTGTCATCCAGACTACCAGTTATTTTTGAACAATAACCTGAGATTCATATCATTTTCTATAGTTAGCCAGCAATAATAATAGTTTTTAAAAAATATTTATTTGGACTGAAAGGAGTCTAAATGTCTATTCTTCTTAATCAGATGCTGTTTCATATCAAATTTTGTGTATGCAGCAAAGTTAGCAGATTTCCTAGCAGCAGACTTTTTGTCAAGATTCAATCTTTTTATAATTTTAATAAAGCCTTCGGTTATTTTAAATAAGTTATGTAATTGCTGTTTACAGTTTAATATGAAATAAATGCAGCTCTGATTTGCTAAACATGCACCCAAAACCCGTTGAATAGGCCTACCTTAATGATTACACCAAGAGGGTAAAGCTTTTAGAAAATGGCACAAATAATAAAAACACTTACGCCATCATCACTAAAAGAGCAATTGTTAACCTAAAAATAATGTAGGGAGCAGCTTGCATTTAAAATCCGGTATTTCTAAAATAGGAATTTCCTTTTGCATCAATCGGCCCCAAAGTTCACCGGAAAATAAAAATGAAGAGGGAAACTTTTTGTCATGTAGACAGTTTTTTTTTCCACTGCTGCAGCTTTCTCCAATCATGAGGACGTGTGAGGTTTTCCATCTTAACATATAAAGAATCATATATGGTGATTAAATGACAAGAGTACTTATTAATCAGTCTTGTATCTGTTTTTTTCTTTTTCTTTTTTATGTTTCCAGGAGTTGAGGTGGAGTCCACCGGGAACAGAATGGGTCAGCCATGCTGGAATCTGGGAATCTGTGTCCTTCCAAGTGTACTTGCCCTTTGTTTAATCATCGTGGTTGGACTCTGCCTGTGCTCAGGTAGGTGTCCGGTTGTATCTCACTGCCCCTGCATGACAATCTGGTGCTGTCCAGTACAACCACTGAAGCCTGTTATATTCATGCGTTTATTGTTGTATTCAAGACGCATTTAATGGCATTTTAATACTTGACCTAATATACTGTATGTTGGATTTGGTAGCAGGAGTTTTAGCCATAAAATTTTATTCTGAATATAAAGTGATGTTAAGGATCCGAGTATCTGCTTAACTCCTGTGACTTAATACATCAACATAAGATTTTATATGATTTCCTCACTTATATTGCCATCCATTAGTACCTACAGGAATTGGGCATACTCACCTAAAATTAATCAACCATATGAAATTTAGATAATTGATCACGTATTTTTAACCCAGTAGTGGAAGGTATATGTAATTCAGATAATCCATAACGGATACTTTTTGCTCTACTACATCTGTCTCTTTTTTTGTTTTTAAAAATGTTGTAAATTACAATCGTTACTAGTGCAAATTTAAGTTTTTGAATTCATTCATTTAGATTTTTTTCCTGCTGTTCACTGCTATTTCACCTCAACTTTTGAACTCACTTTAAAAAGTTTCAATATTTCAAGTTTCTTATCCAGAACAATAAGAAAGTTAAAGACTAAAAATGGAGCCCAATCTTACTGTTTTACTCTTACTTGTGACCCATTATATTTAAAAACAAGTTTTTCTAGCTTTATCTGAATGGCAAGTTTCAAATGAAGCATGAAGAAGACACTTCAAAACAATGAACTCTGTTCTGGTAAAGCCTCTATGCCATCTTAATATTGATGGTATGTACAAAACACCAGCATCTGTTCGCTCAGTTTATTTCCATTCACACTTATTTACAGAGCTTTGTTCAGGGAAGAAAAACAGTGAGAAGCAATTATGATTATTAACAAAAGAGCCAAAGTTTTTCAGTATGGACGGCAGAACCTATATCATGGATTTCAACCAGACAATAATTACACATCACTAAAAATTGGAGGGAAATAAAAACAAACTGAGTAAAAATGCTGTGAAAAACATCAGAAAATGCCATCATACCTCACAGCAACATTCATAATTCAAAGAAACGTATTAAACCTGAATTAAATCCATGTTTAATTAACTTTAATAAAGAAATTTTAAAACATTTTTAGTCAGACGGTATATGTTTTGCCTCTTCTCGTTCATCAAGTCGGCTCAGGTGTGTGAAGTAAAGGAAAAGAAAGTAGCAATCATACCATTTCCACACCGGGAAAGATCCACTTCCTTAAAATTAGAAGGGATTACAACTAAATATCACTAGATGGCAGCATAAATCAAACCCTTAGACACGATGCGCCTTTATAAAGCATTTCCCAGCTTTCTCTTTCCACTGTTAGATTTGATGCAAGTGCATGAAGAGATAGTTGACGACCAGATTCCCAACGTACAGCAGTGAGTAAGAATATTTTGCAGCAGTTTAGATCAGTGAAAGATGTTGAGGCAGTTTTGTGTCTGATAAAGAAGAATCAAAGGCTTCACTGTAAACTCAGCTTTAAAAGAGCTCTTAGGAAGCACTTATTTTATCCCAGTTTTTCAGATTTTTTCCTGAAAACGTTGTTTAATATGTACTGTGGAGGTTTGGCTCACACCTGCTTCAGCAGCAGCCCGTACGGACGAATGGACTCTTGAACGATGGCCCTCTTCTGGATGTCGTTGCTTCCATCAGGGATGTACACCACCCAAACATCTTCTCTCTGGCACTTCATCCTTTTCTCAGGGTTGATGCGGTTCTGAAGAACCACTTCATACGTCTTCCCATCCACTTTGGACTTGAACCTCTTGCAGTACTTCTCTGCCGTCTTGATGTCTGGTGTAGAGTACACGCCCCTGCCCCTCGTCTTCTCGGTGACAAGGGCGGCGGCGCCGGCTTCCAGAAAATTTGGCTCGTCATCTGGGTTTTCATCCCGGGTGAGGATGATGCCTTGGGCACCGTCCATGTTGTATCCCTGATAAGAGACCGGCCAGGCATCCTTCCCCGTCCCGAGCCAGCCGTCCCCACCGTCATACTTCTTTGTGACACACAAGGCAACCCGGTTCCATCCGCAAGGACGGACGTACTGCTCATTACCACGCAAGAACGTCTTGTCACCATCCTGGAAGTAAGCAAAGGGTTAACAGTCAGAGCTGAAACTGTGGATTTTTTGTACAAATCTCTCTCAGTTTGATGAGATTATTGGAATCAAAGTTCAGTACAGTACTTCCTGGTGTGTATTAAGGCTTTTTCTCATGATACCCACTCAGTCATACATTTTTCTTTCATTTTCAGTTGCTCGAGTATTTATCACCTACCCCTTTATTACAATATTTACTTCCTTATTTGGTCACTAAAAAGAACAGAAACACCCTCAAGTCAGTGGTTAATATGTAGACACAGCTTTGCCATTAACCTTAAATTGTATCAACCTGCATTTCACCTTTAGACTGAATAAAACATGTCTTGTGGCCTGTTACATCTGTCACATTCAACCCATTATAACCAGACAAGGAGCGCTTCATTTCCACTCACCTTTATGTTGGTGAAGTCATAGTCATACTGAGGATGGAAGAAATCCTGGACATTGATTTTCACAGAGGTTGTAAGGCTCGCCTCAGGCCCAGCCACTGCCATGGGAGAGCTGTACAGTTCCATGCTGTCCACGTCTTGGACGGATACAGTTCCTAAACTCGGGTAGTCCAGCTGTTTAAATCCCTCCTGTTTATAAAACTCCCTGAGGGCCACAACGTTGACAATGTCCTGCGGTCCCAGCTGGGAGACTCCGCTCGTCGACTCGACTTTGCAGCCGGTGAGAGCGGACAAGGCCTCGAGACACAGGTTCGGGTCTGGCATGGTACCGGGAGAGGTAGCGGTAGTCAAAGGCAGGACGGTCGGGTTATTATCTTCTCTCTCGAAGAGATGTGTAGGCTAGTGGGACAGCTAGTCTCTCCGTCTTCTCTGAGTTGATTTTTTTCTTGAGGAAAAGTGGGAGCGGAAGACTGCGACGCCGAGTTGCCTGTTACACAACATTAGAGCCGTTTCACTTTCGTTCTCACTTTCTGTAAATCTAGAGTTTTGTCTACAGTAGATGGGTGTGTTCTAGTTGAAGTGCCAACCACCACAGCTGTTGTTCAAAACGGATTTTCTTCCTCCACCTCCTGAAACATTACGTTCAAATAGCACTGTTGACTAAATCTCTGCATGGATAAAAAAAAAAAAGAAGAAGCGTAGAAACCACTGAAAAGCTATTGAAACACCCCCCACTGAAGCCATCGGCTGACAGAAAAATTGCTGTATGGAAGCCGAAAGCGGCCGTAATTGTTTTTTTTTTTTCTTTTAAAAGTTGCAGTTTGGCCTTTTTCACTGTGTCCAAGTTTTTGTTTGTTTTTATTTTTTTAAACGAAGTTTCTTGTTATTTTTTTTCTTTTATACAGTGGATTTAATCAATTTCCCTGCAATGGCTTTAACTTTTTCAAGACTCCTCACAGTTTCCTCTGTCTCATTGTTTTCTTTAAGTTAAATGTTAACCACAGACCCAGTTTCATGTTGGCCTTTATCTCATTCTCCCTCTGCTTTGTCTTCAGGTAAATCAGCTGTTTGCTGCTGCTGTAAGCCGGCGGGGTGGAACGCCAGCCTGACAGTCACAGAGGTAGGTAGATTTTCTTGTAACTATTTATATTGTATCATAACCTTGTTTGTTTTGCAAAAATAAACACACACATTACGTTCTTATGGGTAGTGTTTTCATTTTAAGATTTTACAGGAATATAAATCTGTAATGTAATCTGACTACTGTCTCTGCAGGAAGAGTCTTTGCATTATTCCAGTCTGAGGCATCCAAAGAAGCCCCGCCCATCTGGCAGGGGAAGAACCGGATTGGTAGAAGAACATGTCACATACTCCACAGTTGCCAGGGGCAAAAACTTAAATGGACTGCATGACCACAGATAAGCTTTTGTGTTTTTTGCTATTGATCGATTCAGTCAGTAAAATAGTTTTGCGGTCAGATCAACGTTTCACTGACTTTAAACTATTTTGATTTGGACTTTTGGAGAAAAAAATAGTTAAAAACTTATTTTAAAGTTTGGTCACCTGCCAGTTTAAAAATAAAGTAAATAGATTACTTTCACACCTTTTTCAAAAGTGTTTTTGTAAATATTTCCATTAAAAGTAGTCCGTGCACTTTTGTAGTGGTACTTGTAATTCAACATGATTAAATGAATGAATCTGCATAGTTTGATTTAAAAAATAGATATGCATAGTACACAGTTAGATTTTAAAATTGATTTTGTTGAACAAAATATTAATGTTTTTCAAGAACTTTTTAAGTATCTTTATTGGCATATAATAAAGTAACATTTGTAGATATTCGTATTAATTTCAAAGCAACGGTGCACATGTAAACCAGTAATTTTTTTTAAATGTCAAAGTGACAAATAAAATAACCTTAAAGTTGTTCAATTTTTACCTCAACGTTTCACATATAAACCCATGTAAATAGTGTTGGTGTGCAGATGCCTCAAATAACTGGTCACTTTGATGAAATGATATGCTAAAAGAAAATAAAAATCACATTTTAACAAATCATATGTAGATAGAAATAACTGGAGACAGAACAGATGGAGGATTGTCATCAGTTCATGTCCGACGGTTCTTGTCAATCCTTGCTGACTTATAGTATATAGTGCAGCCTGTGATTTCCTAAATCGTCTCTTTATAAAATGTCACCAGAATGTAACTAAATGTTTTGCTTTTACATGTTCTGTCCTACTGTCAAAAACAGTGACACCGGATTTCTCTATTGGTCTCTCTGTGGCAACATGAAGCTTTTACATAGGAAAAAAAAAAAAAGATTAAGATCTAATCAGTCAAAAATAGACTACTCAGAAAAAGTTAGGGATATATGGCTTTTTGTATGATGTCAGCACCTAAAACAAACTACAGCCCTTACAGGGGAACTTAATTTGACCTTCTCTAAACTTTTAAATGCACATGTTGAACTGTTTAATTTTTAAGTATTTATTGCACAACATGTACTCGAACAAAGTGAAAAAAAAAAAAAAAATCCAAAAGAAGTGTCTGACCCATGAATCGACCACGAAATGTCCTGGTTCAATGACAACTTATTTTTAAACACTCCTCTTCTTCAAAACATTTGTGACAAGTTATTGAGACATTGACATTTTATACATACACACATATACACACGGTATACTCATGTGTGTTAGCTTTTGTTTCAAGAAATAGTTTGAAATGAAGGAATTACCATTTCATGACTCCACTTCAATGTCCTCCAGTCCTACATATGATTCCGCTGTAACATAAAGCATTTTTACATTTTCCATAAATATCACCTGAAAGTTGAATATCCCTAACTTTTTATGAATAGTGTATGTTGTCTGGGTATGAATAAAAAGAGAGAAATATAAATAAAGAAATTATATATGTATATAATGTATGTATTGCCTACTCAGTTGTTGCAAGAACTAAAATGAATGTATGTATGTTGTACCAACAATTATAAATACACAAATGCTCTCATGATGAATGTAACTCGCCAGCCTTCCTGTGTGAATCCATGCAATAACAGAAGTTATTTGCACTGTAAATAATGTTTATGTAGAGAAATTTAACATCTGTTTTAAATGCCTGTTGTGCAATACTGTTTAATGTCCACTTATTCCCAATTAAACTGATTTGGACATCACTGGGGTTAGTCTTTGTTTTCTTTTTAATATACAAAAATTGTATATCACCATGGATGCCAAAGTTGTGTAAAAGTTGTCTTAATATACAGGGTAACTAACAATGACAAAGGTTGATGCAAAGAATTGAGCAGAACTAAAATCGATTCAGGAGAGCATGTTTCTGGCTGCAGCTCCAGTGATGACAGAGGAATAAATAACACTGTGAGAGCTCTCATCAGGTGGGGACCAGTTGGCTCTCTCCCTCCAGTTCTGTCGGCCCAAAGAGGCATAGTGGATTGTGTCCTCCTCCAGAGGTGGACTCTCAGTCACCTCATCATCTGCAAACAGACAAAATATATTGAGGTATTTAAGTTTTTAAAACAGATCTGAGAAATGCAAGAACTTTCTTGACAACGCTACCGTTTTGTGTGTTGGACGTCCTCCACAGCTGCAGCTCTGTGTCTTCATGTCTCTGTGCTGAGTCATAAATAATATTTTTTATAGTGTGAAAATAAAGCAGTCTGTCCTCTAGGTGGACAGAATCTGTAATGTATTTTTGACAACAGTATTAATCAGGGATCTGCCATTATGAACAATTTGGCCAATATTTATATCCGATAATATTGCTGACGTCGATAGAAAGTTTTTTATTTTAAGTTTAAGATGATCAAATTCTGTACGTAATGAAAGTTTATATTAGTGGTGTTGAATGATTTGAAGTCAAAGATTACTTTGACATGAAAGTATCTTCTTCCAATACCGTGAAAAATGACCACATTGATGACATTGTTTTTCCACTTCAGTTCAACTCCCCACAATGCTGTGCTGCTTTATATTTTGTCTTGTAGATGTTTCTTTTTCTAAGAAAAAAAAATGTTTTCAGTCCCTTTCTTTTAAACTCTTTTTTCTACAATATTAGATTATTTTAAAAAAGTTTAGTTATTTAGCCTGTTATCAGTAGCCTCGATTGTAATGTTCCTATTGAAATAACCAGACTTGAACCAAAAAAAAGCTAATTTCTACCAATAAATTACCTGCATATTTGTGTTTCCTCTTCCTCTTGCACTTCATGCTTGTGAGTAAAGCACAAACAACAGCCATGAGGACGATCATCAACCCCAAACCGATAATAGCGATGAGGAGCAGACCTGTCAATCACAGACAAAACATCTGATTAACAGCCACTCCCAACAGGAACCTCCAAATGGGGAGGTTTATGGATTAAAATGGGTGTTTGTAGCACGTGCAGTGGCTGACAAACCATTTTCAGATTTCTTCTTTGTCTTGTTCTTTATTTCATCCACATCTGATAAACAAAAGAGGAACAACAACGAAAAAAACTGTGGTCATATCGCAAAATTATCATTTTTATTCTTAACTTCATGGCACATGTAAAGATTCTAATGAAAGTAAAGTAAATGTGTGAAAAAATGTGTGTGAAAAAATTACATGTACAAATTAAGTTTTTCTTTTCTTAATTTCATTGTGGCTTGAAGATGGAGAATTGTGAACAATCGCAACATAGTTCAAGCTATCTTAAAAAAATATATGTGAAAGGTTTTTACGAAATGACTTTAAGGAGGAAAACACCCTTCAAAAAGCCTTCAAAACTGATAAGTGTTCAGTACAAATTTTACAACTAAAGCAAAAACACCACATACCCCTGAAAATGATCACTTATTTAATTGAATTCTGTGACTGATGTTGTTTTTTAACCCTTCAAAGCCCGACTGAAGAAAAAGTCAATTTTCTTTTCATCTTAAGTCTTTATTTGACCTTTTAACAAAATGTAAAAAAAATAGTTACCAAAAAATAAATCAGGTTAACAGATATCCACCAGGGGGCAGAAGACAAGCATCTGATTGTGTACAACAGGCATACAGCATTAACAGTAACAGAATCTCTGCTGTTAAAGTCCTACCTGTCTGTGTCACAGCAGGCACTGGAGTTGTACTGGTACATGACGGGACACCGGTTGCCTCTGGTTGCACATGAAACATTTGTTCGTTTAAATATCAATCAGGTACTACTTAGCAATGTTTAAGGGAACAACAAATCATGATAAGTTATTTGCATGTCAGAATTAAGAAGTGATGAAAGCTGCCAGTCAATACAACCTTAAAATATTTCATTAGTGTTTTTTAAAAGTAGATAATAATTCAAGGTAAATACAAATTGTCTTTATAAATGAACAAAATTAAAAGTGCTAAAAATAATAAAAGTATGAACTTGTATTTTTAAGGAATTTGGTTTATCAGTTAGCCTACTGTGATTTTGTATTTCTAGGTATTTCAGTCAGATTTATCATCTGTTTGTATTTTGGCAAAAAAGGTAACCATAAGTGATAAAGACTAAAGAATATCTACCTGTCAGGACAGTAACTTTGGCCTGCAGTACTCCGTTGCATAAATATTCTCCGTCATCATCTGGCTGCAGGTTCTGGATCTGAAGAGCATCATTAGTGTAGCTAAGTTGACTCCCGTCCATCTCCTGTTTCTCTGTACCATTTCTGAAACGGGTAAAGATGGCCTCTCGCTTCTCTCCATCTCTCTGTCGAAACCACCTCTGTTTGGGTCTGGAGGAGCCGCTGCAGGGGAGCAGCAGTGTCCGGCCTGCAGACACTCTGAACTCGTGGCCTGAGGGAGAAGAAGCAGAGGAATGATGGATGTTTGTCACTGTGCTGGTAAAAGGGAAGTACAGTATTTTTAGTTTTAACAAAGCCAGAAGTCTCAAAGATATTTTTATTTTGGGAACATTTCATGTCTTATTTGTAACAAAGTATTTTTAAAATATATATTTATAGAAGTCTAATGTGTAATGAACATGTCGCCATTAGGACTGACTTTTTAAGCGGACTTGCCCATCTTCTTTTTGCAGTGTTTTAATCTTGTTTTTATATGGTTTTTTATTCTGTTTTGTG
>JBBBVU010000018.1:22257977-22273196 GCA_037177055.1 Atherinosoma microstoma
AGAGGGAAGTCTGGGCTTCCCTGCTCAGGCTGCTGCCCCCGCGACCCGACCCCGGATAAGCGGAAGAGGACGGTACGGTACGGTACTATTTGTTCTCATCAGAATTCATCAAAAACATTTAGCAAAGATGAAAAAGAAAGAGGATGATAATGAGAAAAAACAAACAAAAAAAAACCCAGAAAGATTTTGATCAAATTTGAAGTTACCTGATGGGATGACTGTCAGCTCCGCAACTGGTTCATAATTACACAAGTATGTTCCAGAGTCTGAGACAAGAACTCTGATAATGACCAGTGACTTGTCTATTAATATATCGTAACGTTTCAACGAGTCCACAATGTGTTTGATGTACCCGTCCTGATAACGTGTAAGAATGTCAACATTCATTCCATTCTTCTCTCTGCTCCATGTCACATTACCCTCCACAGAGAGAAGACAATACAGAATGATTTCCTTCTTCGCCTCAGCAACATAATGGAATGAGCCTGCAAAATGAACATTTTTCAGAATTAGAAATCCGCCGATCAGCTGGAGTGAGAGCATATTATTATGTTATTCATGCTGAACACAAGTGCAGCTTTCTGCACAGATATATTATTTTTAGTGCTTAACATATAGGCAAGGCAAGTTGATTTATATAGCACATTTCATGTACAAGACAATTGTAGGTGCTTTACAGAAAACATTAGAAGCATTACAGCGGGGTGCAGAAGAAGCAAGAAGAAGAATTAAAAATAAACTTTTAAAGTAAATTAAATCAAACAGAAGAAAAACAACACTTAGAGAAAATATGATAAAATGCAAGAAACACAAGTTTATCAGATGTTTTCTTCAAAGGCAGCAAAAAGAAAAGATTTTAACCCTGATTTAAAACTGCTGAGAGTCTCAGCAGCCCTGCAGGTTTCTGGGAGTTTGTTCCACATGTGAGGAGCATAAAAACTAAACGCTGCCTCTCCGTGTTTAGTTCTGACTCTGGGAACAGAAAGTAGACTCTACCCTGATGACCTGAGGCCACATACACCTCTGGTGCAACTCAGACACATCATCAGTGATGTATCTTGGATTCAATGGATGTGTCGAGTCTCACAACATCATACACCTTCGCCCAGGCAACCCAGGCCATGGCTTGTTTCTGATTAGCTAGTGTAGTCCATAGATCCCCCTGCTTGATCCACAGCCAGCTTGACGCATTTTCTGCAGTGTCTGGGATGCACTTGACGGCCTTCCTGATGTGAAGTCCCCTTCACTCCAAGCATAGAGGGCCCTGATGAGTGACTGACCTACAAGTCCCCTGCACCCCACCTCGGTGGGGTTGCACTGGGTCCCCCTGCTTCGGCATTCGCCTGCCAACTCCTTGTTCTTGGCCCTCTTCTTCTCGAAGACCTCCTCCATCCGCTCTTCCCAGGGAACAGTAAATGCCAACATGACCACTTGTCTTGTTGTTTCCAACACCAGGACAATGTCAAGCCTGAGTGTAGTAACTGCAATGTCCTCTGGGAATTTGAGCTGCCTCCCGAGGTCAACCTTCAGTTTGACACGATCCCGTGCTATTGCAAGCAGCCCCCCTGTTTGGTTCAGGCGCTGGTGTGGCTTCTCCTTGGCCATAACAAAGGCGTTGTTCTGCCTTGCTGGTTGCAGGTGTCAAATGCAAATGATTCCAGTCATGGCACAAACTGTAGTGCCCCTTTCCTCTTGGACAACAGCTCAAGGTATGCTCCAATGAATCTCCTCTCAGAAGAGGTTTGGTGGACTGGGGAGGACATCATAGTCTGACTGAACAAGGGAATTGATCTGGTGTGGCTCCCATCTGCCTTTCCTGTCCCTGAGCCTTGTTAAAACAAGGTCTTGGATTCCCCCCTGAGTCCTGCTTGTCCAGATGCTAACTGTCCCCACCAGCTCACTGTGTCACAGCCATGACTCAGCCTGGTCTACTCCCTCCAGGGACTTTCACTTCCTACTGTTTTTGACCTTAATGCCTGCTGAGACGACCTTAATGTCCCAAGAGTCTCTGTACGCATTTCCCTTGCTCGGATCGCCACCGGTAATAAACGTTCTGTACCCAGGGTTAAAAAAAGATCCAAGGAAACATTTTGATAGATACAAAGAAAAAAAGAAAAGAAAAATGCTAAATGATAAGATTAGTGTTTGAATATTCTTCTCTAAATCCAGGTTAGGGTCAAGTTTATTGGTGATTCTGAGCATGTGTTCCCAAAGACTTAAGTATTTTTCAACACTCTTATATGAGAGCATTTCAGAGTTGCATAGTTGCATCTGACTGAATATTCTGGATTGTTGGTCAGATAAAATCTGTTTCAGTGTTTTTTAATACTTTTTTTAAATAAATAAACAAAAACACAAGTAGGTCTAATCTGTTGACTTATGAACAAAACATTAGTTCTGCTCCTTTTAACTTCATTCATCATTACTTGACTTCCTGAGATTATTTCTGTTCTGACGCTTCATGTTTAAATTCTATTTGATTCTGAAAATCTAACCTGTGCTGAAAGGAGGTAGACTGAAGTGTTAAAAAAAAAGTTCTCACCTCCAGCGAGATGAAAACCCAGAAGCAACGCCAGCAGGCCGGAGAAGATTTTCAATTTCATTGTGAGAGACTGAAATGTCTGAACTCGGTGAAAACAGTTAATATCTGATCTGAGAACAGGAACAGCTCTGTGGGCGTATGTCGTTCTTCCCACATCACGTCTCTTTGTGTTTGAGTAATGCTTCCTTTTACTTGAATCTTAACTCATATCATATTCCATTCTTGACTGAGAAGTAATTACACCACCTTGGTTTTCCATATAAAAAAGAAAACTTGTTTCTTTTTTTCCCACCGGCATACACACACCGCTTCAACTTTACTTTCTGCATATCAGCACCACATTGTTCTTTTACAACAAGGTTGGAGAGCAGAACTAATAGTTATCATCCTATTAACCTATAAAGCTCTGCTGTTCCAACAACTTCATACTGATAATCAATAACAAACAAAAATATTTGAAGCCAGAATGCAGCAACCTGGACTTGTAGGTTGTGAGTTGGCGGCCAGTTGTGCAGTTAGACTTTAATATAAATAAAGTAAAATGACATTTAAAAAAAAAAAAAAAACATTTTTATTCATGGTTCATTTAATCTTAGAAAAAGCCAATTCCTGTTAACCAGGATGACTGAAGTATCTTAATCACTGAGGTTAAAACTTTATGTGTAAATATAGTAAGAGGAAGAGATGTCACAGGAAGCAAATGTATCCACCCACAACTGTTCACTAGAATAACACAAATATCCATCCTCAACTCATCTTTCAGTAAGCAAACACAAATTCTTCCTTTGGTGTATCCATGTTGCCTTTTTACACTGGCACGACTGGGATGGTAGCTAAAATTATTATGGGTTTAATGTTTTCCACTGATGTGGAAAGTTATTTGTTATTGATTAGTTATTTGATTCAGTGTGTATAACTTTAACACCACAGCCTCACAGCAAGAAGGTCACTGGTTCGAGCCTCGGGTGGAATTTGAGCCAGAAGGAGTTGCTGGTTCGAGCTGGGGAGGGGTTCGAAATAGTGTCCTTTTTGTGCGGAGTTTGCATGTTCTCCCCGTGTATGCGTGGGTTCTCACCAGCTACTCCGGCTTCCTCCCACTGTCCAAAGACATGCATGATAGGTTCATTGGTCACTCTAAATTCTCCCTAGTAGTGAGAGTGTGTGAATGGTTGTCTGTCTCTGTGTTGGTCCTGCCTCTCACCTGATAATTGCTGGGATAGGCTCCAGCCCACCCAACTCTGAATTGGACTAAGCAGGACAGAAAATGAATGAGTTGAACTGAAAGGAATAACATTAACCCCTTAAAACCCAACCCAATAAAAAAAAAAATGGGGAGAAAAGTCAAATAAAATAAATAAATAAATAATAAAAATAAAAATGCTTGTGTTTCCTTTTGTGAAAATATCTTAATGGTTTGGACAAACAAGGATTGATTGCGGAGAGTATCGTGTTTAAAGCTGCCATTGAATTTAAATGACAGGAATATCCACCATCCTGAAGCTGTTGTTGCCTCACAGTATCCTGGGGCTGAGAGCCCTCACTTCTAAATGTTTTTTTGTTTTTTTTTCTGTCCTGGTGCATCACTTTACAGCAGCATTTTGTTTTACGGCAACTGGATATCAATACACTGGCCGGTTTGGAGAACAGCTAAATGAATACCTGGTAAACAAATAACACAAAACACTTTGCTTGTTTTTTCATTTATCCTTTCTAGCCAGATAAAAACTCAGCTGAGATCAGATGTCTCTTTTCGAAAGGCAAGGCAAGTTTATTTATATCGCACATTTCATGTACAAGACAATTCAAGGTGCTTTACATAAAACATTAGAAACATCCGAAGAGTCCTTGGCCAAGGAGGCGGCACAACCACAAGATTAAATGTTGTGGAGCAATTGTGTGGGACAACTTTAAATGTTACACAAAGAGCATTTAAGCCTGTACCATTGTTTCTGCACAGCAAAATGTATCATTAGATCATAGTCTCTGAATAAGAGTTCCCACTTAAAACCTAAAGGTCTACTGTGGACTGTTGGTCTGCATTGGCCCATCTTCTTCTTAGAGGTTGTGCAATACAGCATTCTGTTCAAGTGTTTTTGAAAAAGCAAATAACATATTCACTGCATCTAAATCACAGATTCTACCCATTTCTCAGTGCTCTGGTTGAAAAAAACTGTGTTTAGTCTATTTTGTTTACTTACACAAGACAAACCTATGAGGAAAACTTGGGGAAATAATTATTAAAAGAAACAAAAAAAGGAAAACGATTACATTTTTTAAAATTCTGCTCAGCAAAGAGAAGAGTAAAAATGTTGATTATTTCCAGGATGAACTGTCAACAACAGTGTAATTACAATTTTGAGGACAAAACCATGTTAGATTAAAAATATGGGTGCCTTGAAGTTATTTTTTGTTTCTCTAACATTGGTGGAGTGCGCAATCCTCAAGTTGTTTTTAAACTAAGCACTACACACTGAAGATGTAGCCAGCTGGAAAAGTTCCAGTTTGCTACATCCATCCCACACAGTGTTATGTAATGGCTACTTTCCCACCCCATCTAAAAAACAAAACAAAAAAAACATGAACTGAAAGAAATGGTCAAAGCAGTAAGAAAATATTTAATCTCAAATCATCAGAATAATGAACATAGCCTACTTCTTCTGTGTTTTTTCTACGCTTTGACATTCCTTAAATTTCGCCCACATACTTCCGTGTATAAATGATTCAACTGCAACGCTTGAATCCACGTGAGTTTCCTAAAAAAAGATATTTTGCTAAGATAGCCAATGATTGGCTAGTATGCCCGTCAGTCTTAAAAATAATTGTACTAATTGGTTAAACATTTATGTAAATCAAAATGTAAGCGTTTGATTCGATCGAATCGTCTTTAGAGGCTTGTCTTGCCAACCCACTTTAACAATAGGCTCAACAGATGGCCAATTGCTGTCTTTCAGTAATATAATTGGTTCTATATACTGTCAATCACAGTTTTCTTTAACGTGATTGGCCATTCTCCGAGGAGAAGGTGGTAACTTTCTGGAAAAACCGTTTCCTTGTTTGTCATATGCGAAGCGAAAGGAAGGACCGACAGCTCGCCTGGAGAACACATACATATTATTTTCTGATCAATTAAGTTCACATTGCCAATTATATTCATGCCTAATACGTGCGCATTACCTTGATGATTAAGCGAGAGATAATATCCTGCCTGTTTGTTAGCTAGCTGTTATCACGTCGCTATCTGACTGCAGAGGCTGCTCTTTAAACACAACGCCTTTGCGGCGATGACTGCGGATTTACTATCTGATTTGGACAGTCGATTCTTCGCTGATAACCTCCTAACAAGCGAGGACTGGGGTAAGTTAACATTTAAGGTAATCTATAAGTGAAAGGGAAGTCAATTTAGCGCTACACAGCTGCCCGAGTGTGATGACCAATGACTGTGATGACGGACGTGCCGAGGCATGCGTGGTTAGCAGGGCGTTACATCGTCCGCACGAGATGCAATTTGTCTTCTGTAGCGTTTTTATTTAGAGCAGAAAACAGCCCGACTTCAGTTGGATTATCTGTGTCGTGCCCGTTGCACGCGGTCGTAGTATAAGTGTGAGCGTACTTCCTCCTCAATAGGCAGACCCGGATATGCAAGTTTATCATCACCATCAGAGCGGTTGCAAACGTGATGGCATGTTTTATATAACCACTTCTCATTTTATTGGTTATTGATATGCTTTAGGTTTAAATTTGGTAAACACAATTTGTGTGTGTATTTTTTAAATTTTTCCCCAGTTTGCTCTTTTCCCCCTCGATGGTGTGATTCTGAGCTGCAGACTCCGTTAATATGGACTTTCATTATTTCCCCAGTCACCCAGAAACCAGACAGCTCTCAAAACCTTGTTTTCAACAGTATTTCTGATGCAAATTTATAACTTTTCAAAATAACATTTAGTCCAGTTTTAAAGTGCAACCTAAAGCTTTAAAGAAGATATGACAAATTAATTTTCGACAGAGTTGAAAGCTGCAGCAGAGCTTGAAATGATGAGGACTTTGATAGCACAGAGCTGTTCGTGGTAACATATTAAATAGTAATTGCATTATTCTTAGCACAAGTACCAAGTTTCACTGTTATGAGCCACTCTAATCTAAGTAGTTGCAAAAATGATGGTTTTCTACCATCTTTCATCTTGTAAACAATACATTTTCTTTTAGAAAAAAGATCAAAAAAGAAAAAAACTAATTTATTTTTCTGTCATAGGATCTCAGGATAATTTCTCAGATGTTCACTGTAAGGACACAGACGTTTGATATATTTAAGACGAGTTGGTATTCTCTGCTAGATTCAAAGCTTATAAAGTCAACTGTAAATTTTTACAGGTTCATACAATGATGGTAGTTTGAATCAGGAAAAAATTAGATGACAGACAACAGGAATCTGTTGGATCTCAGTTTTCTCCTGAGGAAAAATAGTTTGTTACTTCAGACAAATCAGAACTGAGTTGTTTTTTTTTAAATCTGGTTTTATCACTTTCTTAGCCCCCATGTTGGATTATTATGGTCAGTAAAAGCTTCTTCTTAAAATTTAGTGCAAATCGACACTCTCTTACACCTGTAACTTAAGTTCTTAAGTAAATTTGACCATTAAACAGTGAGATTAGTGAACCTTGCCACCCATTGTGACTGTAGGACAAAAGTGTTTTACTGCCTAGTTCCTGGTTTCCTGCAGTCAAGCAATAAACTGGATTGGGTCAGATTAGATGAAACTGTAAATGAGCCCCATGAGAGATCTGGGTCAATGCAGCCTCCAAAGCTTTTACAGAGGACTCATTTACTAAATTAAAACAAAAATAAAAAAACACAATAACAGACAGAAACTAAAATAACTAACAAAATTGAGTGCATAAAAGCAGCTTATGCTCACATTTGAGTCACATTTATGAATCTTACAAATCATCATTTGTGTTGGGTTTCTACCTGAACACAATATGAAAGAAATCACTCTGCAAATATTTTGATAAATACACACACACACTCAAAAAAACCGTGTGCAGCAAATACTACTAGGTCTATAACGTATTTGTATAAAACAGCTGTTCTCTTTGAGAGGATGAGAACTCATAAAAGATCCCCAGCAGTATCCCCTGTTTGTTTCCATTTCAAAGTCCAGAGTGCAGCTCATTGCAGCATGCACGGCATAATGGTAGAAATAAGGGTTCAAACCACGCTGGTTTCCTGGAAATAAAGCATTTGAATAAGTTCATGCTGTAATCGGTCAGAGTGCGTCACAGCATGAGAAACCCATTTAAAATGTGCTGAAGTGACCTCATTGAAGGCTGATATGATTTGGTTTATTTAAATTATGAGTGTGAAGTTCGAAGTTGTTGTTTTGTCCCATCAGTGAGGTAAATGTAGATGTTACAAGACACAACTTTATGCTTGCGTTTCTGTCTTAAAAGCTGCCTGTTGGTTAAATGTAACCTTGTGAATGTTTGTGTCACATCACAGATTCAGAATCATTGGTGTCTGGATCCAAAATAGGAAACAAAATCTTATTCAGAAGGATTTAATCATATAAAAATCCTGTCAAATCCCTTTTTATAGAAGCTTTTTTAGTAGTTTTAATAGTAGTAGCAGTATGGTTCTGCATCCTGCACGGATCATCCAGATCACAGATCTTTAAATGTGTCCTTTCCCTTTACTAAAACATGATAGAGACGTGACTTATGATACTTTAAAAACAACTGCAGCCATAAATAATCAAAACAGAAGTAGAACACAGTACAGCTGGGCTGAGGTGTTGGAGATCTTTTACCCCATGTTGTAGCAGTACTCTTTGACATTCATTAACCCATTTCTAACTAGGGATAAAACCTGCTACCTGCACAGTGTTACACTTTAACAGAGTGGTCTGTAATGACAAACAGCTCCTTGCTATAACGAGCTCATTTAAGCTCCCTTTCCACTTGTACCTACTCTACTCTACAAGGTTTCAGGGTGTTTCCACTAGCGGTTTCTCGGGGCCGAGTAGGTACTTTGACGGTACCGACTCCATTGAGGTTCCAAGTGGGTAGAGTGATTAGCCTGATGTTGGGAAGTCACTAGATAGCGACTCTCAGCCCTGTTTTTAAAGACCACTGGTAAAAATGGCTGTGTGATTGTTGTTTGCTGACTTTATCATTGGAAAAAAAAGATTACAGTGTTATTATTACATAGTTGTTTACTAATCATCAGAAAACGGGTAGAGAAGAGCCGGACCGGTAGAGTAGAATAGAGTAGGGTAAGTACAAGTGGAAAAGGGGCTTTAGGCTCTGTGAGCCATTTGTGTGACAAGAAATGGAGTTATGTTCAGCAGTTGAATCTTTGTGGCTTAAGCTTTGTGAAAAGAATCTGATATCTAGGTAACCATCGTCTCATGTAGATGTGACATTTTTGTGGTCATTCAACTGACTTCCAAATCTGTCCTATCAGCGTATTTTCTCATGTTTTTTTTTTTCTTCTTTGGGGGGGGTCAGAGAGGTACAGAAAAACAATTTAGGATTAAAAGTTAGGGGACCTTTAGTTGAACAAGAATCCTACTACATAGTGTTAAAACTTGTAAAACTACGGTAGCATTTGTACCCCGTTTTCGATATGAGTCAGTTGGTCTAAAGTGCCTGTCTTAGTTTGTTGTTGGTACCTTTCTGTTGCTGTGCTGCTTAGAAAGCACCATGGTGACCAGAGAAATGACTATTATTGCAGTTTTTACTATTGGAGGGGTTATCCAAGGGATTTCTGACACTTGATGGTGATTGACGTTGAATCATGGTTTTGATTTGCTGCTGATGCGTCATTAACTCGCCGATGTTCAAAACACTCTGTTCTCAGATCAGTTTTCTTTTTTCTCTTTGACATCTCCCTTCACGTTAACACGTTTTCTCTTCTGCAGATGCCTGCCTGTATCAGTGCGAGAGCATGGAGGAGGGAGAAGACGGAGATTTCAGCAGAGGGATGAAATACGACGCAACGGTACGGACACAAAAGAAAGTGAGACTGGCCACAGCTCTAGTTTCTGTGCAGGGCTGAGATTGTAACTCACACCTTGTTTTCAGCACTTGGACACTTTCACATCGTCTGCAGGGAAATTCACCTTGTGATTCGGAAAGTTGCTTCACTGTGGAGGGAAAGATTTTCAATGCCACAGTTTCATTTAAAATCAGGATGAAATAGGATGGAGAGTTTAGATGAAGGGGTTACGATGTACATCGGTTTCTATCTGTTCAGCAAACTTTCCAAAAATGGCATAAATTGGAAAAGGAATTCAGGCATCCATGGTTCACAGATTGTCTTACGTTTTATCTGGCAACACCACCATGTTGCATAGGTTGTGTAGTCCAGTTAAACATACACGTCAGGCCCTAATGAGGAACATTGTGCAGCAGGCTAACAAAGCTACAAATTAGAGGGAAAAAAAGTTGTTTAAAATTTGCATAGCAGTTTTACCTTTCCAAAGCCCGAATACCTCCGTGTGATTCTGTAAGATAGTGCCACACTGCTGATTTATGCAGCTGCAGCTCACATCCATTCCTCAGATAACCTGCTGGTCTACAACTCTGTCTAATCTGGCTATTACATAAGACTGAGGTGGAAATGTCCAAACTTGTTTCACTGAAAAAAAGATTCATATTCCTTCTTTTTTTTTAAGCACCATCTGACCCCGTTAAGTGAGAGTTTATGATCACCACGCTGCATTTAGATATGAACTGTTCTAAAACTGTCCAGATAGGCTTGGGAACTAGACCAAATTATTTGTGAAATTAAGACAAAACGGTTATATTCCTAAATTGAATATTTCAAGAAGTGGCTGAACAAATGATGTCTAAAACACATCCACTTGTATAGGGAATAATAAATGTCAGCACTCTTAAAATCTACTTTTGGAACTGACCTGAGGCTTATTTAATCACAGATGAAGGTGTAAGAATAGCTGAGGGATGTTAAATTGTTTCTCTGGTCAGCATATCATGTGTTGAACAGCTGCTTCCTGGTTGAAGCTGCAGGATAACAGGATGAGCTTTGTTGATCTGCAGGACGCGGCCCAGAAAATGACAGAGGATGATCAAGAAGTGTAGTTGAAGAATTGGTTTAGTGCAAATATTTGCTGGACTAAAGCTGTTTGCAGATAAACTGCTTCGTTGTTCTCTACTTAAAAGACAAGATTAAAACAAGGGGCATACAAACACAAGGAGCATAAAAAAGGATAAAAGGAGCAATAATAAAAGATGAAGTTAAAGGGATTGTCAGTATAAGTGATTAAGATAAATGCTTAAATGCAGTCTAATGGTTTGAAATGTGAAGATTGGCAAATTTGGATATGAGCGGTGTAGGTTAGGGTGGGGGCGGGAGGACGGTCTTTCTGAGGAGTTGACTTTTCTGGTTGCTTTAGAGTAGAAGCTGTTCCTCTGTGTTTGGCACTTCACTCCTTTGCCTCTTACCCGTGGGCTGGAGTGTAAAAGCTTGCACTGATTAGAATCATAGATTATTCAAGGGGCTCTGCAGTTTACTCTCCCGAGGAAATGTCCTGTAATGATGGTGGTGGTGGTTCCTGGATGATCATATCTCTGTGGTCTTGACCAATCCTGACGGGGTTGGTCAGGATGCTGTGAATGATGCCACTGCAGAAGCGGGTGAGATCATTCAAATTTAGTTTGGATGAATTTAAAGCTTTTGGTCTTCTCCACCTATTCTCCGTCTATTCTCCTTCTTCTAATGTTAGGATCATCCACTTTGTTTTCTCCACATTAAAATAAATGTTATTGCTGATCTGTATCATTAAACAGGCATTAATGGACATTAGCTTAGAGTTTGTGCACATCTGTGTGGTTCCCTAGCTGTTGAACTATTTCTCTGACTTGCTTTCATTCTGTTGGCTGCAGCATGCATCATGTTTTCCTCCCAGCAGCAAAACACAGTTGATGGGTCAGAGGATAATCAGGCTAATTGTGTATTTGTTCGCTGAGTAAAGCCGGCACACAAACGCACTGATCCCGCAACTGTTTGTCCTGGTTTTCCTCCCAACGTCTCTCTCTTTTTCTCTTCCAACCCCTCACAGTTTGACAATGACCTTGTGCTCACCCTCGATCCTGACAACCGCACATCACCATGGCGCCACCTTGACGACAACCTTCTCACAGGTACAAAGCAGCCAGCCACTTCAGTGTTTAACCACCTCAGTCAGCATTTTGGTTTCATGCTTCAAAGGTCTGCGAAACACGAGACTCTTCATCCTCGCTGATGCCTCAGCGGATGCTTAGAAAGAAATCAAAAAATGTTACTGTAACATATTTAAAGTACAATTTCTTCCCTTGATGAAACAATTTTGGTAGATTATAGATAAGGCAACAAAGATGAGGAAGTTTTAGTTCATCTCTTAATTTCTTAGGGACCTCCTGAGTTAGATTAAAGACTTAAATCTTTAAAAACATCCTCTTCGATGTCTCCTATTAAGTTAGTTCCACCTCACCTCATAAGTTCCATGTTGGAGAGGGACAAATGATATAAGGCATTAATTCACACGCATTTGCAGTTGGTTTATTTTCTGCATGGGGCATGAAGACAAATATTTTTATCTCAATGTGTTCAGTTTGTTTCATGGTTCTTTAAGTGCTTAATGGGTTTAAAGTTCATGACGTCAATCTTTGTTCAGCACTAAAACTTTGCAGCTTGGTCATTTCTAACCATCTGAAGCCAAGATGGCTGTCATTGTTCTGTCTGAACATCATCCCAACATGGATGCTGATGCATCTTCAGGGAGCTAGTGGTTATTTTATAGTGTTTGCTCATTGACTTGTTTGAGTAAAACCAGTTTTGATCTGAAGCATCTCCAGCACTGCAAACACAGTCACACTTTTTGAACATTATATTGTTTAATGTAGGAGTATTACTGGTAACGCCTTAGAAAGATTGTTTTTTAACATCATAACATTAAGCTTTTTATCTTCATGTTTGTATGTTCTTGTCTCTGCTTTTTTATTATTTTTAGGAGACACGCCTGTGATCAAAAATGAAGTGACGATAACAGAACCATTACCCGTGGAAATGTGTAAGCACACGTGGAGTTATTTCTGATTTTAATTTATGGATGTTTTGAGCTTTTACCGTTTTTTTTACTGGTATGTTTGTTTATTCTTGTCCAGTATTTCAGGTAAAAGCAGAACCTCCCTCTCCTGCATCCTCACTGGAGTCTGACTGCTCAGCATCGCCTGACCCACAGGTACGTCTCTGGACTTAAAGAAACATTAGTTAAGAGTATAAGACACTTAGATATTTCACTCTACAACACTGTCCTCTCTCTCTGCTCAGGTCACAGTTAAAGGGGAAAACCCTCCAACTCCTCCATACATGTACGGAGACGTGCTGTCGCCTCCGCTGGGAACAATGGAGGTAACCGTGGCAACGACAGTAGGGCCTCCACCGCAGAGCCAGATTCCTACAGTGACACAGACGCAGCTACAGGCGCCGCTTACATCTGTCCCTGCTGTCATCAATGGGATTCAGACACAAGCTGCAGGTAAAGGGATTCAACCACTCCGTCTCACCACCTCAGATTAGGTCTGCAGTCTCGTTCTTTTGTCAGACCAAACAGCAGAGATCAGGGATATTTATTGCACAGCTGGTGTTGATGAGGATAAATAGAAAGTGTTTGCACTTACTCGGGGCTTGCAACAGTTTTTGTCACCTCACTTCTCCGCTGTGAGCTGACAAGGCCAAGCCGAATGGGAGAGGTCTTAATTTACCAGTCAGTCTACGTTCCAACCCTCACCTGCAAGTTGAAGCGCAGGTGTGTTCAGAGTCCCCGAGGCCTCTCCCTAGACTCAGCGGGAGGATTAAAGTGTAGGATTTCATCTGAAGATGAAAGGTGTCTTCATTGTAGCATCAAGCAGGTGGAGGATTAGGTGGATGCATTTATGACAGATGTAGTTTTAATATTCCTGGTCATTTAGCATTTAGTAATCTTAGCTGATATTTCTTTACCAGACATCTGTTGGCATGTGCATTTGTGTTTCCTGTCAAAAGCGAAAACATCAGCAAATGTTACTGAATGTTTGGACATAAATAAGGTGAATGAACTTCAACTTGTGAGATAGAAATTTTTCTTTTAATCTAGGAATGTGACCTGTGATAATTCAGGCTGCAGTGAGGGATTCTGCTACACTTTAGCAAGATATGATATAATAACATTGAATTTTATTAGTTACTAATTTTATTTATGTAGTTTGCTTCCTTTTTTTTTACAGAAAAACTAGTGTTATCTCTGTTCTGACTGCCAAAATTGCCTCGTTCCGCTCCTCAAAACTCAGTTTGTTTGGTTTTTTTTCTCTAATTTTTTTTCTTTTTTTTGCATATGCAAATGATTCGGTTCAGCTAAACAACTTTGCCTACATGAGATGGATTGGCTTCACCTCATTTGCGTGCCACTGCTTTTTTTCTTTTTTTTTTGCTACTTGAAGAACGAGTGGGAGTTTCATCAGTACAAAGCTGTCACAAAAGCCCCATTATGTTGTTAAAAAATGCCCAGTGAATGCGCTACAACATACAGCTGGTGCGTTCATAAAGCAGTCGTAACACTTGCCGTCTTTCCTTCAGTCTTGCCGAGCTCTGCAACATTAAAGGCCAGCACAATCCTGAGCACCAAACCTCCCATCCAGCCCCGACCTGTGTGTGTCGCCACCCTCCCCGTCCCCCAGAACCCTACGCCAGCCAAGACCCTCATACTGCAGGGTCTCCCCTCCATGGACCAGACCAGACCTGGTAAGAGACGAAATCATGCTGGTGTGTGTGTTCCATTTTTCATGTAAATAAATGGATGAATATGGATAATTATGTTTTTTTTTTATGTGTCGAGACCAATCAAGAGTCGGTTTGCTGAAGTAAAAATACAAATTCCACAATGTTAAGTAGTCAGAATTAAAAGTTCAGACTGAATATTGATTAAATATGCAGTTACAATCAAATATGTGCTGCAAGCTTTCTAAAGTCTGCACCCTATGGATGTTGTTTCATTTAGATGATTAATGTGCTCACTTTCTCATTTAATAATTGTATTTTTAGAGTCTTAACATTCACAGTACCGACTTGTATGTTGTTTAGAAAAAAGAAATTAAAGTGTTTTAATTTCTCTAATTTTGTACTTTTAATTTTAAAGTACAAATTTAGTACACCGCAAGTGTTTGGCACTAAATTAAATTAAAAAGATAACTTTCTGGAGAAATGTAATACAGTATATTTGTAATTGTTCTCTCTGATTTGAAGTGGAACAAAAGTGGAGAAAAACAAAAACAGAACAAACAAAAAAAGCTGTTATAAACCCCCCAGATGATCTAGCAGATGGAAGCTGTATCTCCCGAAGCATCAGAGCATCTTCCTGTCATCTCTCCTCTCCAGTGGTCCTCTCTCCGTCTGTCTGCCTCGGTTCAGCTCCAGCCATCGTCAAAATGGAGCCCGTGTCTCCCAGCATCCCCCAGCACTGCTCCAGCCCAACCGCCTCTACCACCAGCAAACCCATCGTCCCAGCGACCACAACGTTACCCGGCAACAGCTCCAGCGACATTGATGTGAGTAGACTGTATGTAGTGACCAAGGGGCAACCTCCCGTTCGAAAAAATGAAGCCTATGCGGAAGTGCCAAAAATTGCAGTTCCCCCCTCCTCC
>JBBBVU010000018.1:22279556-22310697 GCA_037177055.1 Atherinosoma microstoma
AATCTGCTCTGTTTTGCAGCCAGCACCTGGCGGAGGAGGGGGGAACTGCAATTTTTGGCACTTCCGCATAGGCTTCACATTTCTTAGATGTAGTTTGCCCCTTGGTCTGGACGCGGAACCATCCACCAAACCTTTTTTAGATGTTTAATTTTTATGCAAATTATCTTCAATATATTTACTACTGATAATCCAATTGTTGCTTTGTTTGATTTCCTTTTATCTGCCCTTCTCCTCTTCCTCAGAGAGTCTCTATAACTCGTCTCAGGGCTACGAGATGATGATGCAGGTCGACTGCGAGGTCATGGATACCAGAATCGTCCCCATCAAGTCATCCGCCGTCCCTCCATCTCTCCGCGACCCACCCCAGCCTCCACCCTCCTCCCACCACAACGCCCACCATCACCACAGCAACAACACCTCGCTGCGAGGGCGCCACCAGCACCAACCTTCCCCCTCATCCTCTTCTTCCTCATCGCCATCAGCCCCTCCGAGGCAGCCTTTACCGGCCCGCAGACGGACATCCGAATACTTAATCAGCCAGTCAGAAGGAGTTTGAAGAAGCGTTGCCATGGGGATTGTATCAAAAAGAAGAGGTGGGGAAAGACAAGTCCAACAGTTCAAGGCTTTTGGACTAAGAATTAAAGGAAATGTCTAAAGATAATCTCACCATCCCTTCAGAAACTTTCAGTTTGCCCTCAATTATGCATCTCATCTGTACTGGAGGCAAATTCCCTGCCACTCCTGAAAGGGGGAGACTTGAAGAAAATAATCTCCTGTAGTTTTATCCAGTAATTTGTGCAGTTATTGGAACTGATGTTATTTAGAAAAAGACCTTCTTTGCAAGACAATATACTAATATATACAAATGTATTTCTAAAAATGAGTCGGGAGTCAGACAAGGCAGCACATCGCACTTAGAAACGGTGCTGCGTTTTAATGTTTGATAGTGAAAATGTTCAGTAGGAACGAAGAGTAGAGCGGAGCTGTCGCTGTGTTTAAGTGCTGAGGTGGTGAAGAGAGCATAGCATTTGTTTTGGCTGCTAAACAAACCATTGCTCATCACTTGGGTGCTCCATACAGTCCCGGTCAGAGAAGATTAAAAGGAAAGATCGACTGTTTTGGTTCTTTTAAAAAGAACTCTGATACGTCTCTGATAATAAAATCTCTTTCGATGAGTCTTTTGACTGGAGATTGTTTAGCAGCCTTCGAGATGCACACAGTTTGATGGCCACTCTCAGTCAAGGTCCCTGTGGAGTTCATGTTTTCGTGTTTTGTCTCTGTTTAATCTACAAAGGCACACTGCAGTCACTGAAGGAAAAGGCAGAATACTTTGGGCGGGGGTTACTTGTTATTTTTTTTTTTGGGTTGCATTTCTGGAGCATGTGTTTGTAAAGGTTGTCTAAATGGCAGGTATCTAAAATTTCTCCAACTTTGGGGTGGGAAAAAAAAGAGAAAATACACTTTTGAAGATAATAATTAGAAGGAAACAAAATCCACTCAACTGCCACAAATCACATTTTTTAAAATACAATGTTTAAAAAGAGGGCATTTTTGTTGAAGTTGTTTTTTTTTTTTCAAGTTAAGATAGAAAAATCATAACAAAATGAATATTCCTCTTTTTTTTCCCCTTTTGACAGCAGTGTGTTTAAGTAGAGGAGAAGATGATACTGTGCAGTCCTGTTGTTTGGTATGAGTACTGACAGCTGCTGCATGATGGCGGATCTTGTTGGCTTGGAAAAAAAAACCTGAAGATAATTTCATGTGCTGCCTTTATGAAACTGGGGGAAATAAACAGTGTAAGAGATGTATGATGATCATTTTTATTGTAATTTAAAAAAAAAATGTAAATAAGTGGATTCAGACCAGCACATTTTACAGTGTAAATATGAACCTAATGTGTGATTTTAGTGCATATTGGCTCTTACATTAAGTTTGTCTGATGTTGTAAAACCTCAAAAACGGTTTTAGGTGTTGCAGCAGAAACGGTGACATCAATTTGGTTATAATGTGATGGCTAGAAATGCTGAACAGATGGCTAATTTAGCCAAATCTGAAACCGTTTAACCAATTTATCTGTTGCATATATTTTTAGGGTCTAAGTCAGTCAGATTTTCCCTTTTTTAAACAGATCTTTAGTTTGTATTTTTGGCTTTTTAATGGAGGAAAAAAATCAGCAAAGTTTGATATTTTGATTTGGAATAAATAACATGAAACCTCAATTAATAAATCAACCCAAAAAATATTTGCATTAGAGGGATACATGTTGCCCCAATCAATTCATCAGATTTTTTTGGTACCGTAAGCACAATGTGTGATTTTAAGACTTTTGATTTTTGTTTTTTTTGTTGTTGTTGTGTTTTTTTTAGGCAGCTTATAAAACCACTTCAGAAGCTTTACAAAGATCCCGCTTCATGTCTCAGCTGTCACAATTATCTGTGTTTTCTATTATTTAATAGTTGTAAATATGAGTGTAGATATTTTGTTTGTATTTGCCACCTTTTCAATTTTTTTATATATATTTTTTCTTTTCACAACAAAAAGTAAAAACATGAGAAAACTTGTGTAGTTGTTTTCTGTCCTAAAAAAAAAATCCAATATTTTGTATTTTCCGTGTTCGGCTAAGTGGACCAAGCAGCTTCCACTCGGGCTTTGTTCAAAGTCTGAACTCTTCTGTATATAAATAAGAGGCTGCTATGACCTGACACATTTGTCCGGTGGAGTTTAACAGGGCAGCAACAATAGAAAAAGGTGTGAAGCGTTTTCAGTTCGGAATTCATGATCAATGATCAATTTTGGAAATACAGGGGAAAACTCTGCATTATCTCACCTTCCGCTGCTCTGATACAAAGATTTTTTTCGTCTTTCTTCTCTAATGTGGCTCTAAAAGAAGTACACGCTCATATTTTATTCATAAGAATCCACCCAGGTCTGTGTTTCTGCCCTTGATTATAGACTAGGTGGCAGTTGTCCAGAGTGAAAATGGTTCATTTCCTAAAATGTTTAACGACTCCTTTTAAGAAACGTCCTCATTAAACAACCTGTGGAAACCTAAACAACTCAACCAAAGTCCTGAAAATCATGTGTTTGTGTAGAAACAGCCACATGCATGATTTCCTTCCATGTGTTTGCAAAGCGTTTGCCTGCTGCCCTGCACATTCCTACCGGTCAGCCAGTGCCCACTCTACTGATGGTCAAAGACCGTCTACCAGAAGAAAAGAACAGAAATGTGCTACTCCATTTTGTTTTTTATTATTTTATACAGATTGTTACTTTTTGTGTAAAGAAACTGCGAAGATGGAAAAAGTATGCATGAAATGGTTTTTTTATAAGAAGAGGGAGTGATAAATGCTGAGGTCTAAAGGTGTGTATGAAGCTGTTGGGACAATAATGGCAACGTTTCTCATCCGTGCAGCGATTCTTCAGCTGCGTTGATTTGTCTTCACTGTTCAGATTTCTGGTTCATGAAGTCGGAAGATTAAAATCTGCTAGACTGAAAATTGTTATTAAAGCCTTTGTGATAAAGTTTGTTTCAACTAAGGGTCTTATAAGTACTACTAAACACTTTATCTTATAATAATGATTAACTGGGAGAAAAAAACTAAATCAAAGCAAGGAAGAAAAATAATTTCCCCACACCTGTAATTTTATTGTAGTAGTTGGTATACCAGTCCTACTTAAGTATTTTAACAAGATACAATTGAGTTTTTTCTGTAACCTTGTATCAATGAAAATGTTTTAAAATGAAAATTTCTCATAAAAAGAAACCAAGGATAATTTTGCTTTGCCTCAACAATTCACTAAGTCCAAGAAAATGTTTAGTTTTAGATCATAAATAAAAAAAAACCCTGCCAAACACTGAGTTAGCTCACAGACACCATGAATCTGAAATTGATTTTGTTTGAATCTCTTTAAAGTAACATTTTCAACTGTTTAAAGATACAGAAACAAAATTAGGTGAAATGTGCTGAAAAAACCCCATAAAGCCACTGTCCTGATCTGAGACCATATTACATCATGTCCATTTTGTTTTTATACTTTTTCAGACCTTCAATTTCCATCACTGTTTTAGTCTGATGTGACTGAAGATAATGCAATGCCTCCTTTGTTATTTTTTTAAATGTAATAAAAATCATGTAAAATATTTGTAACTTTCAGTCGATTTCTCTTTGGGTTTGTCTTAGACATAATAAATAACCCTTTGTACTTGAGTTGTTGGAAATAGTAATTAGTGATCTTTATTTCTTTTTTTTTTTAATTTTCAATCCTACTGTGACTTTTTTCAAGTAAATAACTGTTTAATAATATTAATACTTTTTAAAATGAAGGTTATTTTTAACATAGTGAAGTCAATTTTTGATACCCCTACTACTATATGAATCTATCTGCAGTCAATTGGTTAGTCCTGTTAGCTAACTGCAATTACCATGAATACAAAATTGTTGAGGGAAAATGCTATGATCTAGAAACATTTTCACACTTAAAGTCATATTTAAACTAGCCAAGTAATTAAATGAATAGATCAAACTGATTCATGTGCTGTATATGAAGTAGTAGTACGTCAATCAGCCACAAGAGGGCGACGGCGCGCTGCAAACTGATAGAAACTGCAATAAACTGATGTCCGATGAGAAGCAGAAGGAAAATCTAACTTAGGTGGACAGAGCAACGCGCTGATGGACAGAAGTCTGCAAGCAGGTAAATGAGCGCGAATTTCGGTGGTTTCCTGATTACCTCCCCGTCCCTGACAGTAAATAATGTTTTAACATAATATTATTTTAACTAAAAAGGAGGAAGGAAGAAAGTTTTTAATAGGATGATGAAATCTAACCTAGCGGAGCAACAGGTGTGATGATGACCGGTGGGCGGGGCTACAAGATCAGACAAGAGTTAATTAAGACTTTCAGGCCAAATGAATCAGAAACCCGTTTAAAGGACACCTGTTAACTCTCCCAGTCAAGCGAAGAAGAGAGTCTAATGAGTGTGACGAGTTTAAGATATTTTCAGTTCTCAATCTAAAAAGTGTCTCATATCTCAAAGTCTTTACTTTCACGGTTGCTTTTCCTCATCTTATTCAGGTTGATCCTTTTAAAAGTCGCCTACCTGAAGAGCTTATTGAAGGAGAATGAAAAACCTAGATATAAGAAGGAGAATTTTACAAGATGCATAAGGTGTCCACTTGTTTTCATATTTATTTGTTTGATTCAACCTGAGATGAAAATGATCCAGTGCTGCATAATGTACTTTTAATATAACTATATATAACTATATAAAGCAGCTGATTAGTAAACGTGACACTGACTTTATTTACACGAAGAGGTTAAGGCTCTGTGTTTTGACTGTGTCCTTACCCAAAAAGATTTTTTTTTTTTTTCAAAGTGTAAATTAGTTTTAGTATAATAAACTACAGATGGAAGAATTGCAGTGAGTTATTTGCCGGGGGAATACTTCAGTGAGCCGCTTACATGATGTCATATCCTATGTGTGAGAGTGAGTGATGGATGATGCCATGGTGTGTACTTCACTGTCTGGTTTTATTGCTCAGCGTTAATTATGGTTTTCTTCCTCTGAGAGGCAGCAGCTTTTAAATCTGCAGCTGATGACAGATGCTGGAGAGACACAAAACCCATCTGTTAGTTTCCTTCTCTCCCTCTCACACAGTCTTCATTGAAGTTCATTAAAGACAAAACCATAAGGCGAATGTTTTATAATACACAGCAACGACAGGCGGCTATTTCATTTTCCTTTTTTTAAACAATTTTAACTTAAACAGGATTGAAACTATTTGGAAATAATATTTTTTTTATTTATTTTTTTTATCAAACATTATGAAAAAACATTATTAAACTGAATAGTTATTGTATCATCGGAGGCCAAAATCCTCTCTAAATAAATTTGATTAACTGTTCAGATCTAGTGTTGGTGCCGTCGTCTTTTTGATTTTCTTTAGCTGATTTTTTCTTTTCTTTCATTTGCGTTAAATTGATCATCTCTGCAATAAAAACTATTTCAGTCAGAGTTTCTAGGTGTGATAAATTATTAGGTGTGATACAGACAGTTTCTCTGTAATGAAGGTGGAAGTTAATGAGGACAGAATGCTTCAGTGTGGTGTTAATTCAGGGCCGGTCACTGGCACACAGTCACGCCCGGATGTTTATAGGCTCATTTAGTGAAACTCCCATCAAAACGTTTTACAATGGAAAATTCATTTAGATGGACATCCAGTATGTCCATACAGCTTCTTATGAGAGGGATACAGCTGCCTCTTGAGACATAATCAGGAAAAACTTGCCGTCTTCTGTTAAAACATTAAGACTTTTCCAAAATGGGTGTTCGTAAACACATAATGTTCTATAATTACCTGCTTGTTAAAGTAATAAACAGAGAATAGCAATTAAAGGAGTTGAAGAAGACTTTATGGCCAGTCTGTAAAAATAAGATCTGGCCTCCTCTTTGTGTTTTAAACATGTAGGTTGATATGTAGGAAAATATTGATGATATATTGCATATAATCAATTTTCTTTTATATTAAAAGGAAAAAAATGGGTGCAGGTTTTAGATTTCAAGCTAGCGTGTGGCTCAGTTTGCAGCGGGCAACGCAACAAGTGCAAACCAAACTTTTGTGTTGTGCTTCCTCTCATGTGAACCTTGTGGCCCTCGGATAGAAGCTGTAAATCTGATCCACACTGTGGGCCTTCAAGCGCTCAAAAACTGGAAAGATAAAATATCAAGCTGCCGCAATTGCAGCTGCAAGTTCGAAATATTAACAAAACCTCTTCAAAATGTCAACGTGGAATAAAAAAGATGGAAACAAACTTCTCATTCTTTATAAGTCCTTTACCTCGACATGCTGAGTTGCACATTTACATTCAACCTGCAAGGTGCTTTTAGAAATTAAAAAAAAATTCCTGTACAAAAATCACACCTTAACTTGTAATTTAGACTTTTTAAATACAATCTTCCTCGAGTTAGAAAAGTGAGATCACTGTTGTGCTGCAGGAAGGCTCACATTATACTGCAGCCATTCATTGCAAATAGCTAATGATTACAGTTTTACAGGTATACAGATGCTATTTAAACCAGTCAGAACAGTTTGTCTTTTCCTGAATAAAAGTCATTTATAGACAGAGCGAGGCCACCGTGTTGACAAGGACAGCTATGTTTCACTTTTTGTGCCTCATCTCTTCATCCATCCCTCAGGCCTCAGATGAAAAACTCATCATTGTTAATAAAACGACAACTAGTGGCCAGACTTTCCATGTCGCTCTTCAGTTTCCAGAAAGTAATTATTAAAAGGCCCACGAGGAAGAAATGAAGGAGCAATCAGAGTTGGACACACAGACACGTATGAGATGGAAATCGGAACCACAATATGATCGCTTTTAATAACAAGTGTCAGTGTTTGTGATTGCAGATCATCAAAAATCATATGAAACTGGCCTGTAGATGCAGCGTGGGGATATATGAGACCATACACTCACTTTATTAGGTACTATGGGCATCCGATTAAATTGTCTTAATCAATCATCGGGAAAATTAACGATCGATTATCGTTTAATCATTAATATTTTTATATCAAAATGTAGTATTTATAGTCAATATTGAAATGAAGTGAAAGTAAAAAAAAATGCAGCGTGTTTCAATCTTATTTAGATCTCATTGAGATCTTTATTACAAGATGAACGACTCTTGTGGCAGTTAAATGGGATTCATTCAGTGGTTACACTGGAAAATATGAACTCACATACAACTTCAGCACCAGTCTAAAGATGCATTAGTTTTATCAATCAAAAGGAATGTCATCGATTAAGTTCTTAACAATCGATTAATCGAACGTCAATTAATTATGCCCATCCCTATTAGATAGACCTTGTTAGTACCAGGTTGGACCATCTTTTGCTTTCAGAACTGGTTTTATTCTTGGTGGCATAGATTCAACAAGGTGCTGGAAACATTCCTCAGAGATTTTGCTCCATATTGACATGACAGCGTCACAGCTGCACATCCATTATCAGAATCTCCCGTTCCACCACATCCCAAAGGTGAAATATCAGATGGAGATCTGGTGACTGTGGAGGCCGCTGGAGTTCAGTGAACTCATTGTCATGTTCAAGAAACCAGTTTGAAATGATTCAAGCTTTGTGACATGGTGTGTTGCAGCAGAGAAACTTCAAAAACCTGCAGGACACCGGCCCTCAATGACCAGGATTAAGGATCCCTGATCTAAATGTTGGAGCTGAAATGGAGACACATCAGACCAGGGAATGTTTTTCCATCTTCTACTGTCTAATTCTGGTGAGTCTCCTGTTTGCTGACAGGAGTGGCCCCCGGTATGGTCTTCTGCTCCTGTAGCCCATCTATTTATCTATTTCAAGGTTGGACATGTTGTGCGTTGAGAGATGCCATTCTGCATACTGGGGTTGTAACCAGTGGCTATTTGCCTTTTTATCAACTTCAACCAATCTGCCCAGTCTCCTCTGACATCAACAAGGGATTGTGGCCCAGACAACTGCACCTACTGGATATTTTGTCCTTATAGGACGTTTTGTCTGTAAACCCTTGAGATGGCTTTGTGTGAAAATCCCAGTAGATCAGCAGTTTCTGAAATGCTCAGACCAACAAACATGCCACGTTCACAGTCACTTAAATCGCCTTTCTTCTTCGTTCTGGTGCTCAGTTTGAACTTCAGCAAGTCGACTTGACTACCGGTTGCTACCATGTGATTGGCTGATAAGCTATTTGCATTAACAATTGAACAGGTGTATCTGTTGTATGAAATGGCCAGTGATCATATATTGATTTATGGGTCTTAAATACCATTGAAAATACCCCAGTTGTTACTTTTCTGCTACGAAAACGAACTAAACACTAATATCCTTTTACTCTGTTCATGTTTATTTTTTTTTACATCCTGCAGATCCAGAGGTTTTGAAGAGTGTGAGTTTCCTGATGTGGCATCCAGTGGAGACCTCCGGGAAACCACAGAAAACCATGTTAATAATTACCCCAAAAATGGAGACGGATTTCTATGTAAGTACCATAGTAAAAAGTAAGCGTCTGGACTTTCTGCGTCTGTAGGGTGTTTTATTGCCATGATTCCCAACATGAGGTCCACACTCTTACACCTTCCAAACATCACAGGCTCAGCATAAAGCTTTGTCTTTAGTCACTAAAATGAAATTTATCCATGTTGAATAAAATCTTAGCTTATTTACTGAATTATTTAAAGTCTGCAAAAGACTGAAGTGCATGAAACCCTGCTGTCACTCATAGAGGTACGGGTTGCATGCTTGTGCTTTTTAGGGAATTGGAAGAAGTAATAAAAGCACAACTGTGTGAGCAGCTGATGCATTTAGATCAGAACAACATGCGTAGCAGACACATTCACACTAAACAATTAGACTAACAGGCAGATGCAGATTCCTGAATCCCACCAAAGTAGATCACATAGTTGGGAAAAAGTCAAACGGAAGCCCACAGTATTTTACTGCAGATGAAAATGTTTTTTTTTAGATACAAGTAGAGGGAGGTCAAACAAAAAAAAAGGTTCAGAACCCTTTTCATAATGTTTTGGCAAAAGCAGACTAAAACGTCATATTGAGTGTTATTCTAATATATATACCACTGATCTGTAAAGTACTACTAGACTATACTTAGAACCTTGAACTTTCTATACTTAGAAATATCTGATGAAGGGAGGATGTTGGGATCATAAGGGTTTTGTTCTTAGCTGTGAACTTAACAGAATAAATTCAACCTTTCCAGTAGTTTTTCCCTTTTTTGTTCACACTTTGTCCCAATTTTATCTTTCGTACATGTTTTTTAATAGAACTGTGTAGTGACCTTTAGGTCAAAGTCTTAATAATGTGTACCTTTTTACCAGTTGATAGAAAGTGAATCTCAGTCAACAAAAACACGAGCATTCTTCCACCTTCTCTTTCCGTGCATATAAATAGCCAATTTCATGGCAATCCGCCGCTGGTCCTCCAGGTATTCCAGAGCTTCAGACCAGATGACCTCACTAGGCCCGGCTACTTGTGGGGTAAACCTAAAATATATGGGTGTTGTCATCTCGCAGCAAAAGCTGAATTCCAAGCCCGTGATGGCAGCCAGAGGTCTTTTGTTCTGCCAGCAGCAACACTGAGATCAGTCAAAACAAACAACAACTTCCATATGTTGGTAGTATAATTTGTTCTCTCTCTTTATGGCTTATCGTGGCTCACATGTGCAGACAGATCTGTTTTCACTGAAAGATTGAAACAACATGGGCAGCTGATGTAAGGTCAGAGGTCTATTACTGTTCTGAACAATCCTGCCGCTCAGCTCGTCTCTCTGCTATGTTTGATTTAAAAGTCATACGAGCTGGATGAGATGACAGTACATGCTTTTGGATATAGCGGATATTAGTTGTTGTGCATTTGATGAGCTAAAGATTTAACTCTCTGTTCTGAGTCAATACAGAATGTTTCCTACAGCCGTGCTGATGATATGCAGCCACGGTAGGTTCAAGTTAGCAGAAAAATCAAGCTGGCATCCAGGAATCATGAATAAAATGTAGTCACATTATGTTTAAGATTTTGGTCTTATTTACTATGTCCAGGACTCTGCTTGATTACAGGTAAAAAACCTGATATGTTTTATATATAATTGTTATTTTGAACATCCTGACTGAATAACATTATCATTTTTATCTGAGGAAAAATGTGTAATAAGGCTTCAATTATTATACAGTATATGTTTTGACTACTGGATTAGCTATCTTACTATATTTTGGATTTCAAAATGGAATTACAAGTTTCCTTTCCATCTACATCCTTTGTTTTTACTAGCTAGCAGGTCTTTAGAGCTTATCATAATCAGTAATGATAATGCAAATTATTTGTCTGCATTAGAACATCAAGCGTCATGGCTGACTTTCAGTAGCAGGTAGATGCAGTTGGAAAGTTGTAGCTAAATGAATAAGCAAACAAAGTTTCTTCAGTAAAGCAGAAAGCAGAGTTATTGCTTTTATAGTATATTTTAAGTTGGTTAATCATTTTACAAATACTTTATGACTAATACTGACTTCCCTCCTCAGAATTAGCTAGTCAGATAAATCCCTTCCAAGCCAGTCTCCAAGTAAAATGTGAAGTGTGTAATTCATTCATTTTTATCCACACATTGCTTTCTTTTTTTTTTACTACCTTATGAATGTGAAAACAACCCCAAGACACCATGTCTCTTCATTTTGTAAAATATACATAAAATGAGTTTTACATGACATTTAAGAGGTGGCAACGTCCACAGCTGGAGGCCTGAGGGGTTCGGGAAAGAAGCTGCACACGCTAACGACAAGCCAAACAAGCAAGTTTGAGTTCCGTTCCAACACTGACAATTTGAGATGGATTAACTTTCAAGTTTCATATTAGGATTGAGCTTTTGTTTTTGTTTTACACAATATAATCTACTTTTTTTCATCACTGTTTAGGTGATGTACATATGAACATGGATACTTTGGTAACTTTAGATTTCTCTGTGTTTTCACCAATCATCCGTTTGCTGAGTAAAATGTTTATGTGTTGATCTAGCCAGGATAGCAGTGTGCCAAGGACTTTATTGTCTACACATAAATATGCAGTTGCAAGCTGGCTGTTAAAGAATGATGGCATTATAGAGCAGGTTTGGGACCAGACCTCAAGTTGGTGGAGCACTTTTGAGAACATTTTTACTAAAGAACGGTGGGAAAATGTCTATATGTCTTTGTCCTGGACATCGTTATTTAGACTGAGCTACTTCTCTCGAACGTTGAAGGCCAGGAAACCGCTAGAAGATCACCTCTCAATCTTGTTAAAAAAAGTTTCATGCCCACTTTTTTGTGCATTTTCATGAGAGATATTGAAACAGTGATGTATAACAAGATGCTTTTGGGGGGGAACTCAGAAAGTTAACACCCTTTTTTAAAAAAAAAAACAGGGTGTTTTTCTTTGTTTGTATTAATATTCTAAGTACATGCTTAAAGCGAGAAAACATGACTTGTATTGAACCCCATTTCATTAGAAAAAATCATTTCCTTGACTGGCTTCAGCTCAGCTAAAAACAAACATACAAACAAACACCACCCTGAAAGCATTTAGCCTCTGGCAAATTTACGTTTCTTTGGTGTTTTTCTGTTTTTTAGCAGAAAAACAAACAAACAAAAAGCAACTTATCCTTTTGTTGTGATAAACAAACTTGATTTAGTCATCAGTAACAAAATTGGAAACCTCCAAAGGAAATATCTGACAGGCATTTAGATGTAATAACAAACATTTCCTGTATGGCTTTGTTGACATTTTGACAGAATCTGATTAATTTTTGTAATCTGATTATGTAATCCCAGTTAAATGAAATGATTTAGTTTATTTTGAGAATCGTTTAGTTCAGCAGTTGATATGATAAATGGACTGTACTTGTATAGCGCTTTTCTAGTCATGTGACCACTCGAAGCGCTTTTACGCTACATGTTCATTCACCCATTTACACTGTCACTGGGTTATTGTTATTGTGATACTGAACAAGGGAAAATTAGATGATTTTAAGTCAAATTACATGGATTTATGAATATTTTTTTTCTTGTCTCTGTGGATTGTCCAGTCACATAAATGTAGAAAACATCTTATACTCTTGCAAAATTTAAAATTCCTTTTGGAACAATAAGTGAAATTACCAGGAACTAAAAAGATTGTTTTATCGTCCGCTCCCATCTGTACTTCCTCCAAGCTGGGGCTTAACTTTGTCACTTGGGACCTTTTTCATTTTACTGCCGGTGTTCGCTCCACTTAAGATCCTGGATCTGGATCCACAAACCTGCTGACAATCAGACATTTCATGCAAACTGCAAATAAACATGAAATCTAACTCTGGCAGCAATGAAAGGATTAGCTTTTTATTCCAATGCTTATAGTGTGGAAACCCCCGGAATTCATGACTTCCAGGCAGGTGTCTATCTGGTGCAGAATGAGAAGGACAATGAAAAAGGACTATGTTCATTTTCTTTGGCTGAAGTGGAATATCACCGTCATGGCAGTAAAATAAGAGTTAATGGACAAAGAAAAGAGACAAAGAAAGGTGGAGAAAAGAGAAATTCAGTGGAAAACAAGGCAGTGAATGTCTGGCAGCACAAGCATGTAAATCAGTGTTAATCTGTTTCTGCAGTTTTAAAGGGGAAATTAAGTCTGATTTCTTTTCCCTCCTGCCTCTCACAACAGATTAATCAGTTTACAAGCAGATTGAACCCAAACTACGCTGTAATTCTACATTTTCATCCTACAATAAACTCATTGCAAAAATGTGAGTATGCACAATAAAAATGCATTAGAGGCTTGATTAATTTCACATTAAGTTTAAATAGGGTGGTGTTTAATATATAATAGATCACAAAGAAAATATAAACATAAATTAACAAATTAAGCATGTATTGACTAATACAATGTAAATAAGTCTTTCAAATACAACATAATAAATATGAAAAATACTTACTACAGGGAGTAAATACATAAAATACAACATTTTATCAACATAAAAACAAATATTATTTGCCTAATGTTCTTTTTATTTGTCATAAAGAAGCACAGTTAATAACTTTAACCTTAACTAATAATAAATGAATGACAACTTAACAACACTAACTATTCTTACTATGTGAGTTTATCTGAAACCCTATCAGTTTAAGGAAGTGGAAGCTCATTTAAACCATTTGAACCATTAGCCTACTGTTTCTCAAAACCTCTAATAAACTCTGTCTTGTTCAGCCAGCCATCATGCAAAAGCTGATCCCCTTTAGTCTGGTCAGACGCCGCATGTCATGATGGAACAAACGTCTTCATTTCATGGCAAAGCTCATGGTTAAATTGAATCCACCCCATTACTTACCCATTCAAATCCCATTCTTGCCTTTCAACTTTTATTGTTCGCTGTAATCACCGGCAGTTCTCCCCATCTCATGCGTCATTACCAAAATTGGTTGGACGTTTCCAAATGATGAGCATTTGGCTCTACAATCAAATGAAAGTCATTCCACCGCAGCCACCTCACGCCATATTATTTTTCCACTGCAGCTCCAGCTGCTGCTCCATCATACTTAATTATTATCCAAAAATATATAATAAATGCTTTTTTTCCCCCTGATGGTTGAAACCCACCTTGATTTTCTTCAAACACTATGGCCCAAATATTTTGGGGGGGTGACAGTTTTTTGTTTTTTGCTGCTGTTGAAAATGCAAAATCTGTTCATAAGGAGAAAAATCTTTGGCACAGAAGCTTTCTGGGTTTTCTTTGTAGTCTGAGTAGTACTGACCAATCATGCTGAAGCTTTCTTTGATTGCATGCAGGAAAAAAAATCATGTACCAAGCAAAATATGCTGAATTAATTTACTGTGGTACAATCTTACAACTCTGGCTCTTGATGATATAGTTCTGATTCATTTTTAATTTTGTTAATGAGTGGTCTACAGAACAGGGAGTCTTGACCCAAAGGCCAATGTCCTGCAGGTTTTAGATGTTTGCTTGCTTCAACACACCTGACTCAAATTAATGGGTCATATTTCAGAACTTGAAAACAAGCTGTTGGACCCACTAATTTGCATCAGGTGTGTTGGAGCAGGGAAGCATCTAAAACCTGCAGGACAGCAGCCTTGGAGTTTGAGATCCCGGCCCTAATCTTAGTCCATAATGTATCACAGCCCATACAATCCACCCTACAACCAACAGGACTCAAAGGCCCCTGTGTTCACAGTGCAGTGGGGCCCTTTGATCTGTTTATTTCAGCATTGTCTCACAGGTTTCAGATTCATGTTGTATCATTGTGGCTCCCACTCCCACTACTGCTTTTTCTTCATCTTCATGCACATTCAGCCTGCACAGCTCTGCCCCCTGGTGGCCACACCGCCTTATGCAAACAGAATTATACACAATATATTTTCAATTTGATTTAAGCTTCTTGGGTGATGCAAATTGCTTTGACAACTTTGAAGGATGTTTGTGGGACAATAACAGAAGCAAACAAGAGGAAACCTTTCACCTGGGAGCCATTAATTTGACAGCTGTGTTTCCGGTAGAGGAGTCAGGGGGGTCTTTAGGGGTTGTGCAATGCAGTCATGTGTCCCAAATAAACGTGCTCTCCCTGCAGCCAGATGTGCCGGTTTGTACTGATGTTGTTAACAGCTGTGACTGAAATATGCATCACTAATGTAACACAGGAACCTGCTGACTTTTGTGTTTAGATGGTCTCCTAATATAGTTGTTACGCAGGTTTATGCTCATTAACTTTCAGATTTTTATTTTATATGAAGGTAGTTTTAATGTCTCTGTGCAGTGGCTCTTTTTATGTTTTAAAGAATCCTATAAAGCTCTTTGGTTTTCTTTTTGTTTATCATTAAAACTTGCTTTCCATATTATAAATGACAGTTACATTATGTCTGTGATGATTTTGTCAATTTGTTAAGATATAGAGTTTGATAATAATAAGTCCAAAAATCTATTTGTGATTTCAGCTTCTGCAGTTGAATCTTAGATAATTGATCTTTTTTTTTTAATGACTTGTTTTCTGGCCATAGTTAAAAGAGATTTGGACATCAACAGTATCTGAGGGCCACAGCTTCCATCTTCCAGCCACCCAGTAAAAAAATAAAAACAAACCATTTTGGTATTTTTAATGTGATTCCATTTTTTTGGTCATTACTCACAGCTCGTGACCATTGGTTATGTTTGAAATATAGATTAACTGATACATCAGAAACAGCTTTTTGCACCACAATGATCTCATTAAATGCACGTGTTGCTGCTAACACTGCACCAATCTACATATCTATTTGATTGTCCCATGAACAAGAACCTGTGATACTCCTCTGCAGCTCGACCACACCCCGAGATCTTATTCATTAATGTCACAAACATGATTGGAGAAAGTGAATAACTTTTGCCGAGTCAAACAGCTACTGATGTGTTTGACTTTGTACCAGTTGTATAAACACAGCTCTCACTTTGCTTCTATGACAATGGACTGTGGCATGTACCTGCATTATACATTACAGGGGTCCTTAGGGAACAAAAATGTGCACCGTCTAGTCTCAAAGTCCACAAAGTACATCTGGCCTGGATGCTAAAGCTCCCATGACCACCTCAGGAACTCCCCAAGGGTAAAGAACTGGCAAAATTTTCTTTGGTCGGGACAGAATCCATATCGACACTATAACTTGCCGCTTTTCTCCTGCACCTTGAATTGATCATTTAACAGCCTGCTCTACCACTTGATAGAACAAATATTTCAGTGCCTACAATGAATGTTAGCATATGTGGAAGATAACCTGGCTGAACCGTCTCTACCACTTTATTTGGGTATGTCATGCCAAAAGTAAATGTTTGTCATCCCAATACTGTTTAAAATTTTAATGATTTAACCATTGCTGCTAAATTACTGTTATCTCAACCACTTATTTAAAAAAGAAAACACAAACAAACATTGATTCTTATCATTAGTGTCCTACGGAAATGAATTAATGCAAAGAAATATTTGCATTATTTATCCTTTGTGAGGAATTAGAGTTAAAACTTCCTGGGGAAGCTGAAGGCTTTACTTTACTTAATCAAATCCAATTTTATTTAGACTATATTACACTTTTCATACCAAAAAGTGGTAAAGAGCGCTGTATATAATTAAAGATAAAAAAATTTGCAAATTAAAAACACACAAGCCTTCACATACCCAAGTATATAACCTAGCCAAATTAAAAACACACCAAATTCATAATCTCTCATCCTCTCAGCCCCATCCCATTTTGCACAAACATAATCGCAATCCCTGTTATCTAACTCGACGCTGCTGTGATATAGCGATTGGGGATACGTCCCATCCATGAGGCCAGAGGAGCCGCCCACATCAGTGTTGGCCGGGTCCACGCTGTGACCATCGGGTTGCAGTGTGATATTCATTGTTTATTGAGCCTGTAACTTTCTCTAACCCGAACCAACAATAACTACTCAATTATCAAGTTATTTTTTCAAATGTGCTAATCAAGATAGAAAATTTGTTAACAATAAATATGATTTCCAGGAGACAGTATTATTGTGGGATCATAAAAAGAAGGTGCAGTCACCAATATGCTGAGGGGCTCCCAGTCAGTTCTGGTCAGTAAAAATGGGAAAGAACAGGTCTGTTTTGACACCATCATAGATCCTTTCTTTGGAAAAATCAGAAGAATTTATCACATCATAAATCCATGTTTTCAGATTCCGCAGACAGAACAGAGAGCCAGTTGGCCTTGCGGTCGACATGCTTGGAAACAGGAAGCAGATTCAGATATGGTTGCAGCTTGAAAGTTGTTGCCTTGATTCAGATCTGCTGGGTGGAATCTCCAAAACACACAACAGGAAACACAAAAACAGACGTACGGGTCAACATCTGGTCTGAAACGTGCAATCAGCGATCCAAACATCTGCCTGAATTTGACTGACAAGTTGGGTCAAGACCGTTTCCATGGCGTAGCAGAGAATTGAAAATAAAAGCTCTGAAAACCCCATTTTTAAATAACTTTTCTCTGCATTTGCTGCGTCGTTTAAATACTTAACAGGAGCATTTTTAGATAAAATTCCTCAAATCCTCTGGTTTACTTTCCTCTCACTGTTTGCTTCACACAGTATGTTTAAGGTTGTGGACTGTGGGAGAGAGATGATGCTGTTCATCCTGCTTTCCAGCAGGCTTGGTAAATATTAGTTGTAGAGCTGTTTCCATTTCCTTTTCAAAGTTTAGATTTTATAGTTCCGTCCTGTTCAGATTCAGCAGAAGTTCTGAAGTTTGCTGTCCTTTTCTGACCTCTCAGTTGGTCTAAAGCTGTCGGAGCACAGAGAGACTCTGTTCAAACTAATGGCTTTCTGAGTTTGGACTTGTAAATATGTTTTATTTGCTGACTTCCAATGTGAGTCTCATTATGAACGAGTGCTGTCATGTGGAGGAAGGTTATAGAGGCTGGACTGTGTGGATACAAAACTTGTTTTGTCCCTTTCTGTTTATAACATGAAGCAAAGATCACTCTGGGTTGATTTAATGATGATTTATCATATGGATTCTTTATTTGAATAACAGCAGACTCACCATATATTAAGACATCTTAACCAAATCCCTATATTTCCGCATTTAAAATTAACTTAAAAATCCAGCTCCATGCAAACCAATGTAGGGTTTAAGTATTAAAATTACATTTTCCGGAAAACTGTTAAAATGGATTTATAGCGTTTTGGGAAAAGAACTCTGTTTACCACATAAGTCTAAAAATGTTATGTTTCCTTTTAGAGTCCTGAAACAAATGTTGACATCGAAACTTTTGACAACTTTTAAGTAGCACCGGTGACTTTGTCAACCCTTAACCATAATTAGAGGAACGTGTCTAATTCTTCACATTCTCAATGATGTTTCAAAAGATTAGTGTGGGAATAAGAAAACAAAACCTAATTAAATGTAGTATTAGTAATAATGGAACAAATTATTTCTATAAAGGCTCTATGGATCTGTTTCTGACATCAGGTGGGGGCGTGAGGAAATTTTCTACTGGATTTAAATGGAGGTGAATGTGATTGCGTCTCCAGACTGTAACCAAGCCTTCATAGAATATGCGGCATGTTTGGGTTCTTTATCCTGGTAAAAGGTCTAAAGAAGCTTCAGCTTCATTACAGATGGCATGACCTTTTTACCCAGATTTTCCTGGTGCTTGATTGAATCCATGATACCTGCTACAGACTGGAGGTTTCCATTGCCTGAGGAGCTCAAATTAGAACCAGAGCAACACTAACCGTCTGCACCTCGTCGTTGGACCACAGCGATGGTTTCTGTACAGCCATTCACTACGACGACCACTACTAACTTAATAAAATCGCATGGTATATAATACCACGGTCACTGTTATCAGCTTTTTAAAAATGGCAGGGTCTTAGAGTCGCTCTCATGACTCGTCCTGTGAAGCCACTCCCTCACCAATCAGTGACCTGCGGTCTGTAGACGTCATGTTTTCGGCCCGTCTCGGCTCACTTGGAACCCCGGCGGAGTAGGTGCCAATAAAATATTTACTCAGCCCGGGAAACCCATGGTGGAAAACCCCACAAACTCAGTAGAGTGTCTCCAAGTATAGGTAGTAGTGGAAAAGTTGCATAAGCCACTTCCATGCCTCACTGTAGGCAAGGTGTTCTTTTCAGCTCATGCTTCATTTATCTTCCATCAGACAAAATCTTGATCCATATGTCTCCCAAATGTATCCCAAATGTTCAGTGGCCTTTCCAACTGGTTTTGTGTGGACTGGAGGCGATTTTCCTTGTACTTTTGGGTCAGTAATGTTTGACACTTTGGAATTCTGGCGTGTAATCTGGCATGTAGTCTAAGCATTACTGCCTCAACTTAAACGTCAATGCCTGCAGCTGCTAAGGGTTTCTGTCCACCTGTTAGGAATCCTGTTGCAATTGTTGATAACTTTCTTTCTTTCACACTCAGGTTGTGTAGCAACCGTGTGTTTGTTTGTACAAGACAATGAGCTTTTGTCTTGGATGTTCTGGATGATACTTGTCTTACTTGGCTTATTTCTGTTGTACCCTGTTGTACCAATGATTTTATAACACCTGACATGCAGACATTTGTACTTACGACTATTGTTTGACAGGGAGTTAGATAGGTTAGAAAATGTGCCAATCACTAAAAATAATCAGGTGTGCTGAGTTTAGCGAAAGCTGCTTTTTATATTGATTGTATTGATCTGTTGAATCAGGCCCATTGTGATCTGACTGATGGAAACAGCTGGAAAGTATTACATTTAAACAACAACCCAATATTTAGTGGAGATTGAATAATTTAGCCCAAACTATGAATCTAATTACAGCTGTCTCTGTAACATTACCATCCCTGTCTTGAGACAAACCAGTGCTTGCCCGGTGCTTTAATTCACTTATTTAACCAGGAAATTCTGTACTCCTTTTTGAAAACATGTGCTTGAATAAAAATGACAGAAAATATGTTTTACTTTGGGCATAAAAGACGTTCTGTGAGCAGAGGGAGAGACTGCAGCCTTAGACACTGGAACTGTGGAGGGAAAAACTTTGTTTTTTTCAATTTACACAGGTGCTTTTGATATGAAACGCCAAAATGTTTATATCTCATGACAGAAACTTTGCGGAAAGTGTGAAAATCCCCACGTATGAAGGAAAAGGCGTCAGCCAATATGCTGTAGTTGAGAGAGAGAGCTGCTCAGCATTTAAGGCAAATTCCTTTTGAGTGTCAGATAATATTTCAGCTCCATGAAATGACTGTACTCTGGGAAATCTGGAGGCTGAAACTGTGAGGGCTCTGTGATGTTAATAATTATGTTTTCTTGGTTAGTAGCTGCAGTTTGTTTTAGATTCCTGTTACGTGTTAGTGTGAGAAGAAAAGGTATAAGAAAGCCAAAGACATGATCATTAAAGATCCTTTTATCCTCTCAATCCTGATACCAGATTTTGACAAGATTTATAAACATGACATGGATACATGGACATTTAGTAAGCCAAACCAGCGTTTACATTGTATTTAATTGTTTCAATTAGACTTCTTAACTAATTTGTAAACTGTCCCACCAATACGTCTTACAGAGCTTACAGCTTACAGAGGTAGTGCACCTATGCCACTGTTTTATCCATTCATGCCTCACAAGTGGCAAAACATTCAGAGGTTTGGCCTCTACAGGGATTTTTTGCAACCGTTTAAAGAATCGGTGGCTCCAGACACATAAAGCGCTGCACGCATGGAGCGCAAATACATAATAAGAAACGGCTGTGTGAGTGTTCTTCTGAATGGGTGAATGAGAAACACACATTGTTAAGTACTTTGTAGAACCTAGATAAGGTTAAAAGCAGCTATATAAGTGTGGTCCGTTCACCATTAACATGTGGCCAGAAATTGATTTTCCTAATATTAACAGTACCACTTTTCTTTGCAGAGTAAATTCACAAAGCAAAGCCTGAATGCATGTAAAAACCTGGATGCCTGGTCCAAAGCTGTATTCATTAAATCAAAATCAAGGTGACGATGACTCATTTGGATATTCTGCTTGCATATGGACAGGTTAGTGCTAGCAGTTTTTATCTTATTTAAACTTTTGAATCAGGGTTATACAAACAGGTTTTATAGTGTGATTTAGACAATTATCAACATGTCAATAATTTGCCTATTTACTGTGTATTGTTACTGCGTAACATTTTGTCATCTTATTACCTTCAATGTGGGACATTTTCACAGACCCAAACATTTATTTTAATAATTGATGCCCTTTTCACAACAAACATGAAACGATACATGATGAAAAACCCTTTTGGACTTTAATTCAAATATATATCCCTAATGAAATCTGTGTCTGCTTCATTAGAAGACAACATGATCTCATAGCAATGCGTATGAAGATTGTATAAGAACCATTGACAGGTGAATCTTGTGTTAGTTGTTAATCTGTGATATGTGAGCCTCTGTATAAACTATGGAAATTAAATGATGGCAAGGACCATTTTTAAAGCCATGTTTTCTTATCAATTCTATAGGAATGATGATCAATACATGTGTTTATATTGATATGTTAAACGTGACAGTATTTAGTCTTCTCTTGTGGAGTCCCAAGGTTTTCCTGTTGAAATTGACACACATTTGGGCCACGTTCCAAACAGCTTTCTGGTGTCAGGTATATCTGGCTTTCTCACTCATCAAATGCTCCATAAATGTTTATTGTGGCTGAGGTCAGGTGACTGTAACAAAGAGGCCTTACCAGTCATGATGCCTTGGTGTTCTTTGGTCATAAAAGCTTTGAGGTGTGTTTGGGCTTGATATCCTACCACAGTCAGAATCCATCTACTCATGGATGTAAACATCAGGGGGGAGGATGTCACTGAGGTTTAGGAAGTTAACATCTTCTGCTTGGTGAGGATGAAATGCAGAAGTCCAACTTCAGAATAACAGACATCCTTATAATTCCACCCAAAATGTTTCCTCTCTGACTGATCCACTGTAGAAAAATTATCTGCTGTTTCTCCTTATTGTAACGGAGAGCTGCAGTTTCATCACCTTTATTGTTGAACTGTTATTTGTACTTATTTGTATTTGTACTTTGCTCTTGGCGGGGGAGGGGAGTTTGTTTAGTCTTTTTTTTTTTTTTTTTTTAAAGGGAAAAACCTGCTTACAAGCTTTTGGAAAAAAACATGTTAACGAGAAGGGGGGGAGTAGTACAGATTAATGTGAAGCTGATTTGAATAATAGTGCAAAGTAGTAGTTAATTATTCACAGGAATGTATATATGGAAATATTTATTCATTTTCTATTTTGCGGATTGTTGTTTTTATGTAGATATTCTTCTGATTCTTTGTAGTCTAGTCCTACCACAATAGACTACTCCAGGTAATTACCTGCAGCAAGAGGGTAAGGGGTGTCCATAGTCGGTCCTCGAGGGCCGCTGTCCTGCAGATTTCCAATCTATCCCTGCTTCAACTCACCTGACTCAGATTAAATGGATCCAACAGCCTATGAAGTTCTGCACAATAACTCATTAATTTCATAGGTGTGTTAAAGCAGCGAAACATAGAAAACCTGCAGGATGTTTGCACTCCATGACCAGAACTGGTCACACCCCCACCTTAGCTGATCTCAGAAATTTAATGGTATCTGTGTCTCAGATTTGCCATGATTTTGCCAGTCATGCTTGGAAACATACACAAGTCTCACGATTCTTCATAAAAATGTGGTGTAAATATTTGATGGCCAAATTGACACTTAGGTTCATGATTCAGTTACTGCCACATATCTATAACTATTTGTGCAAAGACACCATAACATGAAACCGTCCTTGTGGAAGGTTGTGCATTCTGTAGTCTCGTTGTAACTCTTGTCATTATTGAGCATATCCAGTGTCTGTGATGAGGCTTCATTCTTGTCTCTCACTGGACAAATATTGTACTGATCTGCTCACTTTTGGTCTACCCGATTCCTCTTTGGATACAACTGATGCATTTTCCAGTGGTGTGAAGCTCCATACTCTGCCCACTTAGAAATTGTCAGTTTATTATTTGATCCTGGAACAAAAACATAGCAATCTGACATCACTGTGCTATTACGGCTGCTTGATTAGCAATGTTACAGAAACTCAAGGCCCAGACAGATAAACGGTGACTGCAACTTGATTTACTTCAACGAGCCTCTGATCATTGAATAAAACCTGTCAAAGGCAATGCCATCTGAATGCTGCTTCAGTGGAAAAATATAACTCAAGAAAATATAGACAGGAGTGGTAATCTTTGCCTTGATGATTAATCCCATGAGATGAGTAGATTTTTTATGTTTATGAAACTTAATGAAGGAAATATTAAGACAAAGACAAAAATGAATGAAAACGTAAACATAATTATATTCAACAAATTAAAGAAGATGTGCTTCATGTTTTCTTGAAAAGTTATTTTTGCGCTGGTGAGGGGACTCACAATTTTTCCACTTGAACCTGAAAAAATGGCTAAAATTGGCTCATTGATTGCTCTTCTTTATAAAAGCAATATTTCCGTAGCAGGCAGAGTTTTATGCAGGCATCAGTCATAGTGGAAAAACAAAAATTAAACAAAATGTATTCCTGCAAATTAATTTGCTGAAACACCTTCTGTAAATATCCACTCACAGTGAACTTTCATGGGACGGGTGCAGTTGAACATGTGGTGCGTGCTGACTGACGCTAGGCTTCCTAAATGGTTCCAGTTTGAGATCCAATGCAGCTCGTCATCTGAGAAGTGAGCTCGTTAAAAACACAACGGTGCTTCTGTTTGCAGAAGCCAACAGGAGGAGCTCCAGATCAACAGCTTCTGAAGTCACATCTGTAAAGTGAGTTTATTTTATCACCAGGCGATCTGGTAACCACATATTTCGAGAGAAGTGCTTCTGGAGAAACACCACAGAAAGAAATGATGTAATGCAGTTCCAGCAGGAATCCAAAGGCACCTTAATCATAATCATCATCACAGTCACCACTGGAGACTTGGATCTTCTCCGTGTCATTGTACTGAAACCTGCAGGGAAACTTTCTTTCTTTTTCTTGTAAACTTTGGGGTCAAACATCAGGGGCCAGATGCATAAAAGTGTGGACAGAAATATGCAGACAATTTATATACACATGTACGCCTTATTCTGTCTGATAAATCTCAGTTACGGTGGAACTGAAGTCTCATTTCCACCGCTGGATGGATGGATGTTGAAACATGCTTGAGTTCTCTCTGCAGCAGCTGTTTCAGATCCGCTCCCTACAGATTTTAAAATGCAAACATCACAGAGCCGCAATCACTGGTTTAAATTGAAGAGGACACTTGTAACATTCGGTCATGATTTTTCCCAATTAATCTGGAATTATGGATTTTATGACCTGGAAATGTAACCCAGGTGACTCGAGCATTTAGTAAAGAAATGTTCATGTGGTTTAGTGAAATGGAGGGGGTGTAAGATTTTAGGGAATCTTTAGAATATAGCATTGCGTTCATTCGTTATTAATCCAGCAAGAGAGAACTAAGGGGGAATGTTGCATAAAAAAGAAAAAAACAGGCCTTGAATAACAAAATGATCCACTTTCCTGTAAATGGGTTTGCACTGTTATTAAATGGATGTATGTTTATGTAAATAAACAAAGTGATTTTGTTGGTGTATCTTTTGCTGTACAGAACAAGAGTCAACACAAATAGCTAACAACACAGATTTAAGAAAAGATTTTACGTGTGTTGTGTAGGTTTCAATGTCATGTTCTGTGCATATGATATCTTTGTCAACTTTAGATTTGATCTGAAAACAACTTTGTTACACAGTGATGGCATAAAGTTATATTGATAAGAACGTGTCTGAAAATTTACTCGTGCTAACATCCATACATGCATGCATGCATCCATCCATCCATTCTCTACTTCTCGTCCGGGGTCAGGTCACAGGGACAGTTGCTTAAGCAGAGAGACCCAGACTTTCCTTTTCCCGTCCACATCTTCTGACTCCCCCATGGGAATCCTGAGGTGTTCCCCAGCCAGCCAAGAGACATAATCCCTCCAGTGTGCTCTGGGTTTTCGCTGGGGTGGGATGTGCCTTAAAAACTTCCCCAGGAAGAAGCCCTGGGGGCATCCTAACCGCATGTCCAAGCGCTCTCATCTGGCTTCACTCGATGTGGAGGAGTAGCTACTCCTAACCCCTTCCTGATAACTGAGATTCTCACAGTATGTCTGCGGAGTAAGCTTATTTCAGCTGCTTGCATTAACAGTCAACATTTTTTAAATGACTTTAACTTTTTTTGGAAAAGCCCTTATCTGTGACTAAAGGCCAAGGAACTCTGTTTTTTTGATTGTAGAGTTTAAAAGACTAAAGGAAGTTAACAGAGGATGGCAAGTAGAAAACAAGAAAGCGACAGACTGAGCAAGACTAAATGTTGGACTCAGCTTTTACTGAGTGAGGAGTGCTTCATGAAATAGAAGGTTGTAAGTTGGATGTTAGACCAGCAAGTTATGGATCAGTGGGGCTTGCTGTATCTTGTATTGTTGTTCATGCAACCTGGAATAAATACTGAGCAAACTTACTTTACAACACTGCTATAGCTTAAATACATCATGCATTTAAGTTCCTTTCTAGCTACAGCCATCCAGCTGTTAGCTGACTGTATACTAAACCTTTTTTCAACAGAATGCAACTTTAAGTTAAATCTAGATGTCCAGTTGCTCTTTTCCCCAGTTGTAGTATGTAAGTATGTGTAGTATGCATAGTTTCTGCTGTATATAGAGTAACTTGCAGCTAATGACAAAGTTTCTAAGTCACAGAATTGTACATAGTGCTGCTTGTTCAGCCCTTAAAGGCTGTGACTCAAAACGAAACTGAATTTGAGGCCATCTGCAGGAACACAGCCGTTTGTTTGATCATAATTTCAGGTTTTGCTCTGAAACCAGGCAGAAAAAAATGAAGTGGCTTCCTGTTCACAGCTCACATCACTGCGATGGCCTCAAAGCAGAAGCATTCCTTCACATCAGTCCTGATTTGCTAATACAATTTGGTGTTGTGTGGTAGATTAGAGTAATACTTTTAACCAGTTCTGTTTTACTTCTGTTGGAGTAAAACAAGTGGAAATTACATTGTAAGTGAATTTTGTAAAGGCATGATTTGATTACTGTTCCCATGGTTGCCTCGCCTTGCAACACACCTCTTGCATGTCTCTATACAAGTAAGTTTTTGTCTCTGAGACAGGAGGCAGAAACCACTCGGCTACCACTCCCCTAACATCTGACAATTGTGACATAACAAAAGCGACAATAATCTGTCTTGAGAGTCCTCTGGAGTTGTTTGATTTGTTTACTGTATGATTTTCATCTTCTAACACATCACATACCTTTTTCTGATCATTGTTCACTTCTATTATGACCTTGTTCCAGTTAAGATGATCAGATAATGCTGTTCCACCTCCAGACTACTACTTGTTGCTTACACCAGCTTTTCTGATATTTGTTTGATATCTTTCACATATCTATCTCAGCCCTCCCCCCCATATGCAGTTAAATAATTAGAATTGCATAGAGGAAAATCCTCTTCCTCCCCTTTGCCAGAACAATGACTGCCTTCAGCTTTCTGGGAACGTAGCTTTCTGTCTGATCCACACAGACCACGCCAACATCACAGATTTGATGTCATTTTCCTCACAGACTTGTCTCTGTCTAGAAGCTGATGATGAAAATTCACAAACTAAAATACAGTTTTGCATTTGAGGAGGACAATGCTGTAAAAGCTATGGACTACATACAGTATATATTTCATTTAATGTTTACATTAAATTTGAATGTGAGTGAAAAAACTATTAGTCCAGAAGCAGATTGTGTTGGAGTTCGGAGAATAACTTTAAAATTTTAGTTCAGATTATTTAAGTTATATTTGAAAGATTATGAAGCAACCAACCAGACTGTAAATACACAAATAATGACTTGCAAACAATGCTGATATATTTTCTCTGTTCATATTTTTTTTCTTTTACATTTTAGTTGATGTTTGTTCCTTAGTCACTTTGAATCTGGTAATGGTCCGTGTGTTTCATCTGTTGCACCTTTTGTTTTGTTTTTCTGGGGGAGTATGCATTCATTTTGCACGAAACAGTGGCCTGCCAGGTTTCTTTGCATTCATTTTTGTCTCTTTGCAATTGTTTACATTCAAATTATGTTTGTTTTTGCATGTCTTTTTTTGCTGGTTTGATTCTCTAAGGTAGGTTTGAGACCTTCTGCAAAGATGTTTTTGAAGGGTTTCCTTGTGATTCTGGACCTGAGTCCAGTTTGCCTTTTCGGTAATCTGTAACCTTTCAGGTGTGAGCAGATGAATACAACATTTTGTCCTTGGATATGGTCCAAGTGGAGGCTGATATCATCTCTTGTAGCTGACTGCAACAACAGACTGTTTCTGTGTCATATGAATAACTTCACAAGCATCTGTCTGTCGGCCCACTGGGGCTCTTTTTCCAGAGTGTTACTCAGCGAAAACAAAGGCTGCCCCCGTCGCTGGAATCCCTCCAGATCCACAGCTGAACGTCATTGTCACTGAGAAACTGTTAACCTTTAACAATGCAAATGAAATATTTCCTCAACAGTCAGACAGATGGGACAGAAGGGGAGAGAAGTTTCTCCAAAAAGACTAGAAAATCATCACCTTTTGCCTTTCTGTCAGTCGTGCCTTCAATTATCAAATAAAAACCGATGCACATATTTCTAACACATAAACTGATTTTGTAACTGACCTTTCAGTTTTACCACAAAGTCCACATAGACTAATATATGAATGAAACTGTCCTTTTTTGTTGAAATATTTTCTCTCTGTTCTTTTTCAGAGGTCATGTTTTCCACCTTTTGCTGTTCCAGTTTCTATCCTTCAGCTTTTTATGAGACAAAAGGTAAGGAGCCCCAGATGGTGGAGGAATGATGGAGACGAGGAAGAGCGGAAGGGGGAAAAAAAAGGCTACATCTGAGAGAAGGGAGACGAAGGTGGGCAGAAATTTTTGTCTGTCTTGTAAAATCTGCTCCTGCATCTCCCTTTTTGCCTTTGTCTCTCTCTGAGGGGTGATAGCTGTGTTGTTTCTTGATGTTCTTCCAGGCTTCCTTTGAGATGGACAAACCAGAGTTTAAAGTCAGCTCTATGGAAAGCGTGCAAGGTAACAACCAAAACAAAGAAAACAGAACAAGCATGAAAAAAGTCAGAGTTTTAGCATGAATAACTGAATATAAAAACATCAGTTTTCTTCAGACACAATGGTGCCTATTGTGTAACTTGTAAGTAATATTCTGTATCGAGAGACATAAAGTATCTTTCACTTGGCCTTTTCTGCAAGTGCTTTCACTTTTAGGACCTTCACATGTTAAAATCGCATACTGGTACCACAAAAGCCTTCTGCTACCTTAACTACAGTGTGTAAAGAGGTTTTGTTTATTTCACATATGTCCGAAAAATCAGCCTACCTGGTTACCATGTTGGCAAGTTCTCCTGAAGACATTGATGATTCCAGTATTTCAGTAAAAGTTTTGTGTTATTCATTCAGGGGAGAGCAGATATTAAGTTATCTTTTCATCTTCCAGATGATGTTGGGCTACCCAAACTTTATATTAAATAAAAGGCTGGAGGAACTAGAGTACAAGTACTCTTTTGGCTACAAGTTTTGTATTTAACCCTTGTGCCCTCCTCAGATTTAGTACCCTCTAGTTACCCCCGTGGCCAAAAATGTCCACGCAAAAAAACTGGTATAAAATAGTTAAACATCAATATTTTTGTCGGCCTTTTCATAAATCATATAAACAACTTCATCCTACTCAAAAATACCAACCATTCAATCATTTTTAGGGTTTAAACCCTTTAAATACCAATTTGAATATTTAAATTATTACCTCATTCATAAAAAAAAAAAAAAAAACTGAATTATTTTTCATAAAATAGATATTAGAGGGATGAGTCTTTGGTGGTGATTAAGCAATTGGATATGTCAAAGATTATCAACAAAATTGATTTTTATTCCATTCGTGTTTTTTATGTAGTGTCAGGAGACCCTCGTGGCAAAAATGTACATGCGCAAAACCTGCTATAAAATCATCATCCATCAACAGGAAATCCTAGTTATGTTTGGCAATATTCAAAGTTTAATAAAAAACAACTTAGTGAAGATAGCATTAAAAAGAAATAAGATGGTTAAAAAAAACTGCCACAAACTCAGACTGAAGAATTCAGGTTCGTAAATTTAAAAAGAAATGATTGGAACCATGACAGTCGAATGAAGAGGTGCTTCTCATAAGGACAGCAAAGACTGTTTGAATGCAGCGTATTTTTTTTGACAGCCTGTCTTGGATGACCTTTTTAAATTTACACTCCATGGTTCACATAAAAAGTGACAGAATCTTCAATGTAAATATTGAATAAGTATAAGTACTTGTTACACAGTTCTGGACAGATCAGCACATGCTGTGTGAAGACGGTGTGAATTTTAGAACAGAATTTTCGCACAGTTGCATAAATCCATGGATATAACCCAATGAATCTGATGCCTGAAGGATGTAAGAGTATCTGTAGCTATTTAAAAGAAGCATAAACATGGCTCTAGAGTCTTTAAATGCGTGCATGTTTGATGTAGGCTTCTCTTCCTGGAGGTTATGCTTCATCATTCAAACTCAAGATGTATTTAATCAAAACAATACCTAAATTTCCATTAAGTCTGAAACCAATAATACAGTTTTCAGAGAAGTTACAATCGGATTTCAGGGCGGAATATGTTGGCTGTCAGAACCAAACATCCAGTTTTACAATAAACGTTAAGAAACGGTAAAAATTACATGTTCTTGCTCTGTTCCTTACACAGATGGAGCTTAAGTTTTTGATTTGTCAGCACTTCAGCATGTTACATCTTTGTTACATCTGCGTTATGATGTCCACTCTCTTCATCTTGCCTAAACACATTTAGCCATAAATGCTCATACCACAGACTTTTAGGCATTGTCCTGTTTAATACTTTCCAGAGAAAGGTCAAGTCAGGCGAGTGAAGTTCAGCGGCAGGATTTAACCCACAGTCCACTGAGCATCAGTACCCAAGGGGCTGAAAACAATTCAAGCACATCATCAGAGAACTTGGAACCAAGCCACTTGCAACCTGCTTTGGAGAAGAACATGCAAGGCCACAGACCTCACGTGAAGTGGCCAAAGTCTAGCAGCAAAAAAGAGTGGGAAACTATTGATGCAGACCTGATTAAGATCCTGGACGGACTCAAAGGAACAGTGGAGAAGAAACTGGAGAAAATGGGAGATCTGATCTACTCCTATGGAGCAGACAGATTTGGAACAAAAGAGACAGGGAAAAAGGATATGCCACCAACAACCCCTCCCAAGTCCAGAAGGCAGAAAGAAATTGAGCGCCTGGTCAAAGAGAGAAGGGACTTGAGGAAGCAATGGAAGAAAGCCTCACTGGAGGAAAGAGTGGGCATTGACCTCCTGCAATCAGACCTGAAGGGACGCTTGGGAAGACTGCGGAGAGCTGAAAACCTCAGGACTCGACGCAAGAGGAAGGAAAGGGCGAGAACATCCTTCTACAAGGACCCCTTCAGATTTGTGAAAGGACTCTTCACAAAGGAAAAGAGCGGGTCGCTTAAGGTGCCAAAGAGGGAGTTGGAAGATCACCTGAAAACCACTCACACAGACAGCCAAAGATTTGAACAGAGGGAGATACCATCAGACATGCCACCAATTCCTCAACCAGAACACCAGCTGGATGACAGTCCTCCAAGGTTGAGCGAGGTTGAGGAAACCGTGAGGAAGGCAAGGGCAGCTTCTGCTCCAGGACCAAATGGAGTTCCATATCGGCTGTATAAAAACTCCCCAAACATCTTACGCTTTCTGTGGAGGCAAATGAAGGTGATGTGGACAAAGCAAACCATCCCAAAAGCATGGCGAAGAGCAGGGGGAGTGGTAATCCCCAAGGAGAAGGATGCCTCGAACATCGACCAATTCCGGCAGATCAATCTGTTGAACGTTGAAGGAAAGGTCTTCTTTAGCATCGTTGCTAAAAGGATGACGGCGTACCTGAAGCAAAACAACTTGATTGATACATCCGTGCAGAAAGCTGGAATTCCT
>JBBBVU010000018.1:22310797-22322100 GCA_037177055.1 Atherinosoma microstoma
CTGAGGTGTCGTGGGCCTATCAACGAAACACCGGTGAAGGGGGGTGCCCACCTGAAGACCCCAGTGAAGCGTTTACCACACACACACCCCCCTCCCCACTCAATACCAAGTGCTGATCTATCTAAGGGATTGTACTATCTAGTCCTATGAGCTCAACATAGTCACTTTTTTGTGCTCACACTGTTGAATACACGAGGTTGGCAGCTTAAAGAACATAGTAACAAAAACCAGCCAAGGATATGTTGACATTTTACCACCGAGGATTGTAACATTGCTACATTTTAGATATGGACAAGTGTTGTTTTCTAGTGAGACTGACTTAAATAAAAAAAATAAAAAAAAATTGAAACAAAAATGTACAACATGATGCGCATCATATTTATAATGTAAGTCGTTTAGAGCAATATGTTTCTGACCTCAAAACTGTGCTTCTGACTCATTTTGATGGCACGCTGAGGTTCGTCATGCACAATTCTGGAGTCATTGTTTCCCTGCAACATGGGCTCAGAAACCAAATTCACCGCTTCTTTTTAACCACCCAGGGTATCATTTGACTGCTGTGTTTACTTTACGGCACCATGTCACACACCTACAACTTTATATCAACACACTTGCCTTTATGAATGCGCACCTTGGCTGATCCATCAAAGAAACTCATGATTACATTATCGGAGGAAGTGAGGAAAACAGTCAACATTGGACTGACTTTTACTGGCTAGAGAGAGCTCAGAGAGGAGACAGGACTGATGCCGGATGCCGAATTAACTGTTGTTAGAGGGTCCACTTTAAGTGCATTTCTGGTCTGAACTCTGAACTTTGTCTGATTTCTGGGTTTATAGGACAGACTTGAGGGCATCCTCTTACATTTTAGGTTACCAACAAGATAATGAAGGCAAAATATTTGAGTTTTGTTTTATGCTTCATGACATATCCATGTTGTTCAGCTACCTTATAGCATTTCTCAGTTTCTCCATCCAGCACTGGCATGAATTAGAAAGAACTCAACATCTGCCTTGAGGCAGGCAGGAGATTGGTGAAGAAATGTCCCCCACTGTGCTACATGGGTTTATATGTCTCCATCTGTGCTGTGTATGTGGGTTGTATTTGGATTTGAGGAGAGAGGATATTTCATGTTAACTGTCCACGTGTTCCCGAAGCTCCGCCGCGGTGATTCAGTGGAAATTGTGAGTCAGGGAATCCGACTGGCACATGTGCCCAAAATTTACCCTGTGTATTGCTTTTGTCATGGTCATGCATCTCTGGGATGCTCATGTGCCATGATGCTTGTAGTATCTGAGGTCTGCACTTTTTGCTCTTTAAGATGCATTTAGTGAGCATTGAAGGACCTGTTACTTTCTACTTTATGACCATATGCCACTAATATGTTACAATGTGCTGAAGATAGACTCCCCCTATTTCATAAAGAATTGCAGTTCATTCAGTCATGCTGATGAATTACAGATCTTTGTCCCACTCTATCATAAGCACCCCTACATGCATTTGAGACAGTTATCTGGTTCCACATGGTAAGAACCACAGACTGAGAGCACTTTTTGATGTATTAGTTTAAAATATGATCCTTTTTTTCTGGAAGTAGAGAAAGATCAACTTAAGATGGCAGGAGGCTGAGTATTTTTGCCTGTAAACCTTTGAAAAGTTCAGCTCTTCCAGTGCTGAAGCTAGTGCCTGGTTTCAAACCAGTTCTTTGGGTTTTGAAATCTAAAGCTACTGTGTTTGGCATTTAGAATTGGCTCTAGAGGAGCAGCATCTCTCTCCTGACCAAGAACAAAGAACCACTCATGATTATGAGGATGATTGTGACCTGCACAAATGTTTTGACTGCCAAAAAAAGAGAATTGTTGGATATGATTTTTGCAGAATCTGCCACATGTTGTTACAAAGATCAAGTCACAATAAAAGTTTTGGGTCTGGGTTGAGTTCAAGGCCCTTAGAAAAGTCTCATAAAGCCAAACAATTGTAGCTACTCTAAACTTTGATCCTCCAAGTCTTAACATGTGGTCAACTTCAGCTTGTGTGTAAGATGTGTAAAACTGTCCAGCTGCTTCCCTCATACGTGTGTGTGTTGTTTATTTTGAAGAGATGTTAAAGATGCATATCCCATAACGGTGACACAAGACTTCTCTTGCTGGGTGTCAAACTAAGGATTTATGGTGAGACAGCGGTGACCCATAACGCTCTGATGAATTCTTTCCTGCACTGCAGCCTATGAATAGAACCTGTTGTTGCACATGGAGGACAAACAGCAGAAACCCTGCACAGTATAGCTGAAACAATGAGAACTTCACTTTGGAGGCTATAAACTGCAGATTTGAAATATAACTTCCGTGTTGCAGATTTAGAGGATTTTTTAAAGACAAAGTTTCTCTTAAGACAGAAATTGCATCAGTGAAAAAGTGTTAAATTACATCAGCAATAAACAGTCCTGGACTCTATCCTTCTGATAGCGTTGCAAGCTCTAATTTTGCACGTCTTCAACCTCTTTATGAATACAGGTGCTGTTTAGGGTTGTAGCTTTACAACAGACTAAATTCAAAGTTTATTACTTACCTTGATTTGGAGTTATGTTTGACACATTTCTAATGCTTCAAACAAAAGCAAGTTGATGCACCTAATGGTATGAAAGTATTTAAATGTGTCTCTTGGTTGTAATTCTCACTGAGGTGGAGGTATACTGTGACATTTTTCTGTAAGGATACCTAAAAACTACCTGGCCCAATGTCATGAGGATTTGTGGATGTGTACAGCAATGTCAAAGGATGAACCCAATAAATGTTGGTGCTTATCTGGATCCCCTCCTTTGAAGGCATTGAAGGCAAGTTTGTAGATGTAATTTTATTGATACTTGCTGGTACACCTATTAACATCTTATTTAATCTTATTTATTTTTTAAAAAGTAGAAAGAAAAAATTTTTTTAGATGCTGAAAATTCTTTTTTTTCTTCTGGTTGCTTTGCCACAGTTACAGACAACCTTTTCCACTGGGTAAGAAGTTGTTGTTATGGCTTTGTTTCAGTAAGCTACTTGGACCATTGACTTTTGACCTGTCAAGTGTGACTGCAGTCCAGTGAATTTAAACACAAAGACTCTGCAGTTGTGCTGTACCAATGAAAGCCTGATTATTAGCTAATGATTGGACCCTGGGGAAAATTAAGTAAATAGCAAACAATTGAATGTTTGTGAAGTAAATGCATAAACCCTGGTTCAGCAGCCGCAAGGGAGTAAAAAAAGAGAAAAAGGGTGAGATTCATGTTGTTCTGTTTGTTTTTTGTTGGTGAAGTTATCTTAGGAAAACACTTACAATGCAGTACAAGGATAATATCACCAGGATAATATCAAAGTATTGTGCTTGTATTGTACCCAAGGTGAACCTGATAACACTATGCATACCTTGTCAATGACAAACCAACAACTTAAATATATCCTTCTTGTCTATTTAACTCTTGCAGATCATTATTTTACAGGATAAGCCTTGAAAAATTTAAATGCAGTAATTATTAAAACCAAAATGTCTTCCAAAGTTATTCCTTTTCTCTATATACAGACTTCTTTTTGCAACCTGGGATGACACTCACTCCTATCTGGCCATTTGGTAGAATGCAGGTTTGTCATCGATTTCCCTTTTAAACTCTTATCCACAGGTTATTATAAAGCATTAAGAACCAGTTGGAGTTTTCCTACCTCTGGGGCCTTACAAGCTGCTTAATTGTGAAATTTGAACTTTACCTGAAGATTTGAACAGTATGTGCCGATGAGCTTAAATTCACTGTAAGAACCTTTGGAAACCCTTTATCTGTATGAGCATATGGAAACAGTCTGTGGCAAAATTATAACATAATTGATATAATAAATCATGTATCTGATGTCCCACGGTCTATAAAACCCTAGTCTAGTATTAGCCTCCTTGTAAACAGCTCAAAAACGTGGTTGTCTGGTTCTTTACTATTGAGGTTTGGGTTAAGACCTCGCCCTGTGTCTTTTAAAAACAGAGTGAGACCTTTGCTACGTCTATCAATCCCCTATTAGGTAAGAGAGGTCTGGCGGGCACAACGGATGAGTTATATGTATTTATTTGTGGTAGTATTACCTCTGTGTCTTTTTGTGTGTTACATGAAGCTGAGGAGAGGGCAGGCCTGCAGCCAGACAGATGGACAGGTCCTGACGGGCCTGTTGTACATGAGCCGCAATGAAAATCTGATCCGACCTGATGTAATGCTACAGTCACTTTGGATTTGAGTGTTGCGGAGAACAGGGAGCGAGCTGGATTCTCTGGTCACTAATAGATTCTCAGTCTGAAGTCATATTTCACTGCAGCTGCAGACAGAACGACACACAGAGAAATTATTATAGAAGTACAAACAATTACGTACTTAACATGGTTATTTATGAGTATCAGTCTAACAGTTGTCAAAAAAACTGTAATGTTTAAAGTTTGTTTGCATCTTTAATATAACTATGTTTAAAGCCAGTCTATCTGTGTAGTAAACATGCTGGCTTCTTTTCTGTAACTGTCTGCATGTGTTTGCTCCTCAGATGTGGTATTGTGGTTGAGGTGAGAAGAGGCTGTTAGTCATTTAAACACCACAGAGTGAGGCCCATGCAGCACACAGGAAGTTAAGCAATGATACCTCACATTAACCACCAGCCGCAGAGCAAATTTCTCAGTTTCACATGAACTTTACAGTCAGGTTGAAACCAGTGACTGCTTGAAGCGTCTGTCGCTGTGTCAATGTTCTGTCACTCAACACAGTCCCAGCTCTCTATCAATTTAAACACAATGAGATGCGGAAATATGGTCAGAGCTGTTCCAACAGGAAGATATTCAGATATTACAGCATCTTATATCTTCATATAAAAACAACACTTTCTACACAGACAGCCTCATGTAAAACATATTTTCGTGACATTGTCTATGAACAGCTTGTTATTTCTGGCAGATTTTATTACAACTTCATCACTCATGGTTTTATGCCATTGAATTGAGAGATCGGATAAAAGTAAAAGGTACAGTGGCATCCCTTTTAAGTTCCCCAACTTGGACAGGCGTGCCTGCTGTTTTTTCATATCTTTAATACAACTCGTGGCATCCTGCGAAGTACTGCCCCTTTAAGTGGCATGAGGGACAGTACTGAAGATAGGACTCAGAAGTTTTTCCACATTTTGTCAAGCCTGTTGTTTAACAAGTCGCAAAGTGCTCCTCAGAAAGTGGTAGGAGGGGTAGTTGGATGGCACAACAATGGCCTTTGTGTGACATCAGATTGAGACAGTTTCTGTCAGTCACACAACTATAATTAGTTGGGTTAGATAAAAACATTAAGCTGCAACATGGTTTTGTAACTCAGAGACATGAGCCCTGGAAGCAATGATCCCGACTGTCACTGCCACGAATGCCCCTTTTACCCTTCACATGCAGCTGTTTTCATTACGGGCCATAGGTCATATGTGCCTGTAACAACATACTGTCAGCAATATGATTTGGCATGCTCTTAATGTAATTATTTAAATGATTAGACAGGTTCTAAGCATCTTTGGCTTTTGATTGCAGTACTGAAAACCAATGAATGAATAAAGTTCAAGTATAGTTTGAGAAAGGTAACATAATAAAACTGCAGAATTTAGAGAGTACATTTAACAGCTAACTGCAACTACCCTAACAATTAGTTTAACAAAACCATGTTTTTAAAGTGTTATTTCTTTATACCTTAATGATAAGTGAGCATCATTATTCTTTGAATCCAACTGAAAGAAAAGCCATAATTAATCAAGGCTCTAACAAAGAGTTTGGGATGATGGAAGAAATTGCTCCATTCTAGCATGAAATCCTGCTACTTTTTTAATTGGAGCTTGTAGTTTTCCACAGTTCTTCCTCTTTCCTTTTATTTCTTTTCATTTGGTTCCTCTCATGTATTTGAATAATTTACTTTCAACACTAATCTTTTTTTTTTCTTTTTTCAGCTGCTTGGCTGTTTCCTTTCCTTTAATGATCCATTCCCTTTGTTCTTATGACTTCACCATTTCTCAGCTTTAGATTACTTCTTGATTTGATGTTTCTTTAGATATCCAATTTGGTTTGATTAGGACTCAGTTGCTTTGTCGCCACTAAATTAGGGTAGGAATTTTACTCATAAATAGGAACAAATCAACCATGTAAATACATGAAACTCATTAAGATCTGCTAAATACCGAGATGCAGATCTGTTTAGAAAACGGGTGGCAGTCTCACTGTGAGCCACTGGAATGTCATAGTTTAAAGGCATTTTCTTTCATATTGCGACCATTACACAGCTGGGCTTATTTAGATGTTTGTAAACAGTTCCATAACGATTATGAAAAAAATCTGATTTCAATGACCTTTTTATTTGCATACAGAAAAAATAAAATCCAATCACGAGTGGCAAGTCAGAATTTGTGTGAACATACATTGCAAAACCAAGTATGAACACGTGTACTTGGAGCTGTCCACTTGTGATCAGATCACCCAGGGTGTATGTTGGCACTAAATGTGAGCAGGCCTTTACACAACCTACTTAAAAAAAACGAAAAAATCACAGAAGAGCATTCCTCTGGCTAATCTAATCAAGCTCTTGGCCATTGGGATGTAAGAGCATAAACAAGAAAACGGTGTCCAAAGCAATGTGTTTAGACAAGTTTAAAAGAGAGAAAAATGATTGTAGGTTGTACTAAGAAAGCAGTACGGCAGGGATCAGCAACTCTGTGCTCATCTTATAGCTCTTTCTGTGGTTCTGATCAACTGGAACATTAACATCAATCCTGATCAGCACCAAAATGTATAAGGTTTTTCTTTGCCCTTATTCAATGTCAGCACTGAGTATCATTCCATTTTCTGGTAGTTCTTAATAATTTCTCTAAAATAACACTACTTACAATCACATAGCTGCACTTTCAGGAAGGCAAAAGGTGCTTTTTGCAGTCTTGATAAAATTGATCTAAACTACAATTGTCTCCTCCGTTGCCATCGCTCCAATTCTCTTAGTTTCATGAAATTCAGCTCAATAGTTTTTGCACAATATTGCTAACAAGTAGCCAGATACTAATTATCTCATGCTTTGCCTTGAATCTCACATTCATTAAAGACCTTGGTGTTGGATCTTGGCCTTCAGTGTCACCAACATGATGGAGGCAAAATAGCAGCAAAATTATTCGAAATGACTCAAACAGCTATAATGATGGTTGTCCACTATGATCCCCCTTTTAAATAATGCATTGATTGCCCTAAGCTCATTAATGTTTCCATACTGACTCCTATCAGCACCATCATATGGTGTGTCAGAGTAGATATACCTCACTGATAGACCATGCTTAAACTGTTGCCAATTGTTCATTTTTAACTGGAAAGGCAAATACTTAAACGAATACCCTCTGATATCAATCAAGCACAACAAAATGATTCTACCAGAATTAAAGTAATAAGTTCCTGAAGCAGAGATCCACACTTTGCCTGAGGTTTGAGTGAAACCAGAATGGTTTGTGGTCTTGTACTTTGTCATTTGTAGGTCAAAAACTGCCAGACGCCACAGTGGAAAAAGTAAGTAAATGACCCACAGTGGAAATGGCTGTTTCCTGGTCTCACACACACTCAATCTGTCAGAGTTATTGACAGTACAATCAAGACGTAGGTGTCGGCCTCAATCAGCGTTTTCCAGCTTTACAAGATCCACGCTCTCGTTATTTTCTGGCTGGCCTGTCGCACACCACAGACAGGGTTTGGCTCAGCTGACAACATGTGGTACAATTAGCCTTCGCTTCATTGTGCACGTGTTCCTGGTTTCAGAGGCATTTCAGTCTTTTCTGAGCTCCCACAGATACCATGAAAGCCCTGAAGAGGAGTCTCGGAGGCACACTAAAGGCTTTGAGGTTTATGGTTAAAGGTGACAGTTAAGCGCATCCGTTCTTGGAATCACATTGAGGAGAACACATGAATTCTAACTGGCAGAATAATGGTAAACACATCTTCATAAAGAGTCAGTGAATGTTATCTATTAAATCAACAGTGAGAGGATTGCTGATCAGTTTGCATGGTTTTTTCTGCATCCAGTTTTCACGTTGAATAAAGACACGTGTAGACATGAATTTTTACTGCTGCTGATATATGCAGAAAGGTGTCCAACATATGGATTCATATTAGCAGAAGAACCCTCAGTGTAACTGATTATATTAACCATGGCTCAGTTTAGTTTTGGTGCCTTAAAATGTGAACATAGAAGAATGTGAGGAGAATCAGGTGCAGACATTATGACTTTGTTGCCCGTTTACGCATGTACTGAACAGAACGTCCTCACTGACGGACAACGACCTTTCTTTTCCAGGATGACAGTCCTGCAGTCAGTGTTAATCACCCCCTCTTTGGTGCTAAAGCAAGAGAAATATGATGAATTTATAAAACAAACATGAGCACATCATGAATTTGACACATTTCAAAAGTTAAGACAAAAGGCTGGAAGAGAAGATGGTACTAAAAAGAAACAGCTGGTGGAACATGTTCAAACTTTTTAGTTTAATTGGCAAGAGTTTTTGAAAATAACTGGATATAAAAAAGCACCTTAGAGAGGCAGAGTTTCACAGAAGTAAAGATAAACAGTGGCTTCACAATAGGCAGAAAAACTACACTTTGTCCTGTTAATGATGGAATATTCAAAGTATCAAAAGATTGACAGAATTTGGATATCTCTGAGCACATGGGATATGGCCAAAAACCAATAAGTAAAAATCACCATCTGTGAACACAGTTCAGTGTGCCATCCACAAATACGGAATAATGCAAAGAAGAAACCATATGTGAGCAATGCTGCCCTCCTTTTTGGGCCAAAAGCCCATTTGGACTGAGCAAAAGTGGAAAATCATGTGGACAGATTGATCAAAATTTTAAGTTCTTGCACTTCTGGAAAGACACCATAAGTGCTGAGCTATCGCTGTCAGAGATGGCATGTTTAGTTTGAAGTAGTGTGAACAGTCATTTGCTTTCTGGTGTGGACCAAAGAAGAAAACTCTGACCTTGATTCCTGGGTAACTTGGAGGTGAACCCTGGTGTGGTTTGTTTGCAGTATGAAAGCAAACGGACCATCCACGGAACCAAAGTGAGGATGTGACGTAGAGCATTTTGAATAGTTAGCTGCCTCTGCTGCTCATACTGGACAGATTATACTGAAAGTTGTATTAGGTTTTCACAACAAAGTAAACAGACACCACAAGAGAAAAAAACTTGCTGTTGCTCCATTTTTTACCTTCGGTGAACAAATTGGCTAAAGCTAAAGGATATTGGTCTTGGCCAACCAATGAAAGGGTTTCTTCTTCATCATGGAGTTTTTTCTTCTTGGTCAGTGGCCATTATGGACGATATAGCCCATAGCAAGCAGCTGTTATAACTGTGTGATGTTTAGGCAGTTTGGTCTGCTTGAGTAAAGTGCTGAGTGGAAGCAAACCAAACCAAAGGAAGGTGCAAATTTTTTTCTGATTTCCCCGCTCAATCGAACAAAGTCCCCTGGACTATCCTGGTGTGAATGTACCCTGAATTCTACCAAGGAGTGCATGTGAGTGGAGTGCTTGCTTGTCTCTGTGTTTGTGACCTTACCAGGGTGTACCCTGCCTCTCACCCAGTAGCTGCTGGAATAAACTCCAGCCCTCCCAGCTACTCTACATTGTAATAAGCAGATATAGAAATGGATGTTTTTTTTAACAAATGGTTGAGATGACAGTTAATAAGATTGTAACAATAGTTCAATGGTCTAAACTTGAAAGAGTAATGGGATTACAAACACGTTTAGCATTACATAACCAAACCAAGTGGTGGAAATGACTCAGGCAGGTTTACAAGATTTATTTTGGTCAATGAAAAGTTTGCTCTTCCAAACAGTAGAGCAGAGTTAAAGTCTCAGTTTCAACTTTTCATTTGTTTTCTGTTTTATTGGGAATAGAAGTTTGAGATTTTACACTGACTACCACCTTTTTTTCTTTTTTAGATACATGGCTTGTATGAACTGTTATATTGTTATATTGAGTCATGTTTGAGATGCTGTTAGGTTCCCTGTGAGATCTATGTGAATTAATGCTCTCATGTGGATGCAGGGGAATGAAGTAATGTATGAATTCATTCATTTAGCCTCATCATGTTTTACCAGAATATGTATATATGTCTAATAAACTTCCTCCTTTATGAAATTAAGAGTTTTTAAATGTAAAAATCTGTAATGAAATGGAGATTAATAAGTAAAATAAAATAAATCTACAGTGTTGACTCAGCAACTGTCACACAAGCAGCCAGGAGAGAAGCCCAAGGGAGTGGTAAGCAATGAGTGTAAGAGCACTCTGGAGGTCTGTTAGGGCTTGGGCCCAGGTAGTAAACGTGATAGTAAAGTTGACTGGCCTTCAGCCCCTGATTACTTGGCCTGAACCCACCTCAATCTGTATCTTACTGCAGTGAACAGCTCTCAACGTGCCACAGAATGAATATAACCTTTAAAACAGGGTTTCATAACCACACTACATGCACTCTGGTAGATACTTGTATGCAACTCTGGAATACATTTAGGTCAAAGGTCTTACAAGAAGTAAAATATTAAAAGATTTTTTATTCAGATTCAAGAATACCTTTATTGTCATTGTACAAAACTATGAAAAGCTAGTCTTAGTAAGGTGCTTGCTATAATATCCCTCCACCTACCCACCCACCCCTTAACTCAAACACCCATTTTATAAATGGAATTTAAAAAAAAATGCTGATAAAAATCATGAAATAATTGCAAATTACAGACGAGATGCAGATGATGGATGTATTGTTTAAATCCATTCCAGGCCGGGATTACCATGGAGAAAACTCTTATCACACCTCCCGGAGGCCAGGATGGGTTTCGTCATTGGTGATGACTGAGGCTCAGCTGAGGTATCTGGCATTGGCACCATGTTTGACAGATGATTATGAACAGCCTTAAATCTATAAGATCTGACTTTTTAAAACTCAATCTTAAAGAAATGATGTTGTATATTTGGGTCAGTAGTGAAAAAAAGAACAGCAAGAGAATTTTAACTTCAAAAAGTCATAGTTTAAGGTCTGGTAGAGAAAATGATGCTCAGGTAAAGCTTCAGGTCACAATTAACAGGCCCTAAACGTGATATTTCACTCCAGCCTCTCATTCACACCATGTTTGTGCTGAACCACTTACATCTCTTTAACCTCAGTTTTGGATATTTATCAAATCAAATCAAACTTTATTTATATAGCACCTTTCATACATTGCTCATCACAAAGTGCTTCACATCATAAAAACAACA
>JBBBVU010000018.1:22326569-22346836 GCA_037177055.1 Atherinosoma microstoma
AGCAAATGTTCATCTACATATCAGTTTATATATGAATAGCAAGTTAATTTACATTAATCTTAAAAAATCCCAATTAAGAAATCTAATGGTAGTTAAACTGGTAAGACAGTGCAATGATTGTATCTTGCATTATTCCCTACAGAACCGACTTAAAAGGGTGTGCTTTCCCAAACAAAACAGAGGGAGGCAGAGTCCTGCAGCACTGTGAGGAAAACGATGCCTAAAGATTCATATACACAGACTTTATACTGAACCAGTCGGCTCTGATCACCAAACTCATCAGGAAATAAAATGACAGAGTAAACAAAGTATTTTTTATGATGTGTAAAATTTAATTTTGTGGCAGCTTGGGAAACCTAACTTGAGTGTCATGGAAACATTGAATAACACCTCAGTCCTGCTTCAGACTGTTATTGCTGCTTTGTCTCTTGCAAAAAGATTTCATAGTTTAGTGGTGTCAATGAGCTTGGCTTGTGGAGGTGTTTGTCCGGGTCTGTGATGGATTTCCCAGCGGCCGCCTGTCCAGACTTCAGTCAGAGCCTTTTAACGATTCTCGTTAACTCAACATCACTAGCTGAGCAAAGCTTTGTTACGGGGCAGCAGCACTAAATCATGATTGTTTTGACCAAAATATCTTTTCTCAGGGTCTTGTCCTGCTGTCTTCTTTTTCTTTTTTATCTGGTTTTATTGTCATTTACCTTGGATGGGGTCCTGTGTAGTTTGCATGCTCTCCTTGAGCAGACTGATCTCCTCCTTCAGTACAAAGACATGTTGGCTTCATCGATTCTAAGAAGAGTGTAGGAATGAGTGTAAGTATGCATGTTTGTGTGTGTTAATCCTGTGATGGACAGGAAGCTTGTCCAGATTGTAATCCACCTCTCAACTACTAACAGCTGGGAGTACCTCTAGGCACAACAACCCCGAGAAGCTAAAGCAGGTATGGATGGATGGATGGATGGATGGATGGAATATTTTCATGTACAGTTCTGGTATTTGGTGAGGTTAATGACGAAGGTTTAGACCCTAGATGAAAACATGAATAGTCCTATGAGATTTTGAAACAATTAGGCCTCTAATCTTCTCATATGAATAAGCCTTACAGTGGACAATATGTCATGGCATCTACACAGACCCAAACAGACACCTCATTCTTATGTCATACTTTCAAAAACCTGGAGACTTCTCACTCAGGTGAATAGGATCTTTTTCCAGGTCAGAAAAGATGGCTCAGTTAAGAGCTTGACAAGAGAGGATAAATTGTGATATCACAAACAGTACAACTTTTAAGTGAAGTCCTGTTATTTGTCCTGGAATAACACTCCAAAATCTCTGGAACATATTCACTTAGATTTTACTCATTAATAGAGTTATAGCTTCTATTAATAAACTGAATGGTAAACTACAGGCAAGATTAGCTTCTATTTTCTTTGGACTCCACGATGAAGCTCAAAATTTGAAAAAACACACCAAGGAAAAATGAATTTCTTTATGATTTTAATATTTGGAAAATCTCTTCATAAGTGCCGTAGTTGAGCTGGATACGCATGACATTCATAGCCGTGACATAAGTTAGTTTATTTAAAGAGGAAAATTGTTAATCGGATGTTGAAAATTGTAAATCTAAGCAATGAAGTTTCATTTGGTAAGATTTCCCTGTTTTATGCGATTTGGAAGTGATGATGTGCAAAGAGCGAATACATCATCCATCTCTCATACGAATGCCTCCTGGTTAATGCGATCAAATAATTAAGCCAAGTTTCGGTGCAGAGTGCCAAGTTTGCTTTTAAAGAGGCAGTCAGGGGGAGTTTGTTTTGGCTACTAAAACCTGAGTGAACAGGAGGAAAGGGTTTCACCAGCAGAAAGAGAAAGTAAAGATTAGGAGCAAAGTAGGTTCTGGAAGATTCTGTTGCCTCCTGAGGTTCAATCGTATAGCAGCTGGAACAGCTGCCACTCGCAGGTATTTACAAGCTGATCGTTCCCACTGAAGCCTGTAGAGCAGGTTCCCTCACTGGCTGAGGTTCACACAGATGTAAATTAAACAGCAGATGATGAAACGTCTTTGTGCCAAGTCAAATGAAACTGGTATTATTCAGTGTGGAAAGGTAGCACGTTTACCTTTTGAACTGTAGCAGTTTAAAGATGGTTTTACAAAGATATAGAAAGGCCGAGGAAAAAGCTGGAGGCAGTTGATGAAGTTTGGAATGAAAACATTTTAGTTTTTAACAAGAAAGAGAGATAAATATTTTCAGACTCAGTATTTTTATGCTATAATGCATAATTGAATATTTATTTAAATATATTTTTGGCAACTATTGAAACTGAATATCCACTTTCCAAACAAGCTGATTTGACATTTTTTGCTGTTAATGCATCAGAATTGTGTCTCAAAATGCAGCCCAGTCTCCAGGAAAATACTTTGCTATTTTATATCTCTTTAAGACAGAAATGGGTAAAATAAGTACTTCTGTATACACATTGCAAGCGTACCATGTCCACATTTCTAATTATGTGGCGACTGGGCTGGTATTTAAGGCTAAGCCTCTGACCTTAACTAGGTATTTTACCAGAAATGACTGGACTTACAGGCAGAAACTGATATCAAAAGGGAAATGAGAGAAGGGCCTGCCAGAGTTCAACACAGATCTGAACATCCACAATCTCCAGCCTACCAAATAAAAAGGCCTCATTTGTTGGTTGAGAATACTGATGTCAGACTAGAGCGATGAACAACTCTGGTCCTCAAGGGGCCAGAGTTCTGCAGGTTTCAGATGTTTCCCTGCTCCAACACAGCTGAATCAAGTTAAATGACTCTTCAACAGCTTGTGGTCAAGTTCTTCCCAATCATGTTGACCCATTAATCTGATTCAGACATGCTGCAGGAAACGTCCAAAACCTGCAAAACTGGGGACCTTGAGGACCGACTTTGCCCCTCCCTGCAAGTTAGACCATGACCACAGTCATTTGTGCAAATGTCTCAAAGTAAAAAAAACAAACATTAGATAGGTACATATGATATGTAGACACTTCGTATGTGTTTAAAAGACAGGTGCAGACATTGCACATATTTGTGATTTACAGAAAAGCAAAAAGGCAGCATATGTTTCTGATGAATTGGTTGTAAAAAATAGTTTTTATTGCATTAGAAAATAATGACCAGTTTCACATTAAAAACCTTTTCAAACTGAGGTACCCAAATTGGGAGATTTTGAAAACAGATGGTGCCAAACTGCTTAAATGGCTGTTTTATAGAGGGCTTTAGTTTATCAGAGTTGGCCTTTGCACAGGTGATGTCGACAACTTCTTCTATGATGTGATAGGTTTAGAGCTGCAGCTGCATCATTCCAAAGGATATTCATATTCATCCTGAAAGTGGGTTTCTCTTTTTCTTTTAGGCTAGCCTGAAACTTTTGTTCTTTGTGCTATGTGACATCTTCATTTATTCTTTTACAATAACATATACACTGATATTTATACATCTTAACAAATCTCACAAGTGTTACTTATACTATGACTCTATAAGTATTCAACTTGTAGAGATGTACTTGTGCTATTATGGGCAAGCAAATTTGCTGGCAGAAGCCATGAAAAATATGAACAAAGAGGCTTAAACGGATCTTCTAAGCTATGACGTTGGCCTTTCAGACTTGTTTTTCAAATACATCCCACAGATACTTTATTAAATTGAGATGTGGTAGAAATGGACTGCATAGCGCTTTTCTAGTCACATGTTGATAACTTTAAACACTTTTAATACTACATGTCACATACACTCATACACTCATCCAGCACTTCTATTGTTAGCCTACTCCTATCACACACATTCATACTCCAAAAGGCACACCAGGAGTCAACCTGGGGTTCAATGTTTTGCCCAAGGACACTTTGGTATGTAGTCAGGGGAAGCCGGAATTGATCCACCAACTTTCTGAGCAGACGACTGCTCTTCCTCCTGAGCTACAGCTGCCTGTGGTGCTTTTGGAGACCAAGTCAAGACGCTGAATCTTATCCCTCCTTCCTTATATAGTTCCTTCATTATTGTGTGTGCTACGATGCAAAGGGTTAACATTTTGTGCATAAATATGTGGGCATGTGGTACTTGTCAGGTTAACATCCACGCAAATACCAGGACCCTACGAACATTATGCAGAGCATCCTGCAGTAGGTCCACCAGTTCTCCTTCATTGGACCAGTTTTTGAACATTTTCCCCATTTAATGATGTGATGTACCAGATACTGTTGTTAAAAATGCTCTGTTCCACTTACAATGCTTGAACCACTCAACTTTAATACTTAATTGTTGTTTGGCTTTGTAATTCATCCCACATCATACCATGTGTATGATTGGTCCAAATGATTAAACAGCGTTGGTATGAAAACATGTGTATCAGCTGATTAACACTCATAATCCTACAGGTACAAGCAAATAGCAACTTTGACAGTGGTATGATTGTTGTTGCAGACAAGCTGGTCTGATTGTTTCTGTGCCTGATGATTTACTGGATTTTTACCCTAACAGTTCATTCTGAATGGTGGAAAACGGGAAGCATCCAGTGAGCAGCAGTTTTGCAAATAGAAAGGCCAGAAGCTGGGCTGGTTGGAGCAAACAAAGACCCAGAAAATGAGTCTTTATGACTGTGATGAGCAGAAAACTGCTCCGATTTGCAGTAGGTCCAGCCTTGAGGTAGACGGGTGACAACAGCTGAAGCAAACAGCAAGAACAGAAGTGGGCACAGGTTCACCAACATTTAACAGCAGGAGATGGAAAAACACATTCTGGTATTTTGAGCCTTGTGTTAACAGTCTACGTTTCTGCTGCTGTAATGTTTTTGGGGGTTGTCTTTTTGGACACTTTGGGCCCCTCTATACAGATCCGTCATGGTCTGAACTGGACGACCTGAACTTGACCTGAGTTTTAGAAACACTATCTAAACTGTTAAAACCTTCAGTTCTAAGAGGAGAAACTATTTGGATCAAACCTCATTTTCAGTCACCTGCCCTGACTTTATTAAATATATCGAAGTCCTCAGCCACCATTAAATTAAAGAATGGATCTTTGTAGATCACTCTCAGTACGCCCTCTTGGGATAATTTTATTTAAAGTAATTACAGAACTTCCTACACAGAAGGAAACCAATCTGCCCTTATGGTTAAGGGACATTTATGAATACGTGCACATCCCCTCCTAAATTGCATTTATTGCTCCACCAGCAGGGAGAATGACGTTATGCTGTTGTGAACTCTCGGCAGCTGCTTTCTTCATTCAGACCTGCTGCTGCTGAACGTGGATTTGAACAGCAGATCTCTCAAGTATTAACCAGCTTTGCTTGTAAACCTCACAGGGGAGACTGGGGTGGTTAAATCATTTAATGTCTGACTCATATTTTCAAATGTGATCGGCTACTGTTTGTGTGTTGGAGGAAATATCAGGGGAAAATCTTGTGTGCGGTAGGATTTATCTTTTCCTGTAATGCTAGATTAATGTTGCTCTTTAAGTGTTTTTATGCGTTTTTATCACCTTTCAGATTAATTTCACAGCTTGCGTCGAGTTAGATTACAAAGATACTGGAAGGAATATGGTTTTACTTTTTTTTTTCTTCCAAATTTGCAAAGAAAATCTTGCCCTACCTTGAAGGTTTTAACTGTCAAGGTAGGTCTTTTAAAGCACTTTAAATTGTCTTGCAGATAAGATGTGCTGCACAAATAAATTAGCCTTTTGGAACACTTAAAATGCAGTTTACATGCAAAGGAAGAAATGGAGAATTTTATTAAAACATTTTCTCAGAAATTTTCCTCGTAACTGCCCACAGCAGGACAGTCTTATTAACATGGCATCTTTAAACATGCCCAGTCTCCCTATAAAATCTGTAATATCCACGGGTCAACGTGTCTAAAATATACACAGCACAGGTGTGAGATTACAACATACGTTGTTTCCTGCAGGGCACCATGCATGTGATATATTTGTAACAGTAATGTATGAATATAGTATATAGTACAGTGGAGGATTCTTCATCCTGTAGTCTGCCTGTCACATTATTGTTAACATTAATCTATAAATATTAACGAGTCTTAATTATGTATAACTTTCTAATGTTAACCATGTATATAGTTACATTGTAGCATAAACATTGAAATTATTTTACCTCAGCTATGTGTTTTAAACTAGTAACCCCAATCATTCAGGAGTAAAAACAGAAAAGTTAAGGAACTGTTGAAAATGTTTGTTTGGATGTGCTTCAGTCCCGCAGTGTCTCGTATGGGAGCCAGCAGACCAATACCCCCCACTTCTTTACAAGCAACTAAATCAGTCATATATAATGTGTATATGACTGTTATTGTACAGGATGGGAACAATAACACCTATCTTTACCTTGGTAGGGGATTGTGGTGTAACATGAGCCAGTAGGTGACCCATCCCCTTTACTTGAATCATTTTGGAAGCATATCATTTTTGCCATTCTGTAAAAAAGAGAACCGCATGGGAGGAACACCAACTTTCTTTAAAAACTGTTTTTGGTTTGGCAAAGCCTGTCGTGTTGGGGATTTGCCAATGTGTTAAACAGTCCCAAACATTTAGCTAAATATTTGCCTGAATTGATGAAGCAATTAGTTTTTTTCCAAATAGCTGTTGGAGGAAATGAGTCAAGTGCTGTGGGGTCATTTGAGTCATATTGCATCAGGGAAAAAAACAGCAAATCACATATCACTTCAGCCTCGATCAATGAAATGTTGACTAGTCATTGCACTGTTCTTCATGCTGTGACATATTCTTCATGTGACATCATGCCCATGTTAATTTGGACAACAGTTTTTTATTAGAGTTTGAGACATGTTTAGCCTTTAGTGTTAATTACTTTCAATCACTTTTTCAATCAATTCTTCAGTTTTACAGTTTAATTTTTCAGTTTTATTCAACAGAATTTCTTTTTAAGTTTCTTTTTGAGAAGGTTACAACATTGCTGTTCAACAAAATGTTTAAAGATCCCAGAAATTCAAGAGACTTAACTTTTATTTCTTTGGGTTCATGTTGGTGAAGTCAGCTTTTAAGAAAAGAAATATGTCCCTTAACAAAAATGTGTGAATGAAATTCATCTTTAAAAGATGAATTCAGTGAAATGGCTGGCCAGCTTACCCACAGACAATAAATTACTCACTGATTCAGATCAGTTTATCCCTGCTTGGGCAAATTTAAACCACATAAATATTAGATTTTTTTTTTTAAGTATTTTTTAAAACCTTTGTTATTTAATCATTTTGTGCCATGATCTGTGGGTTTTGGGTTCTATTTCTGTATTTTAGTTAGCTTTCTTGTCCTGCTGCCCTGCAAACCTGCTTCTCAGTTGCTAATTGTCACACCTGCTTCTGATTTATTGTTAGGCCCTCAGTATTTATGCTCCTGGTTGTCCTTTGTTTAGTGTTCAGTGTTAAATCATGGTTGCTTTGTTGGGCATCCAGCACCTTTGTTCATAGTGTTGTTTTTTTTTGCATGTGTCTGGCCTTGAGTTCAGTCTACCAAGAGTCCTGTGTCATCTTTTTTTTGTGGCATCTTTATGAATTCTCTTATCCTGTCTGCCTCCTGATGCTTGGTCAACAGGGACTTTCCTTAAATTTGGTTAGATAGTTTCAGTGTATTTCTACAAAACACATTAACCCACCGGTGTTCCTTACTGGTAATTTATACACGCCAAACAGAGTTGGCTGAGCATGGCATCAAGACAGCATCTTTACTTGTGTCTATCTTAATTTGTGTCCCTTTACTTGTAAGGAAAATCTCAACTGGGAACCATGTCATTAAAATGTGTAACACTGGCCAAATTGCCCCAAAGAACTAACAACAGAGCAGCAAATATCCCATAATGCCAGCTTTCAGTCTGCTCCATGTGTTAGAAAACTAGCTGCCGGATAACAGACTACTCTTTCAGACCAAGTTACTTTTTCCATGGGGTTTATTGGCTGACATGCTACACTGACAGGCCCATAAACAGGTAATGGTCCCCATTTGTGCTAATTGTGGCCAAAGTGGAGTCTGCTGAGTTAACATGAAATTTAAGGTGAGCTTAAATGACTTATTCTGTTTCTTCCAGGTGGGAAAATCTCTGGACAAAAAGGCGATAGGAAAAACATCATATGTGGAGCCAGCGGAAACAAAGCCACAGCAGCTGACGGATCTCTTTGACCTGCAGTGCTGCTCAACAATCCATCTTTAAAAACAGCTTAAAAGTCTTGAAACACAACCAGCTTCAGATCAACCAAACAGCTCAGTTTCCCTGAACAATCCAACATCTTTCCCTGAGGAAGACTTTCCCTGGTCTGATCTCAGTGATGTGTCCCTTCATCCCCTCCCTCCTCCTCTTCTTTTTCCTGGCCAGCCCAGCCCTCCTGACCCCATCAACCTCCAGGGAGTTACAGGTCAGGGGGCAAAGAACACCAAGGGATGCTGAGCAGGACTCCATTAAGGTGAGTTGTAAATGAAATGAATGGACAGATTTAAGGCAAGTCGAAGGATGTATTGAATTCTAAGCCAAACTTAAGTTAGATTTGGTTTAAATTATGTCCATTACTTGATAAGTTTGTATAAAGTATGTTTTTGCCGACATTTCTGGGACAAAATAACCTGATTTTATGCCTTTATTTATCTACATCTGGAAGTCACTACATCCTATTGTCCATGTTTGTTTACAATCAGTAAACAAATGTATGTTAAAAGCAGGTTTTATGGAGCACTAAAAGAGCAAAAAGTTAAGGCTGCAGAAAAGTAACGGTTAGACTGCTGGTGGGAAATTAATAGGCAGCTCCTTATATAACCCATCAAATACACTGCAGCTACTACATCTGCAGGGCATGAGCACAGAGGCTTGTTGTTTGCTTTTCTACATCCCCTATATTTGAAGGGTGTCTTACTCATAATATTTTGATAATTGCATTAAAAGAACACAGATAGATAAATACTTTTATTGATCCCCTAAGGGAATTTGTGATGACTCAGCAGCAGCATAAAAACAAAGTACTGTGTAATAAAAACATGTAATAAAATATATAATAATTGAAATTAAGAGCGAGTGAAATTACTGTATCACTTTTCTAGAAGCTCAAAACAAAAGCTCTAACTTTCTGGTCTTTAGAATGGTTGAATATTTATGTGTTTTAAATATATAACTGTCTTGATAAAGGCAGGTCATGGAAATAACAGAACAAAGATACTCTGAGCCATTTCAGTCAAGTGCAGGTCCCTGATGTGCTTGTTGAACAGCTGTATGTGTAGAATAAGAAGGTGTGTTGTATGTAGAAACACACTGTAGTGGGCTTTGTTGAACCTAACTAAGGTAAAAGGTGCTACATACTGTTGTCCAGACCATTTATCAAAAAGGTCTGACCATGAGGGCCACTCCAGTTTGGGATATAAACTGGTTTAATCACAAGTTATGAATATGAACTGACCTGTCAGGCCCAAACAGCAGATTTCTCATCTTGAGCTGAAATCAGCTTCTGATGAGCTGAACCATTAGTTGAACAGATCTTCTAAACTCACTAAGAACAAAATCTTATGCCCATCTTGTTTAGCCACAAAAAGACACAAGTTTTAGAGTTTCTACATCCATCTGTGAACGATGGCTTGGAAAGTCATATGGTTGCAAATGTGGAACTTGTATGGTTTGGTGCAATTCACAGGAAAAATGCCAACTAAAGCAAACTCCAGAGGATCCCCAAGCTGTGAATTCTCAGGAGTACTTTCTTGTATCTTGTATGCGCTTCCACCCAGATGTACATGTTCACTGTACATTTATTACTTTTGTCAATCTCAGCTTATTTCAGTGACAGCTGTTTTTTTTTTTCCTTCTATAATTGGAGGGTATGAATAATTTTGAAGATGACTCCCAGAAAACAGGATGTCGGGATGTCAGGCTCCTTACAAAAATGATCACGTTAATTATTTCTAATCATTAACTGAACCCGATGACATGCAACACATCTCATCTTTAGATACATTTAAGATACTATCAAGAAAACATCTACAGAAATTAATATATTCCCACTGCTATCAGGGCCTTAAATAGTAAGTTTCCTTAATGATATTCCCTTAATTTATTGCACTCATCACTTTTTCCTGATTATAACTAAAGTATGTCTTAAGTGTTTTTTTATTGTCTCAAGCATGTGAGCCATGCATCAGCAGATTTTCTGTCAACGACAAAGTTTTTCTGATTCGTTTTAAATATAATGAACCATAATGTTTGGCCATTTCTGTTGTTTTTGTTGCAGGTAGTGATCTCAGAGGGATGTGCCACTCAGGGAGATTCATCCGGTGTGAGCCAAGGTGAGAGAAAATTAAATAAAATTTAGATTTGAGGAAAAACACACAGGCAACTCGTTAACCACGCGTGCTCGTCAACCATCTGCACCACAGCTCATTTCTGCATTTCACAGGTAAAGAAATTGACCTGGCTCCTGGTGCACCTCTGGTTCTGACCCATAAGATCAAACTGGTCCCGTCAGGGTCTGGGTCTTGTGGCTGCGAGGCAGACTTTGCTGCCTTACGGGAACGTCTGGAGAGGCTGGAGAGGGAGGTGTCGGAACTCCGGGAGAAGTGTGGAGGAGCTGATGGAAGCTGCTGCACCTCCGAGAGCAAAGGTAAAACCAGATGGTTGCTTTTCTTGAAAACAACTGGTCTGGTAAGATGAAGTTTACTTCTTTAAATAGCATTTATTGGGGTATTGTGCTTTTGTTATTTTGTTTGCAAAATGTTTTTTTACCTAATAATAGGAGTCAGGAAGTGGAAATCAGCCCAAACTGAGAGTTTGATAGTCAGAAACTGATATAAGTCGGTGATGTCATGTTTTTCTGCCTGTGACCAAAAAAGAAAAAAACTAATTGGGTTCAAACATCTCAAGATTTTTGTGTGTTTCTCATCCAGTGGGAGCACAGAAATTTACATCATATTGTCCCGAGTTAAGTCATCCGTACGGACGCGTTTATGACTTACAGACAACTCAATGTTGTCTTAACAGCCAAAATCCGACTCCAAAGCAACATGATTGTTGTTCTAGTCAGCACATAGACAACACAGAGTTTAATAATCAGGTCATACAAAGCCAAACTAAACATGAGTAATGCTGTTATTGCGAAAATAAACACACATAATATTGGGGGATTTTGTAGATTGTGATCAAAGAGCTGCTCCAACGCAACCACATTAATGCCATAACAACAAAAGAAAAAAATACGATTATGTCAATGACTGAATACAAGGGCACATCTTTCTTTGTGGAACTTTAGATGTAAAGTTGTTTCCATCCTTTTTACCCTTCCTTCCTTTTAGTTCATTTCTATTGTCAATGAAATGCTCCGATAGGACACATGTTGCTGCTTTTCGGCACAGCTTGTATTCATAGCGACATGTTTCACAAACACTGGACTGAATTCTTTTTGGTTGCAAAAAAAATGTCCCCCGTCTGTTTTCAACTTTCTGCAGTTGAATTCTTATTTTGAGATACCGTGATGCCACAAAACTTCAAAAGCTACTTCAATCGGCACACTGATAAAAGTCAGCTTCCTGCTTATTATCAAATTGACTCATATTTAAAATCACACACAGCCGGTTAAATGTTCAAGAGCCAATGATGTCATTTTTATAAAACAACTGAGACCCACATGGCTTTATTTGGCCGTGTTGAAATCCTTAACTTCTTCTTTAGTTTCATTTTTTAGTTTTTGATTAATTAACTATAGATCAGATCCAGCTGTTGAATTGCACTGGAAGCATGCAGAGCAGTTATCAGAAAAGACTGAGTGCAGGGCAGAAATAGACTTCCTGTTTCTCTCTTTCTCCCTCTTCTTCTGTGTGCTGCTATAAAAACTTGCTTTGCTGAATATGTAAACATTTTCCAAATTTCATCTTATTTGCTGAAAGTATTTCTCATGTCCTAAAGGTTAGGAGGCGTTAATGTATAAAATCATACAGTCGTTCAGAAAATGTCTGTGCAGGTAAATTGAAAATGTGTTCATTAAGTCACCTGATCACTGTATTAGAAAAGAAATGCATGCAATATAAATGAAAAATATACCAGACTTTATCTAGATTCCCCAGAAAATATGTAAATATTCTCATAATAGTTGATCAGAAAGGAAAAGAGCTGGACTGAGTTTTTGTATTTTACAAAGACAGTAAAAATGTGATTTCACAAAGAAAAAAATTAAAGCATGGAGTGATGTTGATGTGTTTAAACCACAAGAGTTTATATACATCTGAAAACTGTTAGTAAGAAAGAGTAAGCATTTCACCAATATGCAGCAGAAAGTTTTATAAACAGCATATATGTTTAAAAAAATGGTAGAAAATTCAATTATTTTTAATACAAAGTCTTTTTTGCCCTTTTAGAACAAAATATGAATAAATAGATTTAATAAAAAATTTGCATATATGTTCCATTTATGTAGTTATATCAGAATTATTGTAGTGCAAAAGATTTCTACCAGGGGTAGAAGACAAGTATCATTACATACAACAGGGTTTTGAGCAAAGTTTTTATTTTTATTTTTATTTTTTACTATAAATTGATGCAATAGGTCTCAGAAACAATATCAAATATGAGACATTGAGCATCAGGGGGGTTATATTGATGGACACAAGGGTGAAAACAATCATTTATAATTAATGTCAAAGGTCTGAAATACTTTTTAATTTTACTTTATAATTTCTGTAGATTGAGAAATAAAGGTTATAGCCCAATATTTCCCAGCACTGCTTTGCTGATGATGTACAAATATATATATCCCTTTTAAAATCAGAAGGTGAGTCTGTTACCAGGCTGCTTGAAAAGGTTATGACCCACCAGCAAAGGAAAGATTGGGAGAGCGTCATCCATTTGGTCATTATGTCCTGTCTATACAATTTCAATTCCCTTTATTATGGTTTAGATTAGTCATCTTTTCATGGCTCAGTATAAAGTTGCTGATATGTTTACCAGGAGAAGATAATCACATCACCCCTGTGCTTGCTGCCCTTTACTGGCATCACATTAGTTTCAGGATCCAGATTAAGATTTTGTTACATGCTTTTAAAGCTTTAAATGGTATGGCACCGTCATACCTGTCAGAGCTGCTACATCAATATGCTCCAGTTAGAGCGTTGAGGTCTCCAACCTGGCTTTTCTCAGAGGTTCCAGGATATTCCAGGATCATATTCATGGGTGAAGGAGCCTTTTTAGTGGCTACTCCTAAACTGTGGAAGAGTCTGCCTCTTCACATCAGAGCTGCTCAGACACAATTAGGTTTTAATAAAGCACTATTGAACTTTGGAGTATATTCTCAGTGAGGAGCTTCCTAACAACGGCTAACTCAGCTTCCATCTTACCTCTATACTCTGAGCTCTCTCCAGCCAGTAAAAGTCAGTCCGATGATGACTGTTGTCTTAGTTCTTGCTCTGTCCCTCTCTCTTCCTTTTCCTCTCCTCCTCTGATGATATCTTATTGTGTTACCTTGCTGAATTTGCCATGATGCACGTTCAAAATGGCATTCATACTGGCATTCATGCTGGCGTGTGTCACGATACATAAAGCAAAACTCAGCTGCTATCTTAGAAGTAAAAGTTGTGAAAGTGCATAATAAATGTCCCTCTGACATCAAAACAAGTCAGAAATGCATTTTTCAGGTCAGAAAGTTACATAGGAATGAATTAAGTTCCTATTTAAGACCCACTTTTTTGCACCAGCTTTTACACACATTTAAGCTTGACATTTATTTTAACTTTTTTCTTTATTATCCTGTTTTTATTGTGTTATTTGTCTTTGTTATATTATTGTGTTGTTCAGCACTTTAGGAAACTAAGGTAGTTGTAAATGTGCTACATAAAAAACTTGTGCATGACCTTTTGTGGGCAGGAAGGTTATTTCAAGCTGCTTAGGATTTATACAGCTGGGGGGGGGGTTGGGTTGTTTTTTTTACACTAGGTCTCAATGGGTTACATTATTTTTACTTTAATGGTAACTGTTCTAAACTAGTGAAACCTTACTGATGTCAAACATTTTTGTATCCAGCTGCAGGCTAAAAACATAAAAACGTATTGACAAAATCAACCAAATTTTGAGAAGATTATGCGCTCCATACAGAGGCTGAAATATTTTTGAATAAAAACGAAATGAACGACACAATGAGATATTTAGTTTGTGTGGCAAAATCTGCTCAGAGCAACAAGTGTCTTCATTTTTAAACTGGCTTGCAGGATATTTTCTGAGTAAATAAATGTGTGCAGAAATGTTTTTGTGCCTCTTATGCCTTGGGGCAGATAATGAAAATAATGATGAAGAGAATATTTGGAAGGAGCTCCCTGAGCACACAGAATAGAGGAAAACTACCTAGAAGGCGGGGGGGCAAATCCTTCAAATCCTCACTGTTGCACACAAAGTGCTGCAATGGGTAACACTTAATTTTTGGTCCTTTACAGAAACTATTAAAACATGTCATCTTGAGACTCATAACATCAAGACTATTCATTATTATTGTCAAAAATGAACAGTTAACCTAGCAAACAGGAAAAACTTGCATTTAGCAGAAAGAGACCTCCAACAGAGCAACATTGCCCTCGGATAAAATACAGTCCCTCCAGGAAAACTTTACACCATCTATTATACAAACAAAAATGTTTTGCACAATACCTCTGAGCCTCTTAAACTACTTATTTTTTGTTTTATGAAGGTATAAAATTGAACAGGCAGTGAAAACACTAAATAAGGTATGTGTGTAGCCATGAGGCTGAGACACAAGAAGCTCAATGCTTCAAGCACTTGTTTCTTGTTTCACTCACGCATTTCTGCTCAAGCATCAGCTGAAGTCCGATGGTTTATTAGTTTTAGCTACACTGCGCTAAACAATAAAGGGAACACTTAAAAATCATATCTTAGAGCTTGAATGAAATATCCCTGTTTTAAAATCTTTATTCATAACATAGTGGAATGTGTTGAGAACAAAAAAACAGAATGATCAATGGAAATCAAAATCATTAACCGATGGAGGTCTGGATCAGATCACAGGCTGATCCAACTTCTGTGGAAACTCAAGACAATTCAAAATGAGACTCAGGGTGTGGCCTCCACGTGCACGTGTATGTATTCCCTACAAGGTGTGGGCACGCCTCTGATGAGATGAGAGATGTTCTCCTGAGGGATCTCCTCCCAGACCTGGATCAGACATGGCAGTGGTGGATGGAATGAGACATGATGTACCAGATGTGCTTGAATGGATTCAGGTCCTGTGAACGGGCAGGCCGGTTCATAGCATCAATACCTTCATCATGCAGGAACTGCTGACACACTCCAGCCACATGAGGCCAAGCATTGTCCTGCATCAGAAGGAACCCAGGTCCTACTGCAGCAGCATAATGGTCTGACAATGGGTCTAATGATCTAATCCTGACCTAATGGCAGTCAGGATGCCTCCGGCTAGCACATGGAGGTTTGTATGGCCCTCCAAGGACATGCCTCTCCAGACTATGACTGACCCACTGCCAAACCGGTCATGCTGGAGGATGTTGCAGGCAGCAGAACATTTTCCATGACGTCTCCAGACACACTCACGTCTGTCACGTGCTAAATGTGAACCTGCTCTCATCCGTGAAGAACACAGAGCACCAATGGCCAATCTGCCAATCCTGGTGTTATCTGGCAAATGCCAAGCAGTCTGCACAGTGTTGGGCTGTGAGCACAGGCCTGACTTGTGGACGTCGGGCCCTCATACCGCCCTCATGGAGTCTGTTTCTGACAGTTTGAGCAGAAACATGCACACTGGTGGTCTGCTGGAGGTCATTTTGTAGGGCTCTGGCAGGGCTCCTCCTATTCCTCCTTGCACAAAAGAGCAGATAGCGGTCCTGCTGCTGGGTTGTTGTCCTCCTACAGTCCCCTCCACGTCTCCTGCTATACTGGCCTGTCTCTTTGTATGTCCTCTGTGTTCTTGACACTGCTGGGAGACACAGTAAACCTTGCCACAGCGTGCATTGATGGCCCATCCTGGATGAGCTGCACTACATGCAGATACTGCCTCATGTAACCTGTTACCTCTTGTTCTGACCAAAAATCATCCAGAAAGGATGAAGACGGAATTGGTCTGTGGCCACCTCCTGCAGGACCATTCCTTTTATAGGGGTTGTCTTGCTAGTTGTCTGTTCCACTTGTACAACAGCAAGTGAAATTGATTCACAATCAGTGTTACTTCCTAACTGGACAGATTTATACCCCAGAAGTGTGACTGACTTTGAGTTACATGGTTATGATTGTGTTCCCTTTATTTTTACAAGCAGTGTATAAGAAGACAACTGCCTGAGATCATTAATAATTATGTTGCATATGTGAAAGAGGTTTTCCTCAAGTTTATGCCTGTATTTATCATCATTCTCTTCATTCTAACCAGTTACCCAGTCTATGCTGATGGTAAATAACTCCCATCTCTATGCTCCCACCACCATGCCTCACTGAGAAGATGGAATTCTAGAGATGATGAAAGATTTACACCACAAGCAGTGTTTTCTTTATTGGACAAAAAGTTCCATTTTTGTTTAATGGGACCACTGTACCCTCTTCCACACGTTTGAAGAGCTTACCAAATGCTTTAATAATTTTTTTTTCTTTTGACATTGGTTCTTTTCCTCCCTGACCACTCTGTAAAGTCTAGCATTGTAAAGCATTGTATTCAGCTCAGTCCTAGGGATAGATGTTCCAATTTCTCCTGTGCAGTTTTACTACTCCTTCAGGCCTTTTATTACCACTGATTAATGTCCTGCCTGTGTGGTCCCTGAGTTTTGGTGGTCTATCCTTTCTCAGGTTGGTGCCTTGGTGCCCCTTATTCTGTTGCAGACTGGGGGATATTTCACCGATACATCTGCACTGAGATCATGTGAGACTTAGATTGCACACAGGTGGAATTACTTGAACGTATCATGGGATTTCTGAAGGTAATTGGCTGTATCAGATAATATAAGATAATTTAAGTATGCAAAGCAAGAAAAGTGCATAAAGCACCAGTTTTCATTTATATATTTACACATCACATTGTTGCAGGCATACAGACTCTCTAACCACAAAAAGCATGACTATTTTTGTCAGCAAATTAAACCTGAAGCGGCTCTTAATTGTCACTAAGTTGTTAATCTTTTAAGGAAACTCACTGAAAGCTCCTAAAGTTTCTAGATACCAATTCTCTTGTAATTAGCACCAAATCACACATGAGCTTCTTTGGCCATCAGTGGAATTTAGGCTACAACATTTTCTTTAGAGTTATAAAGAGAATTTTAACAAAATTTTACGTAATTGTAGTCAATAAAGCATCACTAATGTTTAATTTGGCTTTTCTTTGTATATTGTCTTTTGTCATTCTGGTACTTTCACTGTTAATTTTGCCCTTGAACAAAGCACCCACCCCCTTCCTCTGAGGGTACAATTTGCCTGTGAAGTATTGTGATTACTCTAAGTGACTGCAGTTCAGACTAAATACTCCACCTCATTTCTCCTGTAACTCCTCATTACAGCTGGAAACATCACAGGGATGTGTCCTCTGTCGGAGCCAGTTGCATGAGTTCATATTATTTCACTGTAGATGCTCCTTCTTTAGGACTGAGTCATCCTGCAGAACACAAACACACACATGCATTAAAGCATTACCTCCATCTGCAGTTCAACGCAGATGACACATAAATCCAGCAGTCAAAACAAGCTCTCAGATTCTCAACACTAAAATACTCCAGAATCAGAGGAACTGGTCAATTCAACCGCTTATTTCTGTGTTAAAAAGTCTTTTCTTTTTTATGCCAATTATTAAAGGTTCACTATAATCTAACTAATTTCCCTCTGAAATGTGGTGGAAAAAATGTAAATATTCTTATTAAAAGTGTCAGAACAACAATTATACTTAACACTTTTATCTAAATGATCCTCGCCAGCCCACACAACTGATCACACATTTAGTTTTGATTAGATCTGCTAACAGAGTCTTGTATACTTGTATTATTTTTTGAGGAATTAATTTTCTTTTGGGGAGAAAAAAAGCCAATGTGGTTATCATTTAAGTCAGCGTTGTCAGGATATTGATGTAAATAAATATCCTCTGAAGTGCTGGAAACACAACTGTTTCGGTTTCTGTGTGTGTGTGTGTGTTAGCTCCCAGCTCTGTGCTAACGGTGATCTCAGTGTTCTCCAAATCCACCCTCCACCCTCATCTCAACAACACCAACAACACACGCCCACATGGGTATAATCAGTCAAAACTAGGCTGCATTTATGGTCTAATTAGAGAGGATTAGAGCTTTATCCCCCCCCCTTCCAAAACAAGCTAAAGCAGGCGATGAAGGAAAAAGGATTGGTTTTAATTTATTCAAGACATGTTTTACAGAACATCATTAACCACAATGACCCAAAACTTTGACTGAGCTGCTGGTGATTGTGGTTAGTTTAAATAAGTTTAATTTACTATCCGTCATTACTTTTTGGGTCTGTAAAGGTACTTTTAACTGTTTAACATGAAATATCTCATATTTTGGACACGCAAACGGTCATTTATTTGCCCACATAACTGAATGGGCAAAAAGTCTTATTTTATGAGAGCTTTTGGTGCTTATTACTATCCAAATTTTATGTTTTCTGTGTAATTATAGTGTTTTATGTTTTCCCGTTAGTGAAAGGTGCATTCTCTAGAAGGTTGCAAAAAAATTCAAATTGAGAAAAGGGATCACTTGCTAAGTTTACATCAGGTTGATGGAGACTACTAAATGCATTATAATTTACATTGTGAAATGTTGCCTCTCTTTTTAATACACTCTTATGTTTTCCACATGTTTAATTTCCAGAAAAACAACCAATATTTAACCACCTTATCTGACTCTCTTCCTTTCCTTCAGGTGCAGGTTGCTCCATTAAACCAGACACAGACGAATGTCCCAATGAGTGCAGTGATCAGGGCCGCTGCGTGGACGGCAAGTGCGTTTGCTTCCCTGGTTACAGTGGGCCAGACTGCAGCGAGTCCACCTGTCCCGGGAACTGCAACAACAACGGGAAGTGCGTGAACGGACAGTGTGTGTGTGATCCTGGGTTCTCCGGTCCCGACTGCTCCCAGGCAACCTGCCCAGACAACTGCAACAACCGAGGCAGGTGTGTGAACGGCAGGTGTGTCTGCGACAGTGGTTTCACAGGCCCCAGCTGCTCAGACGAATCCTGTCCAGGTAACTGCAACAACAGGGGGCGCTGTGTTAACGGGCAGTGTGTTTGCAATCCTGGGTTCACGGGTCCAGATTGCTCCAAAAAGGCCTGTCCTGATAACTGCAACAACCGTGGCAGATGTGTCAACGGTAAATGTGTGTGCGACAGCGGCTTCACCGGTCCGGACTGCTCTGAGGTAGCCTGTCCTGGAAACTGCAACAACAGGGGGCGCTGTATAAATGGACAATGTGTTTGTGATGATGGATTCACTGGCCAGGATTGCTCGGAGAAAACGTGCCCTAATGACTGTAACAACCGTGGGAAGTGTGTTAACGGTAAATGTGTGTGCAACAGTGGCTTCACCGGTGAGGACTGCTCCGAGAATTCCTGCCCTGGCAACTGCAACAACAGGGGGCGCTGCGTCAATGGACAATGCGTTTGTGATGAAGGATTCACTGGTGCAGATTGCTCTGAAAAAGTCTGTCCCAACAACTGTAGCAACCGTGGGAAGTGCGTGAACGGAAAGTGTGTTTGCGATGTTGGCTTCACTGGCCCAGACTGTGCCGCTAAAGGCTGCCCCAACAACTGCAGCAACAAAGGTCGGTGCGTCAAAGGGAGATGTGTGTGCCGACGCGGCTTCACTGGAGAAGACTGCAGCCAGTGTCAAGAGGGCATGACTGGGCCCAACTGTGATATGGGTAAGTCAAATCCACCAAAATATGTCATGATTAGTTCAGTAGACTTCAAGAATCCATATTTTAATGATATGAAAGACAGAAGTTTCAGCCATTCGGGCTGGGACAATAAGCTTTCCTTTCGATTCTTTTACAATTTTTTGGGATGCCAATTCGATTTAAATTGGGATTCTTAGATATTGCTGATTTTTTTTATTTTTTTGTTTGCTTTTTTAACACCAGACCATGTGAAAAAGTTGAATGATGACAATGTCTACAGCAGGGGTCACCAACCTTTTTAAAACTTGAGAGCTACTTCATACCAAGTCATCTGAAGGGCGACCAGTTTGAAACACTCTTCTGAAATAACAAATTTGCTCAGTTGCCTTTAGTTATACATTAAAGTTAATGAATAATG
>JBBBVU010000018.1:22346936-22358590 GCA_037177055.1 Atherinosoma microstoma
GTTAATGAATAATGAAACTCATCTATGTGAAGACACTGATCACATTAATGAGTTCTCAAAATAATTATAAACAAAGGTTTTAAAAGATGGGAAACAGATATCAATATTCAACACTTTATTTCTTTTTTTATTAGCAATAGTTTACATTTCCAGATGTCCATTTCTACATTTAATAATTCATCTAGCTAAAATTGTTTTCTAAGATAGTCATTTTCAAATCTATATAAATGCAAGAGTGATTAAAAAAACATTAGCAACAGAATAAAACAAAATTTTAAACTCAGCTCACTGGTGAGTTGAGCTATTTTTTGAACAGGCCTGCAGGCAACTCATATGGTCTCTGGGAGCTACCTGGTGCCCATGGGCACTATGTTGGTGACCCCTGGTCTACAGACTATATCAGGCCATTTATATATGTATATATTTTTTTTATGTTTGTTTTTTTGTTACAAAAAAATTGATTTAGAATCAAGACACCAAAAAATCGATTAATTTTTTTTCTGCTACCCCTAATGTTCATACAGATACATCACTGGTAGCTTCATCAGTCTGTAACAGTGAACCTATTCGATGTCAGTCAGATATACTCTTAATAAATTATACATAAATGCTCCCCACTGTTTAATTTAGAACGAAGTTAATATGCCTTAAACAGGAAATTGAATAGTGTGTGAGTGGATGTGTAATGCATGAAGTCAGTTTTCTTTCTACATGTCATGTTGCCCTGCCAACTCATATTAGCCTGACCAGCACAATATTGTAGTAAAAAACTCATACCAGGGGGAAATATCCTCTATCTACACGTTTAACTTTTCCAAACAAATGGTGAGACAAAGAATTTGTATGCACATTTTTCTGGTCAATGTTTTATTGCACTTGGATTAATCTTTAAGTCTATGCCACTATTATTTCCTGTTCATTTACCAAAGATGTTGCGAAGAAACACTTAGGTCCTGGACCTGAATATGTCAGAGAAAATCCCTGAGTTTAAAGGTTTAGACGGCATGTTTGGGTCTGTAAAATTTCTCTGAAAAGCAGATTAAATGCCAAACAAAAACAGATATTTAGTGTTTTCTAAAGTGGGCTAATTTTAGGTGCTTATGAATAGTCTCATTTAGCATAAAAACCACAATATAATGCTCACCCAGAAATTTTGAGCCTCTGTTAGCCCTTATTTCTTGAAGTCTGCTGTGAAAAAAAGCCTCTCTCATTTGTGGTGTACCACAAGGTTCTGTTCTGGATTCTCTATTGTTTACATAATAGATTATTCCCCCCTAGGTGTTGTTTTAGATGATTGTTTTTAATTGCATGTTTATACATCTAATTGACACCTCAAATATTAACACAACTGTTTAACGGAGTTGGAAATGTTGGTACAATGGTACAATTCCAGGAACACATTAAACAGGCTAAAGAGCGTCAGTATTGTTTTTGCTCTTCAGCTCATTCAAGTGAGGGATTGCAGCTAATTCACGCACTTAACAGTGGCTGCCCTGTAACTCAGAGTTTTTGCAATCTTTTTTGGTCACATCCCTGGTCAGACACCCAAACAACACATCAAGAAACACCTCTATATACATTTTACCTATCACTAGGCTTTCTTATGTGTAGAAGTATACCATATATTCACAATATACCTAAAGAATCTCACATTCTTTGAGAGTTGTCATAGTGATCTCTTCCTCTGCGGCATCTCATTTTGTTTTGTTTCTTTTCTTTTTGGTGGTTTTTCCGTGTGTGTGTTAGTGGTGTTTGACCTCAAGAAGAACATTAACATTTGGCAATGCTCAAATTACAAATGCTGTCTTTATATTTAATGAGACAATCAAATGCAAGCATGCAGTTTGTCATTTTATACAAGAGAAAACTATTTATTTCAGATTACTTGTAAGTCATGCAACATTTGTATTTAAGTCTTAATTAGCTGTTGTTTCTTGTTACTTGTAATGCATCATTATTTGCAGTATCTGTCAAGATGATTATCTTCCAGCTGTTGTTTTCTTGTTGTTAGTGTTTTCAGCGTTGTTGTCAGGGTTCGTTAACATGTCAGTTCTGCAGTTTGGAGCCGGTTCAAGCAGCAGTGATTCTAGTGGCGGTATGATTTTATTAACGGAGAAGCAGGACCCAGACCATAAAAGTCCCTCAGACTGCTGTGTAATGTTTTTCTGAGCTGCCTGAGGCTGACGCAGGACAGACACATCTGTGTTTAAGAGTGTTAAGTGTTTCCCCAAATGTAACCAACCACTTCTTGGAGTTGACGGAGGGATGTCCCACAGTCCGCAGTCCCGTAGAGGAAAATGGAGTGGGCAGCAAAAACTGTTGACAATATTTCCATCCACCTGTTTTTGTACATTTGGAGTTAGTACAAAAATACCTCAGCAGGGATCCCGTAAATGAGAAAAACAACTAATATCGTTTAAAAGATGCAAAAAAAAAAAAAAAACTTGATGGAAAAAGATTCAGTGTCAGTTGTCGTCCTTTCTTTTAGTTTAGACAGTCCTGACAGTTTTACAATTGAAAGGAAATTTGGAAAATTATAAAGTCAAACTTCTGCAATGCACCACTTTTCCCCTCTTGGAAAAGTCAGACTAGACGCCAAGAGAAAGTTAAAACGCTAAATGACATTTTCTCAACTGGCAAGTTATTTCTGTAAATAAATGCTGTCTTGTCATCGAGACATGTACTCTCATCTTACTCTTCTATTTTTTCAACAACTGTTTAATGAAATGCTCTGAAATTTAAGTAATTTTCACTTTAGGATTAATTACATATCTTAAGTGATCCTCTGTCTTTTTATCTTGTGTGCTATGCTTGAATTCATCCACTAATTTGGTTTTATAATAATACTGCAAATACATGTAAGCATGCTTGACAAACAACTACATTGTAAGCAAATTAGCGTCCTGCATTCAGTTCAACAAACAGCTGTCCTACAGGCTCGCAGGGTTGCATGCATAGTTGGAGACTTTGTAATGGTTTAGTCATATTTTAAGCTACTAAAACAGAGAATATTACATCAGTATGACCTTAAGGATCTGCCTCCAGTGATCATAAAGAAACAATTGGATAAAAAACATGTTCTACTTTAGAAAAGAAGCTTTGACTTTGTTACTTGGAGAAAAATGTACTGTTGTTTCAGAAGTTTCAAAAGGCTTTGAAGTAGTCAATGGAAATCATTTAGATTTCCCTCTTTTAATGATTTATTTTTCTTTATTATTCTTTTCACATGGAGCAACTTAGTTTGGTTGCTATTTAAGATCGAAAGATGCAAACGATGGGATCAAGTTGAGGATCTGTGACTGTGAAAGCAGTCTGGCCAAAGGATGTCCGTGCAGCGCTTGTGTGATATGCATGTTGGATTTTGATAATTGCTTGCGGGAACATTACATCATGCTCTCAGTGAGTGGTGGGTTTTTCAGCACTAATTTTATGAGAAACTTGGAGCAGTGAAACAAACCTGTGAATTATTATCACAGTACGCCGTCATTATGGACAGTTATTGTCAGCTGTGTGGCTCCACCGGGCTGAGAGAGTCGTGCTCTGTTATATGTGAATGTTGTGAAAGAGACATTGCTGTCTGAAACAGATAGTTGGGCTCTAGGTGGAGTTATTGGGGGGAAGGGGGGATTAAAAATGTCTTTGTTTTACACTGCATATTGGTTCATATCAGTTTCTTGCAGATGTTGATGATTTTTAGCTAGAAATAGGAACATTGTGAGTTATGTTGGGTTGTTGAACTAGTAAAAATGACTGACAGCAGATGGGGTAAGACTCACTGTGTAAGATGTGAAATACGAAATATAGGGTTGAAATTAGCTTATTGAAAGATTTTCAGTACTCATCATTTGGTACATGGGTTGGAGTACTGCTGTTAGTCATAAAAACTTTGGAAACCTGGTACCATTCACTAAAAACATCCATCCATACAGAAACTGTATACACATAACCAGAACTAAATAAGTTCCAAAGTTACAGATAACTCTGCATTTGCAAGAATTGACTTCATTCTCAAAGCAACCACTTTTTATTGTCATTGTCATATAAATAACAACAAAATTACTTTAGAGCATCCCACCACTGCATAGTATATGAAATAAAGTGCATCGTAATAAGTGATAATAAAGTACAGATGTCCATAAATACCCACTGTGTAAACATCGGCACAACAGTATGAATAATAGCTATTGCAGGTACAAGTGTAGTAGATAGTAAATCTTAAGGGGTCAGAAACAGGGAGCACAAGAGGTGTGATCAGGTCTTATCCAAAACTAGCAATAATGCTGACAGTTTCTGTGTTGAGTATTGCATTCATTCTTTGGTATTGTAGAGCAACAATCTAAACACTTTTTAAAAATATTCTAATAATTGTATTGGCGAAAAGCTGCTGAGACCGTGATTATCCCATTGGAGAGCCATATATGTCCACCTGATAAACTCCAACATTCACTCTTGTTTTTGCTCTGGTTTGGTGTCGACCAGCTCCTGGTAAAGATATCTGGGTACTTAAGCTTAATTCATCTCAAAGGCTGAATGTCGGCCACTTAATCTAAAACCAGGACCCTGTGGCTCCCAAATCATAAATCTGGATACGACTCTTGATGACAAAACCATCCCTTGTCATCTAAGCTGTATCATTTTTAACCAGCAGATCAGTTTGAACAGTCTGTTTTTATTGTTGTGGTGCCAGTGAGCAGATGGTTTAGGATTTGATTGAGGCTCATGGCAAACTCTGATGCATACATCACTCTACGTTCAGTAAGATGGACATCTCAACTTGATCTACACAAGAAGGAAAGAAAATTAGTGAAAGGACAAATGGGTGCCTGCTGGGCCGTTTGTTCCACCGTGTCAATCAGAGAAGAAAGAAAAGGAAACATTAAAAACTACAGTTGGTTCCCAGAGAGAAGACCTAATTTATTACCTCATTTATTACCCTATACTGCCTTTCACGGATTTATAATAATACACTTGAGGGCAGAATCTGTTCATCAGATCCATGTGCATGGCACAGCTGCAGATGAAGCTGAAATCTTAAAAAGATTTGTCATTTCCATGCACCAATTGTTTTGCTTTATTAGCAAGAAGATTTTGGAGACTTAGGCAGTTGGTGACAAATAAGTAAAAGAATAAAAATCTGCTGGAGAAAAGTATAGTTTGTTTTTTGTTGTAAAAAATCCTGCTGGATTTCAGGTTTAGAAGACAAAAAGGAAAAACTATAGAGAATTTAATGCCATTTTTTCTACTAAGACAACTATTTCTTTTTTTAAAGCTGAACTCTATGTGAATCTGTCTTTTTATAGTCTTTTTGCATTACTTTGTGTCACGCTGTCATTTAGTATGTGATTACTTTATATCTTGTCTGGTGATTTTACACCAGAGTAGCCTGTTTATAGGCTTTTAAATGCAGATCCAGGTTAAAACAAGCTAATGCACTTTCCCACTGCATAAAGTTAAAGGTTTATCATTGGTGCTCTGAAGGCTATAATGCACAGTTCCAGTTTACCTCTGCCTCCAAGAGGGCAGGTGTGTCACTACAACAACATGAAGCAATGGCAGAGCATACAGGCTGTGTGGGACCATTTTTGTAATGCCTAGTGTATAAACGAAGGTGTCGCGTTCCCATTAATGCTGAGCCAAGCTGGAGACATGAAACATTTACATGTACTGCAGTCATTTGACGCATTACTAAATGCCTATTAAACTTTTTCCCTTTGCACTTCTGTCTGGAAATGTGAGGGCGGCGGTTAGGGATGAACGGGGCGTTGAGTGTGCAGGAGGAAGCAAATACAGCTGTGAAAATCATTCTTTACAACATGTTTAAAACAGCAGTATTCTGATTGTATGAGTTCTGCTTGTGTCTGTATGTATCCACAATAGCAGGAAACGAGCAGAAAGCAGTACAGATCATGCACATTGACAGTAAATGCTCTGGAATATTTACGAACATGTTTGCATATAATTGATTTAGAGTGCAGCCTTTTTTTTTTTCTTTTTTTTTTTGGCTTGTTTGTTTTTTCTTGGCTTATTTATTTTGTGTTTTTGTGGTTGTTTACCACTTTGTGATTGTATTTTCTTGTTTTGTGTATATTGTGTGGTTCATTTAAATTGTCACTGTTTTGTAGCTGTTTTTTCTTCATACTATGTGTCTCTTTGTTTTTTTCTCTTATTGGTGTTTTATTTTAACCACTGTAAAAGCTGACTGGGCTACAGCAATATATGGACAACTCAGAAATATTTGTCTATCTCTTTCAGCCATGTTGGGGGTGTCTCAGCTGAGGTCTCAGGACATCACAGAGACGTCTGTCACTTTGGTTTGGACTCCACCTCCTGTGCAGTATGAAATCTACAACATCATTTTCACCAGCAAGGTATGTAGTCTAACAGCTTCTGGAGTTTGTAGTTAAGAGTTTTCTAGTTTTCACTTAAAAAAGCAGCAAATCCACATCTGGTGCCTGTAACTCATTGGCTGCCAGCATTGAAAGTGTCTTTGATCGATTATGACACTCTTCTTCACCGAACCGCCACAACACATACTTTGCTTTGCCAGAGTGTCCCGCATCCCCCATCCTCCGTTAAAAACTCACAAAAGACATCTTTTGACATCTTTGGCAGTAAACAATCAGATTTGAAAAGACGTCTTTGGCGGGAAATGAGCTCAAACTTCTTAGGCAGATATGAAATATGAATTTGGATGAAAGAAATCCGAATCTGAGGCTTAAGAGTACACATTTTTCTCCTGCAGTTTAAGTTCTGCAATTCAGAGGTTGTATAGTCTTAATCTTCATTTATCATATGTCACATTTCTTTTATACAGAACAATAAAGAAATCAAAAGTAAAATGAAATTTGCAATACTCCCAAAAACTATAAAATATGATCACTGCTGATTTTTTTTCTAACAGACTCTATGAAACAAAGAAAAAAAAATGAACAAAGCTGAATTCAATATGTACAGCTGATGTATTGGTTGACGTTAAGGGGGAAAAAATAACCTGATTCTCATTGAGTCCTAACTGTGCCCTTATCCAGAACTTTGGGGGTCAAAAATCTCTGCCAGGTCATGTTGAGAGGACAGAGAAGTCTGCGTGACAAACCGTCCAAATACTGCTTTCACAGGGTCCTCAGGGAGGTTTAAAATGTGTCTGATGTGAAATGAGGTCTGCAGACAGAACCATAAAACTGCTGCGTTAAGTTTCGCTGCAAAGATTACAAACACAAAAGTTTGACCTCTGATCTCATCATCATAAGTTTTCAAATTAAAGCTCTGCATGTTAGACCGCAAGAAAAATGTGAAAAAAGATCATCCAAGAGGAGAAAAAAGAAACCCTTCTGTGTGAGGGTTTGGACGAGAGTTGGTGGCAGCTCTCTGTGAAGATCATCTCGGAAAAATGATTTACAGAGTATTTCTTCATGACAACAGGGGTAAGAAAAACTGTCCACAAAATCTCAACAAACCTTAAAAACACGATGATAAATTCAGCGAAGCCTCAGCAGCTCCAGAAATCATTTCCTGAGGTTAAAAAAATGAAAGGAAAAACAAAAACACCATGTCCAATAAATAATCTGAGGATTGTTCATAAATCAACACACTAAAGTGCATTGAGGTGTCATCTCCGTTTGGGGAGGACTATAAATAGAATTGTCATAGAATAAAATATGGATGAATAATTAAACGATATAGCAGACACGCTGTGTTCTGTCTGAAATTTTATTTTACTTTAGCTCTACATTAGATTTGGTGGTTAGCTTGGCGATGATGAATAAACTTTACAGGGGGATGCAACACCTTTTTGAATATTGTGATGAAAACACTATTTTTCATCAAGAAGTGGTTCCATGAATTCTCATTTCTGACACAACTTGTTAATCAGGGTTTTTAGAGGTGCTGGTACAACCTCCAATTTTCATAGTTGAAGCTTAAAAGCTAGCTACATCCTTACTACAACAGCCAGTCAGAAAAATTAGGACTAACTTGGTATTAACCCTATAAAGCCAGACATATTCTATTTGATACTTACAGTTTCTGAGACATTTTGCATCACTTTATGGTAAAAACTTTGCTCAAAACCCTGCAGTATACAATATTCTTGTCTTCTGCCCCTTAATAGATAGTTGGAAGCATAAGATTATGCAACAGTAATTTTGACATGTCACACGGTAATAAATGGTACATATACCAAAAACATTTTGTTAAACGGCCAAAAAAAGACTACAGACTAAAAAAAATTGACTTTTCTCCCCAGTTTTTCTTGGGTTGGGCTTTAAAGGGTTAATTTAAGCAAATATACAAATCAAAATCACAGAGAATTATTCCACATTTCCCCCTCCTCCCCACACTCAACAGGTGTTGCTTGCTAACACCGTGTTGCTAACATTGTCTTGTAAACATGCTGCAGCTCTTCCATTAAGTCCCCAGTGTTGGGTCCCTGTGGAAAGCATATGTACAAGGTTTTCAGTGGTTCTCTGGCATAGTCTGCGGAACAGCTTTGTGCATTTTCCTGTTGAGTACGTAATGACGTGATGGTTGTGCTGATGTTTTCTCTTGATGGGATTCTAAACTCAGGCTCAACAAACTCCATTCCAGCCGCTATTTAGCTCTTTATGTCTAACATTAAACATACTTTGACTGCTAACAAAGCTAGCTAGACTGCTAATCTGTGGATGGGTGTTCTGTTGGATCCTTCCTACTTAACATTAAACTATTTTATTTTCTGTAATTAAATGACTATTCAAAACAAAGAAAATCATTATCTATCCTCACTCAATAGGTTAGCTGTCAATTTGTTCTGGCTTATCAGTGTAGATATCATAGAAAAGGTCATTCTACTAAATATGTGGCAGATCTCAACACCATTTCCAGCCATTTTGTTAACATCTGTTGAAAAGAAATATGGAGCTTTTAGTTCTTACAAGACTTGATGCTTCAATAAAACGTGAAACTCAAAATGGTATTGGACAAACATCAGAGCCCAACAAAGCTGACATACTATCCATGTGTGTGATCTCATATTACATGCCAGCACATTTGGAGAAAATCATGCAGTAAATATCCAGGATTTAACATGATCGTCTCTGATAATCCCTGTAACATATAGGCCACACAACAAATGCATGATGTCAACCTATAGGTTGTAAAAGATCTTGTTTTCCAAATGTTGAAGTATTTCTTTAAGGTTTTCTAAACAGCATTCACCTCAAACAGCTACAGAGACGCTTCAGGTATGATTTTATTTAGTGTAAACATTTTTTTTCTGCTTTCTTATTTCAGGACTTTGAATGTCTTTTTTATAGTGCATCTTTGTAGTTATCTGGCAATAGGCTTAAAATCCGCATCAAATATTGTTATTGCACAAAAACGCCTTGTAACAGATACTTTAAGAAGATGGTATTTAGATCTGAAAAGCTGTCCAAACTGGTTTGGGCTTTCTGTTTTGAGGGAAAACTCACCTCAGTTGAAGAATATGTTGAAGAAAAATTGAGCAGTTTGTCATTTCCATGACAAACTAGACAAAAATGATGTGTGAAACTGAGTCAAATCCTCCAAGGAAATTTAAACGGAGAATTACAGCAGGATTTTATGACATTACACTTAACTGGATGCATCTTGTCTTCATGTCTCTGGGACTAAAACTGAAAGTTACACTCCATGTGAGCTCAAGATGAATCAGATGCAACCCGATTATGGAAATGTAAACATGAGCAGAGAAATGTCAGATAACTTGATTTGTATTCTTAAGGGTCTTTTTTAAACTGCCACCTCTTTTATTTGACAAACTCTGAGCTCAGAACAGATTAGATAATTAGATGATGGTTATTGGCTTAACCTTGTAAAACCTAAGGTCCCCCAATTGGGCGACATTGAGAACAGATGGTGCCAAACTGTGCCAAAATGGCCATTTTGGAGACCTTGCCTGAACTGTCAGTACTAAAACTTTTCTAATTTTGTTCTGCTTCACTTCATCAGAGTTGATCTTAGATAGATATAATGTTCACAAATTGTACTATGATTTGATAGATTTAGAGCTACAGCTAAATCATTCCATATTCATTATTAGTTGTTTTTTTTTCCTTATTTAGTCAAGCCTTAAACTTTTTTTCCTTTGTGCTATGTGACATACTTGTTTCATTTTCACCAGTAACACATTTTGTTCATCACACATCTTAACAATTCTCACAAGTGTTCCTTTTACTATGACCCCTAAAGTATTCAAATAGACCTTGTGGCTGCAGATATAGTCAGCAGAGATCTAACCAATAGGCACACGGCTCAAAGGGTTCAATTGAAGAAGAGACATGTTATATTACAAGTTTAATCACAATTTATGTCAGTAATATGTGCTGAGTCATGTGAGACATTGAATACTCAATATTCTTTAAATGAATAAATACATATTTAAGCAAAAAGTTTCTATGGCCTATTGAAAGCAGCATTTATGTGACACAAACTTTAGTTTTTGTTTAAGTAATAAAGTAATTTATTCATGACTAAGCATATTTCAATGAATAATGAGACCATTACTTGTTGGAATTGTTCTTTTTGTTTGTTTCTAGCATTTTCTGATTTCTGATTACCTTTTTAATTATACATTTTAGGGGATTTAAAAGGGCTTTCAAGCAGTTAAAGGTTTTTTTTAGTGCTCAATTTCAAAAAGTAAAACCTTTTGGAGTCAGGTCAGATTATACAGGATGTTTTCAGCAACAGGTGGAAAGGGAACTGGTCTTTTTTTTTCTACTTTTCCCCTTCCAAATGATTCTTTCGAAGCCAAGAAAAGACTTGAGCCATGTCCAGTGGGATGAAGTCAACAGACAGAACCCCTGTGGAAGACTACGACACCTCATCTTCTCCTCTAACACACGTGTTGCATTTCCTCAATATTTATTCTCAAACTGGATTTTTACACTTTCATTTCTTTCCTCTAAGGAATCTTAAAAAATTCAGCAGTCAGAGAGTGAGTTGTTAGAGACTGCATTAGCAACACACAAACTCAAGCATCTGCTACTCTGGTTGTAATGGACAAACATAAACATCAACATAGCAACAAAGTCTCAGTCAGAGGGAGCAGCTCAGGCTGTCAGAGAGGTTCACTAACAAGACCAACCTCAGTTTGCTTCTCTTGCGTTGTAGCCTATTAAGGAGGATCACTAAAAACTTGACTTTTTGTGTTCTGTGGTCATAAGTGATAAAATAACTTGTCATTCTCTTGGTTATTACAGATAAAATACACATTTGTATGTGTAGAGAGAGTAGTAATTGTTGGAAGCTGTTTCAGTTTAAAACATGAGTCACGCTGCCATTAAAACAACTGGAAATGTAAAAATATGAAACTGTGTTTCCTAAAATAAAGGACAGGACCGTTATTCATTTCTTATTTTTATCACTCTTTATGAAATCGAACATAAACGTATCTTTTATCCATTGACATGCATGTTTGGATGTTAGGCAACCAATATCCATTAATTCCAAAGGGAATACCCCAATCTCCATTTAAAACCCCATCTCCTGTTTGTTTTTTCACCTCTTGAATTTGCCCTCTGAGTGGAGAGACCTCACTGTCTGCCAGTGTAATGACCCCACCTTAATTCAATTCCATTTTCTATCAGTTTTCTATGCCGCTTATTCCAAATTGTGGGGAAGCTGGAGCCTATCAATTAGCA
>JBBBVU010000018.1:22365510-22399828 GCA_037177055.1 Atherinosoma microstoma
GTAAAGCACTTTGAATTGTCTTGAACCTGAAAATGTGCTATACAAATAAATTTGCCTTGCCTTGCCTTGCCTTGCCTATGATGATTATCATGCAAACAAAAAGTATTTATTTCCAGAATATCCAAAACAGTTTTAATGGGAGCCTCTTTACGGACTGCTTGAGTGTGATAATGGCTCTTGGGATACATTTTTGATTCCATGCAAGAAAAGTCTGTAGCACATGCCAGATGGAAGGAGTTGAAATAGACTGATGTATTGGAGGAGGTTCCATACAGATTCTGGGAGCTGAAAATGTCCTCTAAGCCTGAGAGCTATACTCAGATGATTTTCTGTGATCTTGATACCACCTGCCATTGGGCTTTGCGGTGCAGTGGCAGTAACTTCTGCAACGTACTTCACGAGAACAGAGAACTTTGTTCTTGTTGTCAAAGCAGCTCATTTGGTTTCTCATGGCCCTGGTTTGGGAGTTCTTGCGGCTTCTTCTCCACACATCGGTGGGGCACGACAGCTTTTATCAGTATCCTTTGGAGAAACTGTCATAGTTGTACTTTTGCAGTGCAATGGTGTTTATTGTCCATAAGGGGTCCTCAGACATGAGTTTCCCCAAGAACCTTAACATAAATACACACTCCACCAACCCATGATCCTCTGTAATCAGTTCTGACCTCTTTGGTCTACCTCATCATATTTTGCACCTCTGCTCTTTATCCAATCCTTTCATTTTTGTAAATCAGCCCAATCACCATTGTGTCATCTGCATGTTTTATGATGGTTTTGGTGGTAAATGCAAATACAAAGTCATGAGTTAAGAGTGAGTAGAGAATGGGGCAGAGTAGACAACTTCAGATTGAGCCAGTTAATATTACTGTGGAGGAAAGATTGGGGTTCAATGCACCACTTTGGGGTGCACTAACAGGAAGCTGAGGTCAAAATTGTATCGTGATATGCTCAGGCCCACCCGGTACACTTTGTGGATAACCTGGAAAGGAACAACAGTGGACATGTTTACATGCACAAAATTACTTCAATGGGTTTATAATTTCGATCAGACCTGGACTTGACGTTTTAGATGTGTGTCATGCATCACATGTTTGAACGGAATAGATCATTTTGACATGCTTGATTGTCTTGACCTTATTCATATCACTTCAGTTTCTACCCCCTTAATAATTCTGAGTTCCTTTAAAATCTCAAAGGCAATTGTGTCCACATATTTTTTTTCCATTAGCTGTAATATTTTGTTTGAATAAAACAGTAGAATACAAACCGTAACGTAAAGTGCAGGTATAACTCATGGCAGATATAACAAGCATGCACAGTAAAGATCATTTCTCCCCAAATTTAGGAATATCTATATGTTTTGAGCACGACGACCGAAACAACAATCGGCATTACCCACCCACCTCGATCAGAGTGAAATTTTGATCCAGATGAGGATCTGAATCATCCGACTGATATGTCTACATGAAAAAATTTTAATTTGAATACTTGTGTCCATGTACACAAAGCTAGTGTTGAAATAAAAGCTAAAATCTACAAATAGAATCCCAATGTCTGTCCCCGTCTCCTGAGATGAGGGTGTTGAGGTCTCGGCTCTGATACAAACACTTCCACCACGGTTATCAGATTAAGTCCATCTTTGCTGCAGTGTTTCCTAAATGAACTAGTTTACAGTCAGCTCAACTCTGGGTTGTAGTTGCACATTAGCTTGATGCATCTATAGTGAAACTTAATCATTAGCTCATACTCTATTTGATGTGTGTAAAATAATTGACAGGACAAACTAAAGGAGGTATCACTTCCCTTAACGTAGTATGTTAACTTAACCACATTTAACAGGCAAATATTTTACTTTCACTTCCATTTGCTTTGCCCAAATAAAGAATTCCCAGCCATAAAGCAAAGGTAATTCATTATTTCAGTATTTAAAGGATTTCAATCCATTACTTAAATACTACTACACTGAAATATCTGTACAGTTACTGACCCTACCAGCTTTAATGGAACCACAGAGAAAATCTGGTTTTCACAATGACATTTATATTCCAAGAAGGAAACAATCACAGACACGTGGATTCGGTCACTCCGTGGCCCGGTCACTTCCCTTCATCTTCCTCATCATCCACAGCTTTGAACCCCACAGAGCTTCTGCTTGTTTTTAAGTGTGGCGTGAATTTATCGGAAGCTTCAGTTATAATGAGGTCACCCCCCATTCATATGGAAATGAATGGAAGGGCTTTTGGCACGAGGACACTGATCCAGGCAACCAGCATAGTGATCAGCATGGCAACCAGCTGTGTTCTGTTTCATTTACAACATGGTATCCATTCATTAGAAAGCTCTGCGCTCTCAGCTGGGTAATTGTTTAATAAGCTGCAGCTTTTGATTCATGGAAAGTTTCACATTTGATAATACATAAATTGAAGAATAGGATTTTGGTGCTTTTTTTCTTGAAATAAGGAAATGGACATCATCCTTCTCAGTTATGAACAAAGCAACTCTTTTCCCATCATTTCAGCCAAAGTGACATCACCAAAAGTTACCTTTTTTTTGCTATTATTGATTACAGTCTTTGTCAAGAGTGAGGATTACCAACCTCAGGCCGAGAGGGTGAAGCTGTGGTGCCCCAAGAAGAGGCACCATTTTTGGAGACTGACTGCTCTTTAAGTTTCTTCTGCTATTATCTGCAAATCCAAACCAGTTTTAAACTCCTTACCTTTGAACTAAACATCTCCTTAGTGGAAAATGACAGTAAACAGACTCCGATTTGATCGCTTCCTTTCTTGGATTTTGTGAAATTAACTAACATGCTTCCCAAGAAGTGCATTTTAGTTGATTCAGTGGTGCAATACGTATATCCCATTGTCCTTAGTCTGTTTTAGAAATAAGTTAACATCTTTATTAGTGGAAAAATACCACATGGAAAACCGAAATCATTAAAATACCAATACCTGAAAGCCAAAATAGTGTTACAAAACAAAACTTAACTTTAAAATGATCAAATATGTAACTTTCATCCAGGGGACTGAATTATATCTTCATGTACTTAAGAACCAACAAGCTGCAGATACAATATAATATCTTAAATCCAAAACTTATAAAAACTGCTGCTTTGATTTCATTGACTAAGAAAACAAAATATTTTTTCATATAAACTTTAAATTTGTTTGTTTTTTTGTGAATATTAACTGTGCCAGTCAAAAAGAATTATTTAGTTTCATATAGAAACCGATGGAAATGGCCCAAAGTGTGGGACAAACTGCACTTTCAAAACTTTCATTGATGTTAATGATTTTCTTCCATCCTGTTTGGCTGTTGAACCCCAAAAAGGAAAAAGACAAACAATAGCAGCAGTGTGTTTGTGCTGTCTACCCACCCACATGTGACGCCCTGCAGACAGCGCAGTGTTTCCATTCAGTCTGATCAGGCTCCTCATGATGATCACATTGAGATTATTTCTGCTGTTATTGCAGGGAATGTGTTTGTTTGCAACGAAGGCTGAACTCAAATCAACAGACGGGCATATAAATGTGTTTGATTATCAGTCAGTGTCGGTCAGGGAGGAAACTTGCCATCTGCTGGTTGGTGTGCAGAACTCTCATTATTCTCTTTGCTCTCAAAACATCTTCATCAATCAGAAGAGGCACTACTTTTAAATTAAAACAGTAAATAACATTTAATTAAACAGTGGAAACCCACAGGGAATGTCAAATCACAAGCATATGAAAGCAGTTAACCAGCAATTAAAAATGTAAATAGGAATTACTTTAGCTGTAAATGAACATATTTAGGGGTCTTCTTTGTGACTCTGTCTTCATTCAAAACGTCACAACAGATGAAAAATGGTTTCAATAAGCATAATCATTTTCTTACAATCAAACAAATTCAGTAGTATAATCCTCCAAGTTATTTAGTTTACATGACTGTTTTAGAATTTGACGAGTAATTTTACGGATTTAACTATTTGGATTGTTGGAAAGGAAAACCCTCTGCAACCTACTGAAAAGTTTGCATATAAATGAGATCTGTAAATTTAAGATCCAAAGATGTTAAATGAGATATGACTCGGATTTTAAGATATCTTAAATCATCCTTGTTCTTCATTCTCACTTCTATCATCATTGCGCATTTGCTGCTGTTGGTTTTGTGGTTCCCCTAGAGCCACTTGTTCTTATACATTTACATATTGTTCTGTACAAAAATCATGAGCCACCCTTCATTTCTTCGTTCATGCCAGTAACAGAAAATGGGTGTTGTGATTTACGGTATAAAACATGCATGAAATGTAATAAATGAGGCAAAAACAAGAGTTTGTACAATTTCATTGAGCTTCAAAGTCAACATTTTGAATGACTAAACTCTCTTAGACAAACTCTCTCGTCATTTCTGTAAGAAGTCTTCAGGAATAGTTATCCAAGCTGCTTCCCAAAGCTCTCCTTTGGATGTTTCTGCTTTTTGTTCCGTTCTCTGTCCAGATGATCCCACTCTGCTTCAATAATGATGTGGTTCAGGCTCTGTAGAAGATTCATCACTCCATCAGACCTATCGCCTCTGGTTTTCAGTCCAGTTCTTGTGTCATTTGGCATATTTCAGCCTTTTCTCCCAGTTTCAATGTGAGATGAATGACTTCTTGACAGCCACCCTTCCATGGAGACCATTTCTGATGAGGCTTCAGTGAACAGTGAACAGATTAACTGAAGGGCCAGATGCACCTCTCAGGTCCCATGTCAGGTGTTTGCAGGGTTTTATTCTCTTACTTCTTAAAACATCACTTGTAGAAACTCTTCATCTGTTTTAAATATATTTTCTAGGCCATTTCCTCTTTTATCCTCCACTTGTCCAGTTTCTTTAAATTTTTCAAGCACACACACTGCTGCATACTGACATGTGTTTTTTTCTAAAATGTCTTTGTTTCTGCAAACATACTATATTGTATCTGTCAAAATGTTTCCTTCTGTATTTTTTGTAGATGTAATTAAAGTAATTCAAGCACATGGTGTGTCTTTGTGACAGGCTGCTAGTAACAATGGGCCTAAACATAGAAAAACAACTTTGCAAAGCTGTCTGTTATATGCAGACTGGAAAGTCTTTTGAGTTAAATGTCTTTTTATGTTTACATGATGCATAGGCCGATGTTAAGTCACTTCATTTAGAAAATAGATGATTAAGTAAAATGATCCTGATTGAAAATTGTCAGGGACTAGACTGAAAATAAATCAGCAGAAAAGCAGCCAAAGTCCAAATAAAAACTTTGAATGACCTTCAGAACCCCTGGAGGACTTTTACTCAAGACCACTTTAAAAGGTTACAAGCTAGTCTGGTTCCTTGGAAGAACAATATTGAGAAAAGAGGAGTGCATTGAAACTTTTGTACAGTACTTTATGCATTAGGAGGGGTAAACTGTTTGTTTCCCCTCTTGAGGCAGAGATCATTTTAAATCTCTTCTGAACTGAAAGCAGAATATTTTCTTCCTGGACTAGTCATAACAGACTTCACATCAACAGCTGAGGAGGTTGAAATTACAGCAGAGAAAACATTGGCAGAAACATTACAGATGACAGACAAGCGCTTTGATGTTATTCTAATGTATTGTTGTTATGGTAAATCGAACTGCTGCTGGCCGTACGTTCAGACCACAGATTGACCAGATTAACACATCAGCCACGACGTTAACAGTTGCTCACAGAGGTTGTCTGTGCAGCGTTTTACTGACAGGACTTTTGTCTGTTTTGACTCTGCAGAAGAAGAGCGACCAGCAGATAACTGTGCAGGTGGATGGCAGCATGACTACCTTCACCCAGACAGGCCTGGCAGCCGGTCAGGAGTACACCGCCACCATCGTCGGACAGATCGACGGCAGGAGTGGAGCCGAGAGCTCCACTGAGTTTATGACCCGTGAGTATCTTGCCTTTGTTTACTGAAGATGACAAACACTTGTGATACTGACTTTCTCTTCTTGAGCAATACAAAAGAGCCAAATGATCCAAATCATGAAGTTTAAGCTGAAACTGGAGTTTTAATGCTGTCACACTGCAGCAGTATGATGGATTTAATCTACTTCAGTCTTGGTGTATCTTGTTAAATAGCTACGTAAGGAGCATTTTCATCTACAGCAAAAGCTGAAATCGGAAAGGAAAATTCACTTTGCAGTAATACTTAAAATGTAAATTGCTTCCAATGCTGAAAATTGAATTCTTAAGTGTGATGCTAAGGAAAGAGAGCTCTGACCATCACATTGGCGCATGTGAGCAGCTCAAATCACAAAACTGGCAGCAAGATTTAAACATCCTCATTGCTGCCCTTCCTGTGAAAGATGTAATCTGTGGCAGCTGCAGGGAAGAGGAAGACTGAGGCTGTGAGTCTAGCTGAGCCAAGTGTGCAGGGTGAATTGAAAGTGTGAGTGGATCTAAGTGTGTCTATTCTTCCCTATGGTCTCACCCCAAAAGCTACATTACCAGTTAGAACACGGAGGGTAAGAAACATAATGTTTGTTTTGCATTTTCTTTCTCTGCATCCTCTTTATCTTCAGTCATTTCTGGTCCAACAAACCTCCAAGTAGTCAAGACAACCACAACGTCAGCCGTGGTCCAATGGGAGGAGTCACAGGGTGAGATTGACAGGTACCGTTTGACCATCACACCCAATGACGGAGCAGGGAGGAGTCAAGAAATGACCATAGAAGCTGGCAAAAACTCTGCCCACATTCAGCAGCTGGAGGCCGGCCGCTTGTATGACATCATACTGGTGGCGGAGAAGGGTGTAAGCCAAAGCCAACCAGCAACCACACAGGCAGTTCCTGGTAAGTAGTAAACATACTAGTTAAACACCTTAAAATCACTTTCTTACTCAATTTTTTGTTAATTGGTGTTCAACAGAAGTTACTATAGGACAGCAGCAACAAGTTTAACTGTGCAGCAGAGAAAATGAATAAAATAAACAAACACAAAAGAGTCCAATTCAAGTTTTTCTTGCTCTGGCTGTATGCCAGTGAATGCACATTTGGTGCTGTTTAGTGAACGTTTGTGTCCAGACACCTCATAATTCTCTGTATCACATCATATAAAACACATTACACCGCAGTCTATTAAAGTTAATGAAGTAATGTTTCCCATCTGCTGCTGAGCTCAGGCATATTATTTCCTTCTCACCGGTGACAAAGACTCCAAGTCCGACCAACTAAAACATTAATAATATTTGAATGTCCTCTTCACAGGTTTAATATGGATACCTTTGGCTTTATTTGACAAAATCTCAAGTCTAGTTTCCTTGACCGTGTAATTATGAATATTAAAACTGCTTTTCTTCCTTTAATAGATACGACCTCTTCTGGATTATTAACAGCTTCATATGATGACCTTAACATTTAATCCAAATGCTCACTCCTCTCACATCTTTAGGCAAGACATTATCAGGGGTTTCCACAAAGGCTTTAACCATGCAGGTCACACAAGCACCTGGACAGGATGCTGGCAGCATGGACCAGGATTTGAATCCTTCACCTGAAGTGCAAACACTTGACCAGCAGGGCAGGGGCGAGGCTAAACCTGAAAGAGGCAGAGGTTATGACGACTCCGACAGAGGTTTCTCCATCACTGGGACTGCCAGGACCAAACCTTCAACTGGCAAAATGTGGGCAAGAAATGGCACTAGAGTCTTCAGACGGCCTGCGTTGTCAAGGCCAAAGGTCCCAGGCTCATTCCGTGTCAATGGAACCGGAGGTTTGCTTGGAGGGAAAAGGTTTGTCCCTGGCCCTTTGAAAAAAGGCACAGTGGTGGTGACAAATGATGAAGAGAAAAAACCTAAACCAGATGTCCTCAACGTTGGAGACTCTGTGACAGACCTGAATGTAAAGGGGAGTGATGATAAAACTCCAGCTGGAATTCCTGAGACTGATTCAGAAACAAACAGGCAACGCAGCTCAGAGGAAGCAGCTGCTGCGGCTGGCTCAAAAAGCAAACCAGATGTTGGCATTGCCGAGCATGGAAATGACACTCATCCTGCGGCTTCAGAGACAACTGGGGCCGTTCAAAGCCAACAGAAGAAATGTATGAATAAAGTTAAAGTGACACACTTCAGATTCCCCCTGAAGAACAGAGGAAATGGGTGTAAAGAGGGTGGGGCAGAGCTGGAAGGGAACACATTACGCTTGGATGGAGAAACAGACCTTGACTCTAAAACAGATCCCTTACATAAGCTCATAACAGATACTTTTGACAGTTCGAACATCACAACGATATCAGTTCACCTGTCCAAACCTTTGACCATCTCAGGAGATGCAGAATCAGTGAGGAGGCAGATTTTAATGGGATTGAAGCCACTGTCTTCATCCTCATCCTTAATGACATCACCTTCATCATCACATCCATCAACCTCAGATTCATCTTCGTCAACTGCATCAAAACAATCATCTATACTAACATATTTAATTTCATCTTCAACCTCATTACCATCACCTTCCTCATCAGCACCATCATCTGTTTGGTCTCCACACTCTTCCAGCTCAGATGAATCTGACTCACTTGGGAGCAATGAACTGGATGTTGATAAAACAAAGACTGTTATTGACTCGCCATCATCTGAAGACAGTGAAGTTCCACCATCAGGAGCATCTGACGAACATCATTTGCACCACACACCTCCAAAACGTGGATACACACATCATCCACGGCTTAACAGAACCCATCCAAGTTTGAACGTTCCTCATCGTTCCCCTACTCATTTCAGCCACATCCCAACTAAAGAGAATGAGACCAGACTTCTGTCCACAGGGGAATTATTGTTGTCACCATCTTCATCTGCTTCAGATGAATTATCCTCTCTTCAGTATGCACCTGTGAAGGATACAAGCAGGGAAGAAGACAGAATACGAACATCTGGATCCGCTGGAGAAAACCAAAAACAGATGATGACAGGAAGAGAACGAATTCCTGTTCGTCGTCCCCCTCCAAAAGGGGGTTTCCAACGTCGCCCTTTTTCGAATCGCACTCATACAAGTTTGACTCATACTCGTACACAGACTGATCAGGTGTTTTCCACTGAACTGCCAATTTCCAAAGATTCCCTTCCGTCTGATAGTGGGCCAGCGGGAAATGGGAAAGAAGGAGGAGATAGGACAAGGATCTCTTCAACGAGATTATCTAATGAGTTTAATCAGACTACAAGAGGAGGTAGTGGAGTGACTTTCTCCCGTCGTCCCAACTTTCGTCGTCCACAACCACATGGAGGATTTTTCCAGAACAGAACCCGTACAAACATGAGACTTCCTCCACAAAGAGGTCCAATGCACAAGCCTTCCCCAACCAGGAAGCTAAATGTAGGCAGCCGTTTTCTTACAGGAAGTCAGACTAATGAATCGGAAAAGGATAGCATCCCTGTCCACCCTGAAACCCAATCAGGACCGCAGAATGTACACAGGTCCACTCATGGGTCCCAAATTAACCAGTCTGGGAAAGAATTGCATCGAACTGCAAAAGTTAATCAAAGTGCCCAAACAGAAGGCCGCCCGACGACTGCCAGCACACAGAATTATGAATTAGGAGAGGGAAATGTTCTGATCCGACCAGAAGAAACCTCAGATACTGACATCCATAAAGAGAGTATCGATACTGGCCGAAACATCGGTGCTAGAGATCGAGATAGACCTTCCATCAAGCCTGATTCAAAAGCCTCAAGACCAGTCATAGCTGCAAAGAGACAATCGCCACTAACAACTGTCAAAACACAGCATCGCAGCATCCACAGTGTCGGTGGGAACCAAAAAGAAGAGCATCTAAAAACAAATCATACTAGGAAAAGTGGATTTGACACTGAAACTGAACAGACAAAAGACGCTCCAACAGATGTTTCTTCTGCAGCCCTCAGAGAACCTCTGGACTTTGTTGGAGTCACCAACCGGACCTCTGATGGATTCACAGTGGTATGGGACTCACCAGAAGGAAAGTACAAAAACTTTGTTGTGAACTTAACTGAAGCTGAGAAAAAAGAGAGGCCAACGCAGGAGGAAAGGAAACAAGAACAGGATGAAGATCAACATGCCAAAAGACCAAAATCAGAAACTCATGGTGCTGAAGATGAAAACAGAGTACCTGATAGCTCTGTCACTCAGGTTCCAAAGATCCAAAGCACCACAGCAGTCAAACCAACAGCAAGAGATAAGACCTTTAAAAAGGTGCTTCCTGGTTCAGCTCGCTCCTTCCAGTTTGAAGACCTCCCTCCGCAGACTGAATACACCTTGACCCTGCTTGGAAAGGGTCCTGGCCTTCTGTCCAGACTGCACAAGCTTGTCATCAGTACAGGTATAAGCCATTGTGACAGTAGAACAACATGAATTCCTGCTGTGCAATGCTGCAACGTTGCTTTCAGTGTTGTCAAGTCTTGTTCAGAAAACTTGCTCCCTTCCTCTTGATGTCGTCCCCTCCGTAAGTTTCAATCTGTTCAAGGTAAAAAGGCTGTTCGTGCCTTTTATCTTCGCTGCACTTTATGTTGTTCTGATTCAAACACACATTCAAGCTGTTAACTAATCACTTGTCTTTAGTACGAATGGAAATATTTGTTTTTCCTTTTAAATGTGTCTTGAAATTCAGTTTCAAGAGTTCAAGTGCTCCTCTGCTCTTGAAAGCTGTAAGCTTTATTTACAGTTTCAGATTTGTCATCTCATGTGTTTTCTCATCTAAACATGTTTACTGACCTATCTGTTTTCATTGTTTATCCGCACATGTTGATGTTGAGCAATCCAATGAAGAAGTTGTCTTTGTGTTAATGCTGTATTTGTGCGCTCATTCTTCAGCTTTCATGAATATGTGAAATATTCATATTCATGAATTACATCATAATAATCAATACACTCTTTATCGTAAACGCACTCTGTTATTTGATGTCAAACCTCAGAGGCAAGATGACACCAGTGGCCACTTTAGCCTGGCGAGACAGTCAACATTAACCCATCTTGGTCTCTTCGGAGTGCTCATATTGGGTTGGCTGGAGGGTGATTCTTATTGGAGCTAGCATCCAGCTCTGCTGGCCTTTAGTTGATTTGCACATTTAGTTTTATTTTTGGGGCGCAGTGGGTAAATCCATCTTTTATATACAGTTTATGGTTTGGTAAGGACCAAGGGTGAGGCATTATTTAGAAGCCAGAGGTGGGGCTAAGTATAGCATATTTGCAAATACGCATAAATTGAAATAGCTTTGGGAATAACATCTAACCATTTTAAACCAGTTATAGTTGCAATTTTTATATATATGTATATTGTGACTTAAGTTCATTAAGTGCTACAAAAAGTTAAATGGTTCATTTGAAAGTACTGAAAGCAGTTAAATGGCAAACATAAGAGGTCCCTACATTGAGCCTTGGGGAACTCCAGTACACTACAGTCTGCTCAGATAACTCATTCAAAACAATTCCTGAGGGTAGGACTGACCCAAACCCAATACCAGTTTTCCATCGCTTCAGTCGTATTATTTAGTCAACTGAGTTGACATCAAAAACAACAGTAACAACATAACGCCACTCATTCACTGCTGCTCTGGTCTTCTCTCATTCAGGGTAAGCTAACAGCCAGCTTCACTGACCCCCCTTCACCTCTCACCCAAACCAGGGTAAGACCACGGCTGGTCTCTGTACGTTTGGTCTGTCTTTCCCCGTCTTTCCCAAGTACAAAACATGGAAATTCTGAACTGATTTTCAAAGACAATAATAAATCAATGAGTTGATTTATTTTGTAACTGGATTAGTTTGTGTATTGTCAGATGTGAGTGCGTGCCAGTACTGTTCAGCTCAACAGTGTGGCACACACTCTATTTGACTTTCAGAATCAAATTATTTTAAAACGCATTTCTAAATAGTTAAAACTGTTCAACTTGTCCACTCATAATTAACCATTCTTACAGTTCAATTCTATTTTAAAAGAAAATTTGTATCCACAAGACTAATTCAATCGAACAGTAAAAAAACAACTTCCGATGTTTTAAATGTGAATCTCTATTTCCAGCTTTTATTATTGTATCCAATTAATATCCTAAATATATTTGTGTTCATTCACTGTAAATAATCTTTCTTCTTTTGTTTCATCATCATTTATTCCTGTCATGCGTTCATTTTCAGGTTTGACTGACCAGCTAACTGCTGTATTAAGACTTTATTCTCTCATTTGCTGCTACCCAGGATCCATCATCTGCAGTTAATTGTTACACTGTTTGTCTGTATATGATTTGTATACTGTATATATGTTTGCACTGTACATATATACACATAAACTCATTGAAGCACTAATAGCAAATGTGTGGATGAATAAATAATAATGTGCACACACTGTTTTCACTCTTTCAGTGTCCATTTTTGTCTTTTGCTTAAAATTCATGTACTTTTACCTTTTTTCTTTTTTGTATATATGTCTTCAGTTTCTCTCTTTTTTCGTTGTTACTTTTATTTCATCCTATAATCACCCTTCTTCCCTTCTTTCCTTTCTTTTAATTACCACTCTCATTGTCTTCTTATTACCCTCCAGGCCCAGAGCCTCCATCTAACATAGTCTTCAGTAAGGTGACGGAAAGCTCTCTGACAGTGTCATGGACCAAACCAAAGAGTCCTGTAAGTGGTTTCAAAGTCACGTACACCCACGCAGATGATGGTAAGAAAAAAAAAATCGTATTTAATTTGTTTTTTTTAATCAGCTAGAGAGGCTTTTCAAGTTAGCAAGCATACATATTCAGTGTCCAACCTATAAATAAAACAATAATCCTTTTTGTGTGTTTTTGGCCCATTTCAAAGTTAAATAAATAATGGGATAAACTTGAAACTTGAAGTCTATAGCCCAGTTGATTTTGCATCTTCTGTGGATTCTGGAAATATTTTGCTTGTCGATAAAATGGAAAAATTATACCAGGCAGTAAAACTTTCAGCAGTGAAATCATTGATGGATTTCAGTGTGCCACTTCCACTGGCAGCCATTCAAACCGAAATCATAATGCTTTCATGAAAGAGTTTTTTTTTCTCCTTCTCATCTTTAAAATCCTCATAAATTTGATGTTTGAGTGTTTTATATGTTGTATCTTGTGATATATGTCACCCAGCCCCTTTCAAGTTTGGGAAAGGGGGTGACCTCCCTAACTTCTTAGCTTACCATATTGAAATATGCTGGATGAGCTCCACAAGCTGTATTAAAGCGACTTCTGTTCTTTGACTAGTTTAGCATTTTCTGGGTTTCTTGTTAACACCTCACAAAGCTGTTTGATTTATTTTTTTTAATTTGCAACTTCACAGTTACTAAATGATCTGTCTTGTTAGGTCCCAAGTTGTGTTAGTGTGTGTTTGTTTGTAGTTATGCTTTGTTTTTTAAAATCATAATCTTGGTGCAATGATAGGTTTAGTTCATACTGAACATTTTCCATGTTTCCTCTCGTACCACAAATATGGGATCAAATTCAACTAAGCTGAGTTTAGATCTTCTGTATTTGAGTAAAAGCTGCAGAAGGATTAAACAAACACAGCAAATTCTTTTTAAATAAACCATAACTAGCTTGTGTTATTATTTTTGTTTGTTCTCACAGATGTGTACAAATTTGCCTAAATCTAACTTGGAACCGTCATCTTTGAACATTTGGACTCTCTGGTTCATGAATTAACATTAAAGCTATGATTGGCTGCTCAGTTTATTTTTGAACCCACAACATTTGGGCGCAGTGCATTAAAAAGGCTCCGAATCCAAAACATTAAATCTCTCTCTCGTTACAAAACCTGGTTGTGTTTATTTTGAACTAATCATGTGTAGCTTATATTTAAATCCTACTGAAGCCAAAACTCAGCCAGCAACTTCGTCTATTAAAGAGTGTAAAGAAAGAAAAACAAATCTTCAGCCTTCCTCACGTAGGTGAGCCGGTGTCGGTGACGGTGGACTCGGAGGACTCCGCCCTCGACTTGTCTCGACTCTCTCCTGGATCCACTTATGAGGTTACCATCATCTCTACCCTCGGACTGGATGAGAGCGATCCAATCAAAGACTTCGTCATGACGCGTGAGTTCTGCAGGTTCCCTCTGGAGTTTAGTTTAGCTCAGGTAATCCTAAATGGATATTTGGGGAAAAAAGTTAATGCAGAAATGTTAGGACTGTGGGCAGCTGATGCTTTCATTTTTAAAAGAAAGAAAGAAAAAAGCATCTGTATCTTTTCCTGTTTTTTTGTTTTTATAGCAGTAAATTGCATGTTTCATAATGTGTGTAGCAGGTGGTGGATCTGGAAATGATGAACAGCTTTTATTTTAGGTTTCCTCCGAGACATCTAATCCTGGATACATTTCAATGCTCTGTGTTGTTTCAAAAGTTGCAAAAGTTCAGAGATTCCCACCATAGATGCGTTTGTCTTTGTTTGAACTCTTCTGTCCTTTCTCATAGATGTTTTGGCTCTTTTGTACACTGAAATTCCATTCTGTTGACATGTATTTGTTTTATTGAGCTGTTGCTTTCTCCTCATTATTAATATCCCTACTTTTATATGCCCCTCAGTCCCTGACCCACCCACAGACCTCCGAGCCATAAACGTCACTGACACCACAGCCTTGTTATTGTGGCGTCCAGCGTTGGCCACCATTGATAAGTACGCCATCGTCTATGGCTCAGGAACAGGTAAGCAATGACATTCTTGAGGGGTTATTTTTCTCAACTGTAAAACAAATGTTTCTGCAACCTGATTCTGTATGTTTTATTAAAATCAACTTTCCATTTTTAAATGATTTAAGAGGAGCCAGCACAAGTCCTACATGCACTTCTTAGGCCATTTTACATCAATTCTGACCAGAATTTCTGCACCAGATCATTAAAGTGATCACATTAGATTGTAAAAAGCTGGTCCTCGGGTGCAATTTGTTGGTGTTTTTGTTTGTGCAGGTTCTGAGGTGAGGATTACAGTGTCTGGAAATGCAGCCGAGCAGCAGCTCAGTGGTCTGGAAGGATCCACCACCTACACCGTCACCATAACTAGCCAGCTGGGCAGTCTGGAGAGTTCCCCAGCCACCACCAGCTTCACCACCACCAGCGGTCAGCACACAGACAGACACACACACACACAGACACACACTATATTACCGTGACCTTCCCTTTTTATATCTAATGAACAGACGTGTCTAAGCCCTCCATAATGCAATGACAGTATTAAAAAAGGGACTAATCACAAAGATTAAACTTACTTTTCCTCTTCAGGCTCAAGGGATGATGGACCACGAGACCTCCAGGCCAGTAATGTGACCCCTCGCACTGCTATGTTGTCATGGAAACCACCATCACAGCCTGTGGGTAGCTACATATTGACCTATCAGACTGAAGGTCAAGAAATAAAGGTATGAAAAGTTACTTTACTTCTTTCTTTTTTTTGCTTTTACTTTTCAGCTCAGGCTGAAATAAATTGTTTATATTAAATTAAATGTTAATTTTATTGAATCATTTCTTTCCATTAATGTTTCGTCATGAAGGATATGGGAGTTGGATGGAAATGTTATTTCCTGAAATATTCATCTCCTCCTGTTGACATCTCTTGACCTTCTGCATTATCCGTGACAGGAAGTGATTGTGGACGGCACGGTAACGCAGTACAGCCTGGGCAGACTTCATCCTGGATCCCTGTACACGGTGCAGCTACAAGCAGGGGGGGGAGGACAATACGTATCCACAATCTCCACTGAATTCACCACTGGTACTATTCTGATCTCACATGAATACCATAGCTCTTAACTGGAAAAGAGTTCTTCACTATTTTCCTCTTCTTTCTTCTCCCTCGCAGGCACACTGAGGTTCCCCTTCCCCACCGACTGCACTCAGGAGCTGCTGAATGGCATCCACACTTCAGGCGTGGTGGAGATTTTTCCTCAAGGGAAACTTGGAGCATCAATGATGGTTTATTGTGACATGGAGACAGATGGTGGAGGCTGGATGGTACGAGTCACATCTGAGAGTTGTCATGTGTCCCTGAGCTCTTGCAAATATGCTGAATGCAATCCTCATAAAACTGTCTTACTCTGTGGCTGTGGAGGAATTACATGTTGACAGCACCAATTTTTGAATTTTTTTAACTGGGAAAGAAACACAGTCACATTTATCTGAAGGGACTGTTGCATTATGGATTGTTTGTAGCTGTAAGTTTTCATTTCATTAATAGTAATGAGTTTGCTCTCTTTGCTGTCTGGTTGCAGCATATCTTGGGGAGTTGAAAGCGAAATGCTCCTCTGACGGTTGGTCTCTCTTGTGTTGTTGAGGTTTTCTGTTTTATTTCTCACATGCAGGTCTTCCAGAGGAGGAAGGACGGCTCAGTGGATTTCTTCAGAGGCTGGAAAGATTACCTGAACGGATTTGGGGATTTGAACGGAGAGTTTTGGCTTGGTGAGAGAACGAGACTCTTTAGGACACTGGCACATCTATTCACTGAGTCTGTGTTGTATTTTTTGCTGACAGCAGGGTCGCTTTTGAAAGAATTAATAAATGAATAAATAAGTCTGCTGTTTACTGTTAGTTGGTGGAAACATCTGATGTATAAACAGTGTAAATGGTTAAACATAAAGGTGCATGTAACAGCAACATGCTGTGTTGTTTGCTGGGATCATGTAAGGAACACTTTCCCAATACGTCCGTACACGACCGTTGCTGTCTGGTTAGACTTTCTTTAGTTTGGCTAAAACTGTCAAATCTAGTGAAAGAGAGAAAAGATGGGAAAAGACTAAAAGACTTTACTGGGAGTAAATGAATGCACCACTGAATACATTTGATCCTTTGTCTGTTTTGGTAGCCAGTTTATTACAGAAATTGAATCATAATGCTTCCAAAAACATTCTGCAATGTTTTTATTATATGGAGCCATGTGAAGAGGATTATGAGGCACATTATTGATATTAAAGATGTGTTTTAATATTATTTTTCCTTTAGATGCAGTGAGCAAATATATTTAACATTATTATGACAATTAAAAATGACCTGATATATGACTGTAGAGGCTGATCCTAGAGTTGCAGCATAGAAATATTATCTTTAAGTTATTAATCAAGGTGTATGCTTACAAAGGCAAATGTGAATATCATACGGTGTGTAAACAAACCGACACCTACCATTAACTTCACACTCTCCGTTGGCTAAAAATTTGGTCAAATACAGTAAATAATAATGATTATGATAATAATAATTAATAGAAATTTTATTTAAAAACGCTTTAAAAAAACTCAAGGACACTTTACGACAAGAAGATAAAATAACAACTTATAAAGCATAAAATAGCATAGAATAAGAAAGAAAAATGGAGAACAGTGTAGATGGACTTAACGCAAGTAGGCAGTCTTAAACAGATGAGTCTTGCATCTGGATTGGAGAGATAGGGAGAGAGTCAATATTTCAGATGTTGTGCAGAACGACTATAAGTAGGTTAAAAGACTGGATTCAGTCACAAGATCTAGTAAGTGTGGTATAAATGCACACCATATATATTTTTAGATGAGTATTTTTACATTTTAGTATTGCTACTTTTACCTTATTATTTTGTGATGTAGACTTCAGAGTTCACCAGTCAGAACACAAGGGATTTTTCAGGGACCGGTCGTCGACCTCAGTTTCTGTTTTGACAGGGAACATGTTGGCATAAAAAGCTTCCAACAATCTGTTTGGAGATTCTTACACAACTGCGCTGGGATTGTTTGACAGGAAGTTAAAAAACATAATATGAGAGATCCAGGAAGCTGGAAAGTGACTTGAAAGTAAACATTTAAAACTGTAATAGTGAAAACCTGGTTCTGTAAGAGATTTCCCTTTATATGTAGTTTTGTGCAACTTGTTTCTGAAAATATCAACAGTTGCTTAAGTTGTAAAATAATAATGTATTTAAGACAAATAAAGAAATTCAGCAAATAGCTCAACATTCAGACATACCTACCATCAAATAGAGAAAATATAAAAACAGTTAAACAGAACAGTTCCACTTCTGTTCCTACTGGTGAGCATCAAACAGGAAACTTCTGATAGAAAAATCTTGCAAGCTTCAAACGAATGTGATTTTATTTCTTCAGGTCTGGAGAAACTCCATAATCTGACCGGGATGGCAAAGATGATGCTGCGTGTTGACCTAGGAGATCAAGGCGAGACTGTGTTTGCCAAGTATTCAACGTTTGAGGTGGCCAAGAGGCACTACAAACTGACTGTGGGCGGGTACACCGGCACTGCAGGTGAGACTGAAATGAACAAGATAGAAAACTGAGGAAAACCAGTACAAGATGCCGGCTTAGACTTGCCTCACAACTTTTCTTTCTCTGCTTGTCTTATGGTTTAAGGCGACTCTCTGACTTACCATAACAAAGGAGTCTTCTCCACCAAAGACCGAGACCCAGCACCCTTCATCACCCGCTGTGCCATGTCTTATCGAGGAGGATGGTGGTACAAAAACTGTCACGAGGCAAACCTGAACGGCCTCTACGGCATCGACGTCAAACATCAGGTAAACTAATCAGACAAAGCTGAAACCACGACGGTGTTTATATTTACGTGTCCATGCCGTGTGTGCAACTCATTCCACAAAAGCAGGAGCCTTAAAAATTAAACCTCGTTTGTGTGAATAATTTGCTCCTGAAATTTGGTGTAAGTTCCAATTTATTAGCAAGTAGTGCTGGGACAATATTCTTTCCTCCCGATTCGATTCTATTACGATTTCTTTGGGTGCTCACTCGATTTAAATTGCACTTTGATATTGCCAATTTTTGTGATTTTTGATTAGATTTTTTTTTACCCCAAACCATGTGAAAAAGAATTGAATGATCACGATGTCTACAGACTATATCAGGAGCCATATTTACCCAAAAAAATGCACATCACATGTGAGTCAGATTTAAAGATTTATGCAGCAGAGATATGTTTGAACTTGCTGAAAATCAAGCATCTAAATTTTGAAAACACAACACAGCAGCCAGACCATCATTATGCTGCTATAATGCCCGACAAATTAAAAAAAAAAGTAAAAAAAAAAAATCTTTGGAAAAATAAACTGATTTGTTTAAAAATCACAAAACAAAAAAATCACACTATTAATGTGAATAGATTGTTTTATTTATTTATTACAAACTTTGGTTCTAATTTTTAAAAAAAAGTGGAGAAAGTTCCAGTTTTCACAAGGGAAATTCATCGTGGGGGGATCAGATGGAAACTGAGCCATGCTGGCTCAGTTTACTTTTAATGTTCTGGGATGTCTTAGTTGAAAATAAAAAAAAGTTTGGACAAAACTTTAAACTCTAATCATATTTATATTTAATTATGATACTGGTGACATGGTTTTAAGTGTGACTGTGTGTGTGTGTGTGTCAGGGTTTGATCTGGACCTCATGGAAAGGAACAGAGCATTCAATCCAGTTTACTGAGATGAAGATGAGACCAGCAGCCTTCAGGCCTCCAACCACAGGATAAAAGTGAGAAAGATGATATGGACTGCTAAAGACACACGCTGACAGCTGGGTCAACGTGTGTGCACACACACATTTTAAGAGATGAAAACTTTTTTTTTTTTCATTTGTATAGTCAGTTATCAGTATGTTACTGTAGATTGTACAGATTCCTTCAGCAGCATTTTATAGCAGTATGTAAAGATGTAGGTCTCACAGATTCCACTACAACTGGTGTCTCACTTTGCAGCCATCTCTGATTACCTGTGGCAATACTTTCGGAGGTCTGAAACATAAATTGTAGATACCTTTGGATGAATCCAAAGTCAACTTATGCAAAGCCTCCCTGAGCACAGCGGGACCTGACCAAAATAGACCCAGGGATTCTTAGATTTGACCCAGAATGGTGTTAAAGAACAAGTGAGTGCAAATTCTCTGGATATACAAACCACACAAATGACAATATAATGATTAGTTATTTTTTTATCAATTAATAAGCAATCATCTATAGATATTAATGCTTTAAATGTAGATAGAAAGGGAAATCGTTCGATGAAGACAACTTTTGATAAGAAATAAAAGCCTTGCAACGACAGTAGAAGCTGTTAGAAAATGAACCGTTTCATCCAGTCACGTACATGTAGACCTGCTGCAACAAAAGGAGACATTATGCTTAAAGCCTGATTTAAACAGAGCTCACTCTGGACCTAATCAATTCCAGGAAGTGGTTCCTTAAATCACTGAACCGTTGACTTACCTTAAACTAAAGAAAAATATGCAAAACTTGCACATAATTAGGCTACTGTTGTCTCTCTCTGAAGCTAGCCAGCTGAATGCTAATTAGCTTAGCTTAGTCAAAAGCTTTGTGATGTTTCTCAGCTCAGTAAGTTTATGGAAAAATGATTTGTCACTATCCCTCCGATTGATCATGCGCCCCAGCTACTTGGCCACAGGGATATCCCTTTGGCTGAATAGTGAGCGCTATGTGGCCCTCTTTTGTCCTGCCACATGTTGATCATTGTTGTTCTGTTCACTCGGGCAGAAACTTCTGCCTCCTTCAAGAATTTCAAAGGTACAGGATGTTTTATTGGACAATTTAATAAAAACTGGTGGAAGATAAAAATCTCCAATACCGTTTGAGAGTAGCCTATAGGTCACATATCGAAGGAGTGTTGGTTTCACAAAGCTACTTCAGCTACTTAGAAATTTCTATCATCTCTTCATGTAAATAGATACATTCTCAGTCTACGGACCTCAGTTCAGTTTGGCACATTTTCAACTGTTTTCTCACAGACAAAAAGACAAATTAATCAAAACACCCTTAAAAGTCAGAGGGGGTTATGATGAACATCTCATCCAGCTGTCCCTCAAACTAAAAGGATTTCCTGACACATTTGGCTATGGTTCCACCAAATGTATGAAATAAATAATAAATAATGCTATCTTCAGGGCCATCCCTATTTGGTCAACTGAGAAAATATCACAAGGTTTTGTCAATAAAGCTCCACTTGCAGGTTGTTCATTCAATGGTATGTTTGCAGTTTTTTCTCAAAGACAGTTTGTGAACTCTGTTCCCTTTTCTAACCTTGTGAATAAGCTGATCGATCGCAGTTTTAGTTGATGAAAAAAGACTGCAACTTCAAGGAACCTTTATGTTCATCCATGCATGTTTTGTTTTTGTTTATTTTCATTGTTGTTGTTTGGATTATGATTTTCAAGAACTGATAAAAACACATTTCTTTCATTTCATGTTAGACATGAATAATATATGTATTTTATAAAACTTGTATCATTTGAAGCCAGTGAAAAAATCTTTAATATTTCTGGTTCATTTCCACACAATCAAACCAAACTGAACCTGGCTTTGAGTCCATGCCTGTTTAAACTCCCCATTTGTTAGCCAAGCTATTCAGCTCAGCAGCGCCCCCCACTGTTCAATGTGAGACACATCAGCCGCTCCGTAACAATCTGTGGTGACAGTCAGGTGAGTGATGCAGGTTGTTCCATAGTTGTGGTTCAGCTGCCTGCCGTCCTCGCAGCGTTTGTCCGTGTGTTGCTTTGTTGTCTCATTTGTAAAAGTTTTTTTTCTTCCTCTTTATGTATGGTGCTTCTTAAAGAATACAACAATAAAATGATTGAAACTGAAAACCACTGAGTGGTCTCTTTTTTACTGAAAGTATGAAAAATTAACCACCTTAAATGCTTATGTTAAGGCTGTAATGTACAATCCCCATAATCACAGGATATGCTGAAAACATTCAGTTATTTGATTTTATGGTAAAAAAAAATTTCTCTAACTCATGATCAGTTCTTTAACTGTAAAAAGGAAATCTTACGGCTCTTATTTTGTTTCTTGTTACAAGTCTATGATATTTGGTATTTCTGATTTTATTCAAGGAGATTGGAGAGGTTGCAGATGTCTTTATTGAGGATGTTGACTTGATTGCTGAATATTAGTTATAAGTTGTCCACTTTGTTTTCTCTCATTTCTTTTTCATTTAATCAAGTACTAACTCCTGTGTGTGTGTCATGTGACTAAAACATACAGAAAAGAAAACATTGAATGTGTAAAAGCATTGTTTTGGCAGTACAATAACCATAAGGTAAATGTGTTTGTACGTTTCTAGCAAAGGAAGAAGGGGCCTGCTGAGAACCAGTAAGTCATATTTTGCCATATAGACTTGCCTCTGCTGCAGATGTATATATTGATCACCTTGTATATTTGGAAAGGTAAGACTGGACAATAATTTACAATTATACAGCAATAACATGTAGTTTATGTGAAGAGGACAGTGGGTTTAGAAATTATTTTCCAGTGATAAACCTTTTTCATGGCTACGCTTTGAGTGGATACCAGTTTAAAATTAGTTTATGCTGCTATGTTTATCAATTGTGTGTGGCAAGAAATATTTGTAAATCACCTACTGTATAAATGGCCTTATTCAAACTGGGGGGAGTTCATAAATGATCAAATAAATAGAGTTGATACAGACTTGTAGTTATGACAACTGAGCTTTCCTTTATTGTAGAAAGTAAAATGCGTCTGTCCACCACTAGGGGGTGCTGCAGAGACATTTAATATTAAATATCCCTTGGGGTTGGATGGGGATTGAGAGAAGGTTCATGCATTAAAGATACCAGATGGTTTTATTACAATTGTGTCTCAGGGGTATAATATATATGTATAATAATCAGATTTTTCATCTTAGATGGCTGATGATATTCTCAATAACTTTGTAAAATGTTATCAGCGATGGTTTCTCCAGGAAAGAAAACCAAATGAAAGAAGGGTTTGGCTGAAATGTGGAATCACTGGTAAAGGTGTCTTTTCATCTTCCAACACAGATCCCAGATGTCCTTTTAAACAGCTTTTGTTTTTTAATTGGTCCCCAGGGTTCAGCCTCACCCCTCTCACCCACCCGCTTACCAAGCAGCCAATCACATTGCACCTCTCTGTACCTGCCGGTCTTCTTGTTTACAGGTGTGTGTCTCCTGGGACGGCTGACAGATCGGATGCTGGGAAAGTGATTGGCTGACCATGAGGCGGAGAGGCAGGTCTCAGGTTGAGGAAACTGATCCCAAAACCACAAGACAGGAGGCTGCAGAAACACCTGAAAGAGTGAGAGTGTTTCTGTGATTTACAGAGGGGGAAATGCTGAAGAGGTGTTCAAGATCAGGATAAAAGCTAGGGATTTTATAAAGCTGGACCTTTCAAAGGGTGGTGTCTATAGAGCTCATACAGCACAGAGGAAAGCCAACCAAGCTTCAAAAGAACACCAGTAAGTTCTCTTCTCAGACCTGAACGTGTATTTTTCTTGATTTGTTTAGGATTGCAATTACTTTCATTAATTTATCCATTTACTACTTAATCAGTTTGTTTATTCATGGCAAGGGCTTCAGTTTTACATCTTTGAATATCTAAATAACTAAAAACATCAACTTAAAACCTGTCTTACACATCTAAGTTTAAATACATTTATATGAATAAAATGTATAAATGAATTCAAATTGGATATAGAAATCGAAATCTTTTATTTCCGTCACACTGTTACTAGTCGACTTTCAAAGCTCTGTAACCCATGACAAAATGGAATCATGTTTGTGGAAGATTTGTTGATATGTTTCCCCTATTCACCAAACTTTGCACATCGTATCAAAAGCTCACATTTTTTAAAATGCAGCTCTGATTTGCAAATTATCAAAGCAAAATTGATTTTAACTCCATATAAATAAGCCAACATGATCTGAGTGATATGGATCACAAATATAACTGTCAATATTTAAAGGCCTAGTCTTGCAGGTTTTAAAAAAGAAATTGGTTGCAATGTATTTAAAAGAAATAAAACTTGCAAAACTTGTAAAAATAAGTCTAAGCCATACAAAATACAGATACTTAGACCAGTTTTTGTTTTTATTACATTTGCAGTAAATTTATTAATACTAAGAGCAGCATATTTGGTTCAAAATATATTTATATAGATAAATAAATATGCCATTACAGTTATTAAAAGAAAAGTAGAGATTGATCTCTATATAATTAGGGATTTATTTTCCTTTGGGACATTTATATATACAAAATACAAACTTTATTCAACAGTTACATTTAACGCAAAATATTTGGATTTTATGTCAAACTGTTGTTTATTGATAGAAACATTAAAAGTTTTTAAACCTCTAAAGAGATTTATAATTGGTAAGAGGACTGTTTATTACTCCCACTGCCTTTTCAGGACAACGATGATGTCTCCAGATGACCGAGCCCTCGAGGACCTGTTGTTCGGCAGTGAAGTCAGTGAAGAGGCAGAAGGGGCGGAGCTAGACGTTGGCCCAGCCCCTGTGGAGGATACTTCTACAACAGCTAATGTGATTGTGTGACCATATTTGTAACCCAAACCAAGTGAAATTTTAAAGAAAAAAATTTCTGCAGAGAGAAAAACTAATGATAAGTAGTTTAGGCGGCAGTGGCTCAGTTGGTAGAGCAGGTTGTCCAATGACCAGAAGGTTGGCAGTTCAAATCCCACTCTCACCCCTGTCAACTGTTGTTGTGTCCTTAGGCAAAACACTTTACCCTCCTTGGTTCAATTGTAAGTCACTTTGGATAAAAGCATCTGCTAAAATGATTGCATAGTATTGTTCCCAAAAAGTAGTGGTGGAGCTAGACTTAACATGGGTCACCAGAGGGTTAGCAAGACTTTATCAGGGGGACCGTATACAAAGAAAGGTAATTATTGTGACAACTGGGACAAATTATTGTGGTCACATTAGAGTTTATTGTTTTGGGGCGCACTATGTTGTGCTTGATATAACAGGATCAATGGCTTCTACCCCAGGCAGTTTTGGTTTATTGTCTGGTGGTGATGGTGGCAGACTGGATCCTTGTGTCTGAAGCAATGACTTGCATGGCTAGATTCATGTGTCAGTGTTGCTGATATTAGTGCTGGGGTGTGTCTCTGCCTGAACTGTGCCCTTCCTCTTTACAAAAAAGTCAAAAATATCTCCCTTACTATTCATCATATATCTTCCTATAAAAAATTTGACAGGCTTTTCTTCACATTTTCATGCTGTAGTTTACTTTATAATCAACTACTAGTCTTGCTAGCCTCCTCCTTAAATTAAACTGGGTCATAAAGCTCTATCTTAGCTTACCATATAACTAGATTGATGCGGCTATGTAGCATCATTCTAGCATCAGGTTAATAGCCTTACATAACATTAGTAGTTTCACTTGCACTTGCAGAATTTTTCTTCCAGAAATGAGCAGCCAAATGTCAATATTTTTAAAAGATGACTGATTAGGAAACCACTTTAAAACCTACTGCAAACTGGTGTGGTGACATTGATCCGTGCATGTCTGGAAAGGCATTTCTGTCAGCCGTCTGAGGTGGCACCTGGGGTGTCAAATCACATTTCAGAGGGGCCAGTGTCACCCTGGCTGTCCCTCTAGCACCACCCCTGCTCAGAAGCTAACTAGCTGAATACTAATGGACTTCGCTTAGCAAATAATGTTTACAAAATCTTTTTTTTTCTCAATGCTAAACCAGTGAAACCAGTAAATAAGTATGTTTCTGGATGTTGCCACAATGACCTATTATATTTAGTACTATTATATCTCTCATAGGCTACAACGGCTGTGTCCATCCATGAGCCAATGATGTGTGCTGGATGTGGTGAGCAGGTGTGCGACCGCTTCTTCCTATTGGCAGCAGGGAAGGTGTGGCATGGCGTCTGTCTTCGCTGCAGCCAGTGTCACTGTGAGCTGCAGACGCATCCTTCCCTTTACTGGAGAGATGGAAACATCTACTGCCAGCAGGATTACTGCAGGTCAAACTAATTCTCCACACTGACGTCATGTACTTCCCAACAAATCACAACACATCAATTGCATCTCTGACATCTGTGTCTTGCTTTTGATGACCAGGATGTTCGGAGGTGGTCAGTGTGCTCGATGTTTCCAGCCGATCCCGCCTTCCGCTTTGGTCATGAGATCTGGCGAGTTGACCTTCCATCCCCACTGCTTCTCCTGCCAGGTTAGTTTAAAAGCTTCAAGCTGTTTCTAATTAAAAAATGACAAATAATTACAAATATTTCTTATGATGTTTTGCAGGAATGTGATATAAAATTGATGCCGGGGAACCTGTACTGTATGCAGGGCCCAAATCTCTATTGTCAGTCACATTATTACAATGATGGGGACATTCTGCCACCACAAGACCCTTCACTCAATCCCAATCTGAAAGAAGGTGAGTGAGTTTTTCTGTGTTTTACAAAAAAAAAAGGGGAAAACATTTATGGAAGTTGAGTCATTGCAAGTTAACTAATTAATGATGCTGGTAAAAGTTAAGGGAAGCTGAAAAACGTAACTTTTATACTAAACTTGCTCATTGATGCCTTTTCTTCTTAGTTTACACATTTTCTGGGATCTAAATGCATGTTGGAGATTAGGTTTCAATCATCTGTAAAACACTTCAAGACAATCCCAGCTCATCATATAACCTTCTGACAATTACTGGATACACTTAAAGAATCCCATATGGACATGCAGGTGTCCCAAGCTGGTAACATAACATTTGCAGAACCTGGCAACATGGAAAATTACTCTAAATGTTATTGCAATAATGTTTTTTAACATGTTTTCCTGTCACTGTTTAGAACCCCTGGTAAAAATTGAGAAATTACCACACATGAAGGGTCTTCAATAAGCTTTGTGATAAGATTTTAAAAAAGATAGGCAGATGTAACAAAACAATTCTATTCAATAAGTGAATATTATGGATTTGCAAAAGATACCTTAAATAAACATTAAAGACCCACTATATAACTTTTCGACCTTAAAACTCTGCTTTCCGGACTCATTTGATGGCACAGTGACTATTATGTGCATTTCTAGGGCCGTCGCAGCCCAGCACCGCCCCGCGGCTTAGAAATCACACTATAGAACTTTTACATCCGGGTTCCGCCTGCTAAGTTTCGCTTTGCGCGTGCCTTACACGCTAGCAGGTGAATGTAAACAAACCGGTCGCTTTGAACGCACGTCAGCTGATTCAGCAAAGAAATGTTTGAAGACATTATCAGGGGAAGAGAGGAAACTCAGGAGAGTCAAATAAGAGCAAAAGATAAGACAATAGTCTGGAGAGAGCTCACAGAACAGGTAGGATCCAAGATGGAGGCCGAATTAGCCGTCGATAGTGGGCACGTAACTGAGAAAATAGCATAATTTATATAGTGGGTCTTTAAAAATTGCTGGGGTTTTTTTGCTGCTTTTTTCCTATTCAGTTGAAGTTGAGGAAACAAAGGGCCCGATTTTGAGGAAAAAATATGAAGTCATGAACCATAAATTAAAAAAATAAAAGTGATTATTTGTTTCAGCTCCTCAGATTTTTATTCCAGTTTAAATTCTTTGAGGCATGCACTTATAGTCTTCATTTGGTTCCAGTTTTCTTGTTTATATGTTGACAAATCTGCTGCAGGATGTCATGCACCTTTTTTTTTCCGTTTCCCTCATAAATCTTCATTCATCATTTAGATCTGGCCTGTTAACCAGCAGTGTCATTAAATCAATGTCTTTCCTGAAGAAAGATTAGAACGCTCTTTGCTCTGTGGCAATATGCACCGCACCTCAACATCACCTATCCTTCTTTTGACTGATGGAAAGTGTACAAAGTTTCAATGTACACTTTTGTACGTACTGTGGTAGTGACTGCCATTGATCCCACACCACAAAAAAAGTTCCATCATCATCCCCTTGGATAATACTGATTGGTGATACATCACTGATTAGCATCCATATCATCCACAGCCTAGCATAGCACTGCTTCTCAATCCACCTTGTTAGTGATGATATACATTAGATTTTTCTGTATGTGAATTCTATTCCCTCCAAATCTCTTAGTTTGTTCACAAACATTGACTCATTCTTCTGCCCCTTTGTTTTTCCATTTCTTTTTCTGTGAATTTTCTATTTTCAAGAGATATTTGCTTTGAGTTTTACATTCTGATGCTTTCTTACTGTTTGTGGTGACTTGTAGCTGATATTTCTTTTTTACTTTTTTCTTTCCCCCACTGTTTTTACTTTTTCCAAATTCTAAACAAAATCGGGAACAACAAACAACTTAAAATAATTTGTTTGATTGTTCTCTTGTTGGGGTCACTGTAAAACTTGCTTTCAACTTTGAATACTTAGACTCAGTTATTGATTTAAGAAATGCACATTACAATTTATTTCTAGAATCTTTTTTTTTCTGCTTATGACTGATTCCGTCATTTTTCATCCATTTTATCTCGAAGAAAAAATGGCAAAACCAAAAGATTTTATTACAATTTTATTAGGTATATATGTTGTTTGGAGTCACATGTGTGCTCTGTTTGGTACTTCTTCACAAAATAAAAAGCAAAATGAACATCTTTCCAGTGTGGTGATTCCTTAATTTTTGACAGGGGTTGCAGCTGTACCACAGCTGGTTCATCGCTTACAGCCACAGAAGCTGTAAAGCAGTTCTCTGTGTATTGGAAACTGATGCTAAAGGGGTATCCCATGTATTGAAACATGGCACAAAAGGCCCTTGACAAAGCAATACGAAACAAGCTTAGAGTGAGAATATGCTGTTAAAAGAGCTTCAAAATATGATTCTAAGCAAAAACAGTGGACTTTTCTTCCCTTGACACATTATGGCATCATACCTAATAGGGATATTTTCTTTATTTGGCCATTTTGGGAGGGGGAAACACAAAGGGTATCAGAAATATCTTAAAAAAATTTCTTAGAATTGCAAATGACCACATATTTAGGTTTCGGCTGTCAATTTCTGATCCATATTTTGTGCCGTAGAGATGCATTTTCGTCCAGTAGATATTTATTGTCTATGAGAGTTAGATGTCAGCCCAGGATGGGCTGGGTTGTTTTTGTTTGAATGTTTGTGAACAAACTGAGAGAAAAGGTATGTCCTGGTCAGGTTACCAGTCCATCTGTGGACTAACAACCATCAGTCCAGATCAATTCTAGAGGTGTCCTTTATTAACAAATACGTTCTGTTGAAGTGTAGCTTTACTATGTTATTTGATATCATAAAGATGGAAATGCTGCTAAGTCTCTTGTGCAAGGGTTGAATCACAGATAATGTTAAAAGCTGGAATGCAAGTTAACCGTTAGGTTGTGATAACAGGGAAAAGAGAAAGTAACAGGTTCTTGTTGGTTTCTCAGTTCTTATCTTTATCAGCTGCTGATGGAAAACTAACTGAACTGTACAGAAAACAAAACACTGCGCTGAAAGTGGCTAAAATGGGCTAAAAGGCACACTTCTCTTATCTAACTAAGCCCTCTTTGATGTCAGAGACGAGTCAAAACCAGGTGTCAGGTGAAGGAGAGGACTCTGTCAGCAGCCCAGAGCCACGACTGGACGACAGGGTGGTGGGTGGACGGACCCGCAGGCGGACTAAGAGAATCAGGACGTGTTTCCGTAGCGAGCAGCTTAGAGCACTGGAATCATATTTTGCCCAGAAGCACAACCCTGATGGTAAAGACTGGACCACTCTTGCACATAAAACTGGCTTGCCAAAGAGGGTCCTGCAGGTATATTCTCTCAAATCTTCTACATTTCAAATAAAATGTTTTTCTTTAAGCTCAGTGCATCAGGACCTCAAAGTAAAAAATAAATCAGCCAACGTGTGCTGCAGGTGTTTAAGGTTGGCTAGAAATGAGGACAGTAAAAAGCAAGTTAAATCTAGATTGTTTTCGGTGTCTTTGTAGATGTAGCTTAAATTTATTCTTTGTGGTTATTTAGTATCTCCTTTTTAGTTTGGGGCCTCTTTTCAGTCTCTTTCTGATCAGTTTCTATGTTCTGTTATTGTATGTCTTCTCAGCCATTTTGAATCTTTGTTGTTGTTTTCAAGCTCTTCGTCATCTTTACCTGACCTTACTATCCTCTCAGGTGTGGTTTCAGAACGCTCGGGCCAAACTGAGGCGTTCCCTCAACTCCGACGACTCTCAGGTCAACTCTCCCGCTGCTCCCCCTAGAGCTGTTACCATGCCAACCAGCTCCCCGCCGCCAACCTGCTCCCCGCTGGACCAGCCACAGCCCTTCCCCACCAGCACCATCGACCAGATGCAGCTCTCCCTGCTCACCGCTCCAATCAGCGAGCCATCTATGAGCCCGGTCGTTGATCAGCCATCACACCATCTGCTGCAGAGTCCCACCTTTTTCCTGGACTACAATTCCCAGAGTGCACCAGGGTGTATCTCCTCTTTAGAATACCATGGGGACTTTGGGGAGGCAGTAGTAGAAGTAGAAAGGGAAGATGACGCTGCTAATTTCAGAGTGGATTATTGTTAGTTGAGGGTTACGCAGGAACAAAATGTTTTTAAACTTAGAAACTTAGACAATAGTTTAGGTCTTGATATGTGAAAAAAAAAATCACTTGATATGTTGGGTTTATCCTAATTATACAGTTTAGTTACTATATAGTGCAACTGCAGATGAGAAAACAGTGGGGTTCATTATCGATGGACAAGTATATCCAACAAGTCCTCATGAAATACCATGACTACTAATATTGTAGACATGTCGCTGTTTCGTGTATAAACCAGCCACTCTTTCTCTTCATTTCCTTCCTCTAAGTTTTCTTTCATTCACAGAATCTGTGAATCGAGTTGAGATGAGCCAGCAGCAAGAGTGAAATCTTTTTTTTTTTTAGAAGTCTGTTTGTGCTACTTTAGCCATTTACTACTTTTCCTTGTACTTGGGTTCATAAACTATTAATCAGACAAAAAGTGCTTTCTGAAATAACCTTTCATTTCAGGACATTTGCAATCACAAACCCAACGAGCATGTATATTGCATTTCCCTTGCTAATAAAGTATCTTAAGGTTGTTTTAACCCTTTTAATGCATGAATTTAAAAAAACAAAAAAACATTGCATTTTTCCCATCCAGAAAATTACTTCTAAAGACATGTACAATAATGCTTTTTTATTTCTTAATCATATTTCAATTTTTATTTATTTCATTTCTTGTTATCTATTCTAGAAAATTATTTATAGAATACGTTATCATATTTCTATAATGTAGATGTCCCATGGAAATAGCTGAATCATTTTCCTTTCCTGTTTTTCACTCAGGTAATTACTGAGGTTTATCGCTGAGGTTACATATATTTATAGTTTGAACATACTATCAGGGATCCCCAGCTCAGGTCCCAGCGGGTTGGTCCTGCAGGTATTGAATGTTTCCCTACTGCGACACCTGATTCAAATAAAATGGATCTCTAACAGCTTGGATGGTGCAGGGAGTTGGTGATTCCTGCACTATCCCATTATATGTAATAGGAATCTGTGACCTAACTTTGGACTGGTACTTTATATGTGTTTATTCTACAGTGAGTGGCAGTATATTGGATGACTCACTGATGTCCACTGAAGTGGATAACTTTCAAATGTATCACCCTCAACCATGGCTAGACTAGAAAACAGCTTTTAGGTGTCCACTGTAGTGGACATAATGCATGTAGTGTAACGTCAAGCATTGTTTACACACTTCCCCCTGTCTTTAATGCTCTTTCTTTACCTTTTACCTGTTTCCTGTGCAGCAACAAGTAATCTGCAAGAATTTGTTTAAAATGTGTTTATAAGAAACCCACTTCAATGTCAAACCATGTATTTAAATTTTTTCTAATTTTGTGTTCAAATTCCTGGTAACCGTCCAACTATTCGTCATTAATGATGCTGAGGTGAAAAGGCTTTATATGTGTGTGTGTGTGTGGGGGGGGTTGTTTGTTTTTTCATTTAATATTAAAATGGTCAAGTTATTCAAATCCAGGACCTTGTGATGAATCTGGCCCTGTGGCTCTTTTGTTGTATAATTGATGGTATTTTAAATCAGTGAGTGGCATCGTTTGTTTTCAGGTGAGGCTTTGTCACAAGATGATTATGACATTCTTTCAGGTACATCTGTGTTTTCCCTGTGAGACGTTGTTCATTATGAGCACAATGATGACTTTCTCTCCTCAGAAACATCTTAATGACTCATTTGCATCCTCTTCCTATACCCCCTTAATCAAGATGCCACAATGAGGTGAACTTACATGCCCTCGGTGTTGAAATGGGCCAACGTTTCTCAGCTAAAAGAATGACACTTGTGGCGTTGGATGCATGTCTTTGAGTGCGTCAAAGAGGTAAGGGGCCAATAGGCGACAGATGGGTGGTCGGGGGAGGTGGGCAGTTTTTAAAAAGGTCTTAAGAGACAAATATTGGAGAAGATACAACAAGTCTGAAAGATTACAAGGTAGGTGGCAAAATATTCTTGTCTATTGTTGTTTATAATTGCCTCAGGTCCTCATGTATATGAAATATGTAGAAGTACTCCACTAGCATTATTTTCTTGTTTGTAAGGCATTTCGTAGCTCATTTGTTGCTGTGTCAAGGATAATTTTCTTGATAAAATGTGCGCTATTTTATCAGTTAAATTTTCAATCAGACATTATATTTTATATAATGCAGAACTGCCCAGTGAAGAATACCCATAACATTTCCACGACCAAGCTTAACGAGGTTATCCATGAAAACAGAAACCTTAAGTCTGTGCCAAGAAATGTGTACTGTTACTTACAATTGAACAAATCTTTGATCCATCTGAGCACAGATTACTTTGATAAGACTCATGCACTTTGACACAGACTAATGAGCAGACTGTAAAATTAAACTTTACAGTTCTTTGAGTTTTTCTTTTTTATCGGTCAACCTCCTCTTGAACTTTAAATTCAAGTTTTCTGACGTGGGCAGCTCAACCTGGCTGTCATTGGATATCTCCTGTAGATGATTTTCTTTGCAGACGAATAATCTATTTGAAATAGACCAGAGATATATTTTTAAGTTAATTTCCAGACATCATTCCCAGCCCTTTCTATCTGAGGGCTTACAGAGCTCTTTAAAGCTTGGCATGACAATCAAAGGTTGGCTTTTACATAGGTCATAAAAAGCCCATAATTTCCATGGGATATAGGCTGCACATTATACAACATGATTCTACCAGAGAAAAATTGTGCCAGTTTTCTGATCAGCAGATTTTGTTTAAATATTGTTCTTTTAAATGTGGTTTACACATAGTGTTCATTTGAATCCCATTTAAAATTGCATTTTACGTGTATCTATTGTTAACCACACTGAAGCTAAACTGAGAAAATTATCCAGGATCACCTGGAAACATGTTTGTTTTTTCTGTTTTGAAAATTTCACGCAGAAATTTCACTTGCTGATCTTTCATCAAGTATTACTCGATGAAAGACGATTAGTATTCCTTATTAGAAAGAAGGATTATTACTTGACAAGTAATCTTCATTATTACATTTCTCTGTTTCCAGATGAGACTGTCTTTCCATCTTGGTGCCTCACAGCTCACCTTCCTCTCCCTCGCCCTCCTCTGCCCCATCCCACGATTGGTCACAACGTATCCCCAGTCCTCCATCGCTCTACAACCTACAATAAATAGACCTGAGCTGGAGTCTGTGCTGCACCTTCCAGCTGCTTTGGAGGACCTGAAGGACCCTATAATGATGCCAGAATGGCCTCAAGACCATCTTTCAACCCTACTGGAGCCCGGAGAGGAGGAAGAGGAGGAGAACGATGATCCATGGGAAGAAGAGGCACTGCTTAGGGCTGAGAGAGACTTCATGGACCTGCCACTCTCCCCTTTTACTGGGGATAATTCTTTAGAAAACATGCACTTTCAGGGTGGAGGAGAAGGGGAAGAGGGGTGGAAGAGAAACGATGCTCTGACCTCCATGGCTGGAGGACTCCAAGCTGTCAGCCGCGAGAAAGGAGGATTTGGTTTCCGCTTTGGGAGGAAAAGGTGGACTGAAAGGGGAAGGTCGGATGCAGGGGTGAGGGGAGAGGAAAGGGCACATAGGATACCGAGTGAGAGCAACAAGAGATGGATGAGAGAGGAGACTGATGGAAGAAAGAAAGTGTGAAACTCTATGGATGCGAATCAACAAACTTGTGAGGGTGGTGATAGACTTCAAATTTATTTTGGCAAGAAAGGTGATAGCCATGAAATGGCCGATACGTTTCAAACAGAGTAAAAAATGAATTAATGTGAATCATGGACATCAAAAGTTGCAGAAAAAGTTGTTTTGGGCATCACTGGCTTTAAAATAAAAATAGAAAAAACTGGTGTTTGGTTTTTGGGCAGATTGTTCTTAAGAAAATAAACTGTGTTACGATGTCCATGTGATTTGAAGTTAAGAATAAAAATACACAAAGGAAAAGAAGCAATGACAAATATGTACATGTGGTAATTCAACACTGAGTATCAATGGTTTTTTGTGGGGTGCATTTATTTCATGTGTCTTTCTCACAAATAGAGAGAGAGACAAGAAAGAATGAAGCATATTCACTTGATTGTTTAAAAAAATAAATTAAATAAATAAATAAATAAATATA
>JBBBVU010000018.1:22410613-22436311 GCA_037177055.1 Atherinosoma microstoma
ATCTATCTATCTATCTATCTATCTATCTATCTATCTATCTATCTATCTATCTATCTATCTATCTATCTATCTATGGAAAAGTGAACATTGAGAGATTTTTGTTGTTCAGTATTTTAATGAAAAACAATATAAAATGTTTTTTTTTACAGTCTCAAGTTCATTTAACTCTGAACAGTCTGCTCTCTGTGGTAAGTATCTTATTGAAACGTATTATACAAATCTGGAAAACGTTAAGAAAATGTAGTAAAATATGCATCATATTATTCTTTTAGTCTGTGGAAATCTGAGTTTTAAACTAAGTCGATAGATGAAAAGCTAAAAGAGCTGGAAAGCCTCTCAACTTTGTCAAGACTTATTTTGCCTAATTGAATAACACTTTTTATTCTGCAGAGGACGACCCAAAACAGAGGTGGGACTACTCCATGGACAGCGAGGACAGTGCCTCTTTTTAAGCAAGGAAATATATTCATCAAAAAAAACATAAAAGATACAGTTATCTTTACCATTTGAATAAAATGTTTTTTGTATCATTATTGTTATTATTGAAAAAAAATAATAATACCCCGCGACAACAATAATTTCCCTCTAAGAGGGATGAATAAAGTATTTCATTTCATTTCATACAAACATAAAGAAACTGAAGGTGTATGCATTTCTTCTGAAGAGAGGACATAATCTGTACTCTTATTTTTTTAAGGACTTCTAACAAAAAATTTAATTTTTAAATAAACTATTGCCAAAAACAGAGAGTGATTCATCTTTTCTTTCTCATGAAAATACCTTGTAATTTCACTTTAGTGGGTGATCTTTTTCTAAAAATCATATTGGTCCAATAGAATATTTTCCTCTGGGTAGGTATTTCCATGCCATATAAAACCAGTGTAGTAAGTCAAGTTATTTAAGTTACTGAATTATAAACTACTATGGGCCGGATCTATCAAATGTTTGCGCGTCTTAAAATGTGCAAATCTGACAGCACACGCAAAAATATGTTGCAGCTGATTTACTAAACGGACGTGCTAAGGATTGCGCCTCTTACATACCCCAAAATAACACACGCAATCTGTTTTCCACGTTTGCCTTGAATGAACATGTATTCTGGGCATTTCTGCCAGAACGTGCAAAATACTGGGAGGAGCAGATGCAAATAAATCAGCTTTGCGTGCAATGTGATTTACTAAAACTGCGTTGGCTGTTTCTGCGCCTATATTTAACACTTGAAAATCAGATGCAAACTGGCTAAAGTGTCTGGATGAGAGTGGAAGGAGCCTTCTGCAAGAGTGCAGACGCGCTTCAGTCTGATTTACACTATTTTCTGATGATTGGTGGATGCAATGCATTTAGTTTTCATTCTTGAATTTAATAATAATCAACACATCAAAAAAACAACCGATTCAACTTGAGTTTATATAAACGAAACAGAAGATTCACCGCTTAGTTCCAAAGTTATTAAATCTATATATCGTATATGACCATTAGTGTTGATAACATTACTGTTGTTCATATTGCAGGTTGCTTTTTAAAAAAAATCTTTAATTTGCTTGAGGTTTTTGGACACAGCCGCATGTATATTAAGAGGAAAAAAAAGGTTGGATAGACTTAAGAAGTGTTTACGTGCCAGCCAGCTATTATAAGGACCACTTTGAACACCTGAAATAATGCTGAAGGAAGGAGGTTCAAGGCTTCCTTCATCTCGTTTAGCATCAGATACACCGGATCATCATTTATGAAAGAAGAGATATTTCTGTCTTATAATTCTTTGGAACCACACACTTCATGTTTATTTAGTTGTAATGATTTTTATGAATACATTTGAGGACAGTAAGGTGAGTCACATCAGCCTGTGACAACACTTATGGGCCTTTTTCTTTTCCTATTAATGAGCCGTGTTAATAAAGTAACATCTAATGTGATATATAATCTCTGTGTAACATCACATACAGTACCGATCTAGACTCTGTTAAATAGGCCTACTCAGGAGGAAGAGCAGTTGTCTACCAACCGGTGAGTCAAAGGATAAGTTTTAAAATCGCTGCATTGGTTTCCCGTGCATTTCAGGATTGACTTTAAGGTTCTTTTAGTGGTTTATAAATGGCTTAATGGTCTTGGGCCTTCTTATTTATCTGACCTGCTTTTAAATTATGAACTCTCATGGACCTGAGGTCCTATGGTACTGGCCATTTGGTTATACCTAAAGTGAGAACTTTAGGTATTTTGAGGTGGAGTCCCCCAGCCTGACAGAAAAAGACCTCCCACTCAGGTAAGATTGAAACCACTTGAGAGCAGTCCCCCTGACACCAATACAGTTTTCCAATTGTGATAAAAGAGTTGCAAGGTTTACTGTGTCAAAAGCAGCTGTCAGGTTAAAGAGCACTAAAATGGCAGAGCTACCAGAATCAATAAATAAAAGCAGGCCATTAAAAACCTTAAGAACTTAAAGAATACATTGAAAAAACATTCAAATCAAATTTTATTTGTATAGCACCTTTCATACATTAAGCAATGCATAGTGCTTCACATGTTAAAACAAAGAAAAGTTAAGAAAAAAAAAGAATATATACACACACATACATACACCCCCCCTCCCTCAAACCCATATATTACAACTCTAAAAGCATATTGTCTGTCTCCTTAACCACCAGTAAAAAATAACTAAAATATAATAAGATAAAAATAAATGAATAAAAATTCAATGAATAATTAACGGATGCACACCTGGCTTGGGAGGAAACATTCATCAGTATTTATCAGTTTACATCTAGAAAAATGGAGAAAAAAACCCGAGAATAAATGAAATATGCAATCACAGCAAACATAATATAACACCACAAAGAGGTTAGTTTTTATTCATTAAGGACGTCTGTTTTTATTTATTGATGTCTAATGATCTGTAGAGTGCTACACCAATTTTGTTGTTTGCTTGTATTACAGTGACAAATGAAGGAGTTGAATTGAAGTTCTGCACAATGACTCATCAATTTGAGGCAGGTGTGTTGGAGCAGGGAAACATAAAATAAAACATGCCGGATTGTGTCATGTGGCATTCTGGTTAGGTTTGGTTTGCATATGAAGCTTTTCCACGCACTTTGCGCCATGACGTCACTAGGCGGCGGCAGAGCTCTTCGTTTTGAATCTGCAGAACAGTCTGCCTGAGCTCCGTCGGCTTATCAAACTGTGTTTGGGTGTGTTTCAGTTTCAACTCTTCCTCGACAGACGGTGCAGAGGGTTGTTCGTCTCAGCAAATCAATTGTAAACACTTGGAGGTAATTATGTGGGCGTTTGTTACTTTTCTCTCTCCTCGGTAAATAACCTGTAAGCTAACGTTAACCATCTCCGGTGTTAGCTTGTGCGTGTGTTGTTACCATGGTGACGCATCGCGGCAGAGGTATAAGGAATCACAGGAGAGGGCGGCAACAGGGGAAACGTAAGACGGCCAAAGGCTCCAAGACCCGTCCTCGAGTTCCCCGAAAAAACCAGAGGAGGTGCCCACTGACTCGGCTGAAGGACTGTGGTGTGTCTAACGTGAGTCTGTGTGGAACATCATTTACCTTCATAAACATGCTTCGCTGCATCATTTGAGTTTTAATTCTACACAGTTTGTTAGAAGAACAAGCACCTACAAAAAAAAAGAAAAAGAGACGGATGTAGGGGAAATGGACATTTCTCTGAAACTTAAAAGGGGCGTTTGTTTAATTCGGTTATGTAGGCTACTTTCAAAATCTTCAAATAATGCAGTTTATTCTCATCTGGAAAAATTTTCTAAATGCTCATAGCCAACATTTTATATCATGTATTGATAAATATGATCAAGTTATAGTGACCTATTATTTAACTGTCATTAGTGGTGTAATTGGTCTCAAGTACTCCAACTTATGTCCTGCTGTTGAGATGTTGCATTTAAATGAAACATCATTTATCCTAAATAACTTGTTCAGTCTCTGTTCACCCTCTGTCAATTTTAAGGTGTATAGATATGAACATTTGAATGTAAGTGGTTTTTTGTGTTTTAAGCATTTTTATGGCAATAGAATAAAACACAAATTGCTCTATAAAGATTCTGCGAATGTCCCTAAAACACAAACAATCCAGGATGTGTAAAGGATGTTTGATTACCAGCATTTTAGAAAATGTTCTGGGGCTTATTTTCACATTTCACAGTTAATTTGTCCAGTTTGCAGAACGATTAATGAAATGACTTCTTTACTGCTTGTTGGCACAATATAGAAAATGAATCAATGTTTTCTTTGTCAACTATGTAGATGGTAATAATGGCTGACAGTACAAGTATGACACATCATGTTCTTCACAGAGGACTAACATTTGAAGTACTTGCAGGGATTTTTCGCTGAGGACGAAGAACAAGATTACTCTGATTCAGAAACACATGAGGTTCCGCGAGTGAAACCAGCGAGGACTCTCATCAGGTCAGAAATAAAATTGGAAATAATAACTCAGGTCGGCAAGGTCACTGGATCTGTTAAAATCTGCTCTGTTCTTTTTCCTTTGAGGCATTTTAGTGCTTTGTTTCATTCACAAAATGAAGCATTTATTTTAATAAATGTTCAGAAATTTTAATTTCCATTTTAGAGCTTCATTTTTATTCAGGAAACCATTGTCTAAGTGACAGATACACACACTCACAGCTGTATATATTTACCCAAAAAAATTAAAAAGCTAAGACGAAACTTTGAGTAGCAGAATTCTCACAGTCTCTTGTGTTGACAGGAGATCTTCAAGGCTGCGGAGTCCTGCAGGTAAGGACAGTAACATCAACAGTAATCACTAAAAACTACACTATCTGATATTTTTTTTAGAAACTAAGATGTGGGGACCTTTTCCATAAAAACAGTTGGGAACTCAAGAGACCGATATGTATACATCTGTAGTTTTGAGAATTATTTATTTCTCCTCTGATTTAAGTTTTCAGCAGCCAGGAATATATTTGTATTTGTTTCTACAGATTGTGAATTTCCAGCTTTACACTGATACACTGTAGTTTTAGATTTCTGAGGTATTTGTATCTCGCTGAGTGGTGAACCTCGGTCCATCTTTAATTCTAAATGATGCTGATAGTATCTGTAGAACTTCCACTGAGTGGGTTTTTTTGGGCCACTAATGCATTGCCTATCACTTCAGGTGGCAGGAGGGGTGGCTTGAGAAGAAGCAGCAGACCAACCAAACCCACCAGCAGGTACCAGGCCTCCAACAGGTTCAATGGGATCAAATCCAAGTAAGACAGTTCTGTGGTTTTTCATGATGTTGTATTTGGGGCTGAAACTACTGGTCATTTTAGGCTGTTTTTTTTTTCTACGATCATAAGACTCAAGGTTCATACTTTAGGCCTGTTTAAACCATATTACAAAACAGCTAATTTGATCTAAAAATACATTAACATATTAGTATTCTTCTGGTAAAGGTTTCATGTTTTTATCCTGCTTGTACTCATTATACTTATCTATCACATTTAAATCAAACATTAAGGCACTTAATTCACATCAAAGCCTTTATTATCCTTGTAGTGTTTTTGTGAATTATGGGTAAATGAAATCTTGATGACTTTTTCATCTAAACTCTTATGTCCAGTTCAACCAGGTTTGACCCAAAGAAGGTGAACAACATGAAGATTAGGAACAACAAAGAAGGAGTGAGTAACATAGTTTGAGGTATTAACAGAGATTTTCAAATAAAGAGAAATGAGGTTCCTTTTCAGTTGCATTTGTAGTAGAAACATTGACCTGAGAGACTTTCCCAGTCTTGTGTATTTGGTCAGAAGAAACTATTTTTTTTACTACTTTATTAATATTTAGTTTAGTTGCACCTGCCCCTTAGTCCACCATGAGTTGAGTGTTATTATCTATTTAGAAGCCCCCCTCAAAAAAAAAATCATGTTTTGCGATGTGTAGCTCTAAGAAAATCATTTGTATTCTTTCTGTGTAGCTCCAAGTTAAATTGTTTAGATTAATAACAAGACAATTAACGGAAATAATTAGAGTGATTGGAAACCGGCCCCACAGAGGTTGCAGCATGCATAAATAAAAAACGGTGAACATCACCGTATGAAAAGCCTACATCCATTTTCAAGGAAGTACTTGCTTGTTTCAGTAAGTCCATACTAACGATCTGCCAGTTTTACACCAGCTTGGGTCTGTCGTTGTAGACTCTGGACACCTCTTACCTGTTTGAAAACATTTGACCAAATAAGAGATTAAAGAAAACAAAATCTTTAAATTGTTAAGCAGCTGAAGTCGTCCATGAAGCAAGTGGAATATTTTGCATTTCAAACTTCAGTAGTTGATCTTCTCAAGAATTTTGTGATGTAACACTCTGTAAGAAGAGATGATGCAACAGTGGTAGATATGTCTCCAACTTAGTCTCTGTCAACAGCGTGTACTTCAATGTTTCCTGGGATCAAATTGAAATGAGCATATTGTACATGTTTAGAATATAACGCTGTCATTTTTGGGTCATTTTACAAAAGAAAGTTGAAATTGTTGGTTTAAATTAGTTGCTCTTGATGCTTTCTGCCACACAGATGAAGCTACATTTACTTGATTTTATTATCCACCGGTGTATTTCTGCTGTCTCTGAATGCAGCTCTGTTTTAGGCAGAACTGTTGAAGGTTCCTGCTATTTTTACCTCATGTTCAGACTTTGTTTACATTCTGCAGGAGCTTTAAAACCGCATCTCAAACTGTACAAACACACACAGTTATGGTGGGCACTGCCTCTCTTATCAGCTCACTGCGAGGGCGGTGCACCCTGCCTTCCTTCTGCTCTTAGCTCATGGTGGGGGGCCTGCACCTCTATCAGCAGCCACCATATTGGGGGGCACCTGAAGCCGTAAGGAGCACCAGCCCGTGTTTTTGTGTTCATGTTTTTATATCACATGAAGTTTAGAATTTTAGTAGACAAAGTTGAGATATTTTGGTCATTTCGTGGGTTTACACTGTTGCCCGTACAGTTGGAATAATTTTGCTGTCCAGCTTTATGGACTACAGCGTGTTCCAGTCAGTCCCTCTGATTTGATTGACTGAAATGGTCGCAGTGATAACACGTATAAGACTGAATGTTGTAATCAGAGATACCACCTTAATCTTCAAGAAAGGGAGGCAGTTTTACATCCTACATACATTAAAAGACGTGTGGCTGAGATGGCACGTGTTTCTCTGCCTTTACAGTTGTCATGCTGCACTAATCAGCAGCACTGCAACCAACACATTTTTATCTTACTAATTAAAGTGAAATGACGTGACTCTGCTGATTAATATACCAGTCAGAATTTTGGACACACTTTCCCATTGAATCTAATGAGAAAATATATCCAAACTTTTGACTGGTATTGTATGTACATTACCGTACTATTGCAAACACACTGACACTATTTTATGTTTTATTATTCTTGAAAACACAATGAAATAAATTAGGTACTAAAAAAACGCATACATCTAAAAGGTAATTGAAATGAATCCTTTTTTTTTTTACATTTGTCTCTAACACTTGAAAAATAAATCAATTAAATAATGCAAAGCAAATGATGATTTGTTTTCTTTCTGTTTTGCTCGAAACAAAGTGTTCCTATCTGAGAAACAACCATTTAATGTCAACAAAACTTGGCTTAGAAATGAGGGACTTTACAATGGGTTAATTTTTTATAAATTCGTTCATTCATTAATAATTGATTAATCTTGACAGCTTTTTTGCTAAGGATCTAAAGAGTGACCTCTCTGTCTGTTTCTTTTCCTTCGGTTTGGTTGTGCGGCCACAAGTTGAGAACAAATAGTCTGCTTGTTGTTGATCTGATATCTGGTTTCATGAAGAATCATTTGTTTTTTCTTCATTCAACAGCTGCTGGTTTCACTACTTAAAATGACTGATATCAACTTCAATAAGCTGCAGCTAATTAGTGTTTATTGTGTAACAGTGCAACTTTACTGGATAACATGCCAGCTATGTACAGTATGTTTTTATGTCTGTAAAACCTCACCTCGATTCCACTTCATCCCTCAAACCTGGGATGAGTGACGAGGGCAAGGCAGAGTCAAAAATGAATTGAAACAAGATTAAGTCCAAGTCCAATCATAACCCCATTTTTTGTAATCTAATTAAATCCAATTCATGTTCGACTTTGAATTCAAATTATTCCAATTCATTGTAGTTAATGATGAATAGCTTAAAAAAAAAAAAAAACCTTAGCTAAGGAAGCCAGCATATTGCACCGATTCTTCAGTTTGATTAAATCCCTCATCCTAAACATCCTCTCCTCAGATCTGTCCTCATTATCCAACATTTGTTAAACATGACAAAGCTGCATCATCTGTCCATTGTTGTCTCACAGTCTCCAACTTTAGATTTAGGTATTAAATCAAATGCCCACAAGTTTCTCATGCTGTGTTTTTGTCTGATAAATTTTTCAGAAGATCTACTCCAAATCTCATAGAAGACCAGTCCCAGCACAGACAGAGCTCAACAGCGAGGAGGACAACGGTTTGTTGAAATCATGACACTGAGAAGGACTAAAAACGGGGAGACGTATTTATTTTCTTCTTCTGTGGTGTTTCCATGTGCAGTTGATGAGGACAGTGGGCACGGAGCGACTGCAGATGAAGACAGCAACTGCAGTATGAACCAGAACTTTGATGCCAAACTAAGCCAGGCTTCTTCGCTCTATCAGGGGCCCAGCAGCGGTGAGTACCAGCGGTGTTAGAGGACTTTGTGTTTATTCTCTACACCACAATGACCATTTCTAAACGCGTACGTGTTATCCACATTTTCTTTCTGTTAAACATTCCGATTATTGATTTGGTTTACAAAGGTCCAGTGCAGAGAGATTTGTAAAACATTCTCCATTTTAATCTTCCATGTGTCTTGACTTTGCAGAATACTGTGATGTATCAGTGTCATTACAACACTGACAGTATGCTTGAAGCATTTCATTTTAGGACCAATTAGCCACTGATAAACATAAATCTACAGAAAATGACTAGAAGTGATATTATTTAACATGTTAGAGGTCCAGATGCTTTAAAACTTCAAGTTTAAATGATTTTGTTCTCTCTGATGTTGTTTAGAGTTTCTGAGAGGAACCTTTCGGATCAGCGCCTTGGGACCAAACACGACCCGCAGAAGAGCCTTCAGGTCAGACTCTGGGCACAACCAAATGAAATATTATTAGATGAGTAGTTTGATGCCGCTGTTAAATCAGCCCTCTATTTTATCTAAAAAAACAAACAAAAAAACAACAAAAAATGGACTACAAAGCAAAGTACCCCCTGTATTTCATCTAAGACTGTTTTTTCATTTGTTTTAAAGTGACAGTTTGGTCTTTTGGGTGGCTTGTGATTAAAGACCGAAGGTTTAGTTTTGCTATTAGTTTTTTGTGTGAGTTCAGTAATTCGTCTAAATCTGTTGATCAAAAAAAGAAAAAACAGTGCTTTGACAAAATCTCAACTTTCTAAAGTAGGAGACAAACTCATTTAGTCAACAATCATTAAATGCTACCATCATTCCTTTATGTATTACATAGTCATCGTTCTTTTGTCTGAAACACTCACTGTTCCAGTTTTTTGGTTTATTCCTGCTACCAGAGCCACTCAGAGTACATGGTCCAATCAGACTGATGATGACGATGACTCAGATGATGAAGAGGAACAGGCCTCCACCAGGTCAGTAGTCAGATCATGGACATCTTCACTCAGAGCTGGAACACAATCTCTCTCCTGTTCACCTGATCAGACTGATATGCAACTAGCCCTTGATTAAGGTTTTCAAATTAGAAAATGTTTTCATATCAAGTCAAAGGTTACATGTTTTAACTCTACCTGTGAGACTAGCTGAACTATTAAGAGGAAAAACATTTCGGGATATCTTGTTTTTAGATCTTTAAAACAGTTTCTAAACAGCATCAAGTAAAAACCTCAAGCAAGGAAGCAAACATTTTCCTATGAGCTGCTTCTCTTGGTATGGTAAAAAAAACCTTACGCCCACCCCGGTGCATGCTGGTCCTTTCCTTGGTGCCTTATTTATAAATTTTGTCCCTAGAACTGGCTCATGATTAAACAAAGAAACTTAGTTAAATAACCAAAAATATTTTCTCAAAACAAATATCAAAAAGGAACCTAAACTAAATTACCCGACAAAGTTAAACTAATACTGTAATGAGATATAGAACTACTACATTAGGCATCCAAAGCTAACAAAATTCTAAATCAACAGGCCATAGTGTGAAGCGGGGTGTTTGTTATGTATGAAGCTGTTTCTTTGCCCAGAAAAGTGTAAACCGGTACTCTGAGGAGAACTGGTGGTACATGTCTTTAACTCCCATTTTAGAGTTTAAACTGTCCTAAAACTAAGAAAAGTGAGCTGAGATAAACAAGATGGGATTTTACAAGCTCACATGGCCTCTACTGTATTTGCCAGTTCGACTGGCTTTTTTCACCTTCATACAGATTATTGGTAAACTTGGGTTTTTAATTAGTTTGATACCCCTAATGCCTCCTGTTTTTGTTTTCTTATAGTTCTCGCTCTCTTGGTCCGAATGCTAATGAGCTTCTTGGTACTAGGAGAGACAAAATAGCTGCTGGATCACGTTTGGCAGATATTGATCCCATGGCCATCGATCAGTCAGTGAGTTGCAACATATCCTCAAGTCAGTCAGTAAGAAGTCTGTTCACCTCCTGCAACCTCTTCCTTGCAGTTTGTAGAGATTTATAAAAATGGCTCCATCGTTTCTATATTCCTGGCCCGTTCTCCCCAAATTTTCTTCAGCTCTTTGCCGACTATTACATCCTTATTTCTTTGTTTCTTTTCTTCCCTCTACTTTCCAGGTGGGCTTTGACAGTATCGGAGGTTTGTCAGGTCATATCTCGGCTCTGAAGGAAATGGTTGTCTTTCCTCTTCTCTACCCAGAGGTCTTTGACAACTTCAAGATCCAGCCCCCCAGGTGACACACATTGCAGACTTGCACTTGTAAAACAGCCTTTGCTGCTTGTGAATAAAGGAAATACTGGATTTTCATGGACCTGAAACAGAAAAACAAGAATTGTACCGAACAGACAGAATGTAACCCAGACAGCTGGAAAATTCATGAAAAAAACACTAAAGATTTTCTGTTCCTCTCTCCAGAGGTTGTTTGTTTTATGGTCCTCCCGGGACCGGGAAAACACTGGTTGCCCGGGCGTTGGCCAACGAGTGTAGCCATGGTAACAGAAAGGTGGCCTTCTTCATGAGGAAAGGAGCTGACTGCCTCAGCAAGTGGGTGGGCGAGTCTGAGCGGCAGCTGCGGCTGCTGTTCGAACAGGTAACTTCAGACTGATGTTACAGTGCTGCCCCCTGCTGGCCAACTGCAGAACAGACCCTTATGATGGGTTCAGTAACTGCTTGATTTTTAAATACTTTTCACTACTTTCAGAAAGTAGAACTTCTTGGAAGGTTCAAATCAAAAAGCCACCAAAACTAAACTAAATGCAACATCTTTTGCACTTCATTTGTTTTTGTCTAATTTAATATGGCTTTCATTATGAGTTTTTAATCAGGTTATAAAGCATCATTCTTCAATATGAGCGTAATTTCAAATAATCTATGACCTTTTTAGCTGCCCCTCCTAATGGGTATCGGATAGTACTGAAAAGCTAAAAAATGTTCAAGCATTTAGTTCAAAACACATTAGAACAAAATGGAAAAGTCTGTTTTTTTCCCCATTTCTGTTTTCAACAGGCTTATATGAAGCGTCCATCTATCATCTTCTTTGATGAGATTGATGGCTTGGCCCCAGTACGTTCCAGCAGACAGGATCAGATCCACAGGTCTTTGCAATCTTTATTATTGTTGTCTTTTTATACACAGTAAGCATCTCTCACTACAGCCAAACAACTGGTTCAATGGTTTAATGCTAAAACAAAGGCAAATGTCTTTGATTGAGTGTCTTTGATATGAATCGGCTCTCAATTCAATCTCAGTTAGAGCTGAGTCTCCGGTTGCTGGTACCTGAAAGAGATTGAGTTCACATCTCTAACCCAGCTCAGTCACCGGAGCTGTTAAAGGCCCACTATATAACTTATGCTATTTTCTCAGTGACGCGCCCCCTATTGACGGCTAATTCGGCATCCATCTTTTATCCTACATGTAGTGCGGGCTCTCTCCAGACAGTAAAAAACAGTTTTTTCTTGACTCTTGTCTTATCTCTTGCTCTTCTTTGGCTCTCCTTAGTTTCCTCTCTTCTTCCGATAATGTCTTCAAAAATTTTTTTGCTGAATCCGCCAACGTGCGTTCAAAACGGCCAGTTTGTTTACATTCCAGTGCTAGGATGTAATGCATGCGCAAAGCAAAACTTAGCAGGCGGCGTCCCGGATGTGAAAGTTCTATAGTGCGGTTTTTCAGCCGCGGGGCGGTGCTGGGCCGCAACGGCCCTAGAAATGCACATAATAGATGTCACTGTGCCATCAAGCAAGTCCGGAAAGCAGAGTTTTAAGGTCGAAAAGTTATATAGAGGGCCTTTAAGGTCATATGAATGTCTCGGAGGGAATTTTAGAGCATCATTTGAAAAGGTTGCTGATTGGTTTTGAAGATCATGTCCTTCGTTTAGTGGTGGTTGTCTAATCTTGGCATAGATTACTTCTTTTACCCCCTTCAAACCAATAGTTTCTTCAGGAAACTCAAGAAAGGCCAGTAACCACTTCTCTAGCTAACCTCAACCTCTGTCCTGTCTTGTGAAAACTAATAGTCAATGACCTTCCTTTCAATCCTTGCAGCTCCATCGTGTCGACACTGCTGGCTCTGATGGACGGGCTGGACAGTCGAGGGGAAGTCGTAGTGATCGGTGCGACAAACAGGTTGGACTCCATCGATCCAGCACTGCGCCGTCCCGGACGCTTCGACAGGGAGTTCCTCTTCGGCCTGCCAGACAGAGAGGTGACGCTTTAGTTTTCATTATTTCCATATTTATCTTTTACATCATTATAAAATGTATTGCTGCCTCATGGAGGAAAACATAATTAACTTCTTTGTAATTACAGTTTATTTACAGTTCTTGTGTCCACTTTTTTCAATGTTACCATGTTTACATATCATCCAGGAGGCCATGTAGATTTTCTAGGGTTTTAACTACAATCTAATCAGTTGTGATAATCGATATTTTCCTTTTTACTTGTATAATCTGTATTTGTTTATTAATGACTGAATTCAAATAAACTCACCTTCTCTGTGACTCTTTGTATTTCAGTCTCGTAGAGAGATTCTGAAAATCCACACCCGGCAGTGGAAACCTGCTCCGTCTGAGGATTTTCTGGACGAACTGGCTGAGAAATGTGTCGGTAAGAGAGGCTGCAGTGAATTTCTCTTTAGTATTTCATTGTATTTTTTCTTTTTTTTGGCTTGATTAACTTACTGAATCTCCCTCCACTCTCAGGTTACTGTGGTGCGGACATCAGGGCGGTGTGCACCGAGGCGGCGCTGTGCGCTCTGCGTCGTCGCTACCCACAGATATACGGTACCTCCCAGAAACTCTTGTTGGACGTCTCCTCCATCTCTGTCAGCAGCTGCGACTTTGTGGCAGCTATGACAAAGATGTCACCAGCCTCGCACCGCTCCGCCGCCACTCCTACCAAACCCCTGTCACCCGTGGTTCACCCACTGCTGGGGGACGGCCTGCAGCACATCCTGGAGGTTCTGCAGAGGCTGTTCCCACACGCTGAGCAGGGGATGAAGAGGAAGAGGGAACCACGTGAGTCAGACCTGAGGGTTGGAGGCACTGCTGATGGATTAACAAATTACAACTGCTTCACAATTTTTTTTCTATTGCACATCAGATCTTACTTCTGGTGTCCTTGACGATGGTCTGTGTGGAGGAGGTGAAAGCTCCACAACCTCCAGCATCTCTGTACCCTCCATCTCCCAGAGCAGAAAATTTCTGCACTTTGCCAGGTGAGTCCACATTTGTTTTAAGACCAAGATAAATCTTCATCACTGAGTAAAAGAATATGTGGATATATAAGAAGAGATTATGAAGAGAAGTGGCAGGCTTTATTCAAGAGTATTTATATCTTCTGTGAACTGTCAGCATTCATTAAAAGAGCTTTATATCTTCAATTAACTTCCTGCTGTGCTGCTTCCTACAGGAGTGCAGTCAAACAGCCGACGTCTCACCGCCCACGGATGCTCTTGGTAGGCCGCCCCGATTCTGGTCAGACCTCCCACCTGGCTCCAGCTGTTCTGCACGCTCTGGAGCGTTTCACCGTCCACAGCCTGGACTCTGCCGTGTTGTTTGGAATCAGCAGCACTTCCCCTGAGGAAGTCTGTGCACAGGTGACCTCTCACGAAACACCAAATGAGTTTTAATCTGACTTTATTCTTTCAGGAGTTACTGAGTAGTGATGCAGCGCAGACTGTTAGATGTCACCAAAATCCCAGTTTTAATCTGCTCCGTTTTTTTGTTTTGATCAGGCACACAGTCTTTTGAAATTAATTATGTCCTTTATGACCCGTGTTGTGGTCCAAGTTTTGTAGAAAGACAAAATAAACTTTTAGGACATATAAATAACTTATATTTAACATATTTTTTATCTACTTTAGATAATGAATTTTGAGTAAATTAACTCATGAACTTGGGAAAGAGGTAAATTCATCTTTCAAACTGGTTATTTTTATTAATACAACAGATTGAACATCAGTCCATTACTATAGCTATTTACTGTGTATGAAATGCCTGAGGTCGTTGAAATGTTTAGATTATACTTCCTTTTAGCCCAGGATAGTGTTGTATGTTGCTCTGTTTTGTCTGGCAGTCAACATTTAGAAAAGACATGAGCAAGAGAAACAAATATTTTTGAATAAAAAGCTGTAAACTGAAAATGTATTTAATTTCTCTCCCCTAATTATGACTTAAACTATTCATCAGTTTGTAATATTTATGTATCAGGTCCAGCAATTAATTTCTGCACCAGGATTTTCACAGGAAGTTTATCAAGCTGTGTTGAGTTGAAGGTTTAATCTGGAGGTGTGGGACTTTTCAAAACTATGATCAGACCAAGAAGAGAGAGAATGTTGTTGCTTCGACTTTTCTGACCTGCAATTTCTTTTATTTGAATTTAAGTTTAGTTTAACACTTACTGCATCGTTCACACTTTTGAAAACATAGTTTAAATGTGGAAGGCTTAACTATTTTTCATTATAAACATTTAAATAAGATTTACAGCACTCAGGGACTCTTTAAAGCCATTGAGTGGTGACAACTGGGCCCTGCAGCATGACGGATGACAATAAAATGACAATTTTTTTAAAATATGCAAAACTTGGGATAATGATAATAATAATAATGTGGCATTTTCAAAAGATAAAGAACTAACTGAATAATGAATAAACAGGTTTTGTTGTGCAGGAATTCAGTTAATAGAAAGTCCACCTCTCTCTTGATCAGGTGTTCTGCGAGGCCAAGCGGACGTCTCCCAGCATCCTCTACATCCCCCACTTGCAGCAGTGGTGGGAGACGGCAGGGTCGGCACTCAGGGCGTCTTTCCTCAGCTTGCTGGGCAGCATCCCCTCCTTCTCCCCCATCCTCCTCCTCGCCACTTGTAGCTTCCCCCATAAAGAGCTGGACCCAGAGGTGAGGACTAAATTTAGGCACAGAGGAAAGAATAGAGAGTGGATATAAAACCTTTTCCTCCCACATTCACTGTAGACTTTAGCTGTTTTTCTCCACAGGTAGACAGACTGTTGAAGAGCTTTTCACCTTTTTGATAACACCAAACTAAGAGATAAAGCTTCAACAAAGTGCTTTGATGTTTATCTTGTTCTTTCCACAGATTAAATGTCTATTTCGGGAGGAGTATGGGGAGGTTTACACCCTAAGTGTTCCTACCCGGCAGGAAAGAACCAACTTCTTTCAGGATCTCATTCTGAACCAGGCAGCTGAGGCTCCACCGTCCAACAGTAAAGCACGTATGTGACTCTGAGTTGGTCAGATGTGTTTTTATTTTGCTCAGAAAAGAAAATGCACTGCTCTGAAGAATTTAAGTTGTCATACTTTTAACGTTACTCTTCCTCCCTCAGAGACTGAGGCCACAGAAATCCTCCCTCTGGCTCCACCGCCTCCCCCTCGTGAGCTATCGGAGGTGGAGCTCCTTCGTCTGGAGGAGCAGGAGGAGGATGTATTAAGAGAGCTCCGCCTGTTCCTCCGTAACGTCACAGAGCGTCTGATGCTGGACCGCCGCTTCAAGGCCTTCACCAAACCCGTTGACATAGAGAAGGTGAGTGGATTTGATTTAATATTCTGAAACAATCGGTATGAAAGCAGAAATTCAGAGTGGAAGTGAAAGAAAAATAATTCAAGCCAGCATGGATGTGGTGGCAAAAAAGGTTAAACAGTATTAAAGAAGAAGAGTCTATCCTGAACACAGAAGCTCTGCAGAGTTAATAATCTTCCTCAACCTCTGAAAGGAGTCCTACGTATAGTTGTCCCCTGTTAAAGCTAAAATAGGCCATTAACTGGGCTCCGACTAATCATATCATTACCACAAGACTATAATTGCGTTTCCATTACACTTTTGTGAAATAATTCTGTATCGATACGTCTGTAAAACCACCTCATGAGAGCGTAAAACGTTTTTGCAATATTTTAGAGGTTTTTTTAAATTTAGGTGTTTCCATTACCAGATTTTTATTGCGATATTTAGGTTTTGCGCAATTCTAGAGGAAATGGAAACAGAACTTATGACTTTCATTTTACTGCTATCTTAGAAACATTATGTCATGCACAAACCTCTCTGCACTACACCTGGCAGATTGAGGTGTGACAAGCTTATCTGCAAGGAAGATATATAATATACAAGGAAGAGTTCACATTTTGGTACTCATGGTGGAAAAAAGTAAATGAACCCTCAGATGTCTGTTTGAGTCTATCTTGGTAGTCAAATACTTGAGATTTTGCTTGCATATACAACATAAAAAAGGTTTGCATTTTTTTTTCAACTTCACCTACATGACCTGATGATTATTTTTTCTCTTTAACCAACTTCATTAACATATTGAACTCAAATTCACAGAAATCATCAAATCTGAATTGAAAAAAGTTCACAACAGCTGATTCTACCACTTTTTTCCATAATGATTTAAAACACACAAAAAAAAAACAGATAAATTGAAAGAAATGTAACGCCTGATCATTCCATCCTATCCCTCTTTTACACTCGGATACAATAAATATTTTTGTGCTATCAAATTTAAACCATCATATCTCCGGTTTTAAGTAAGGGGGGGAAAACGACAGATCTTTCTTCTAATGTTTTTGGTGAAACACCAAACATGTCCTGTCCTTCATCTCCTCCAGGTCACGGACTACTTCATGGTTGTCAAGGAGCCCATGGACCTCTCCACACTGATGACCAACATTGACGAGCACAAGTACATCACCGTCGGAGAGTTCATGTCAGAAGCAGACCTCATCTGGCAGAACGCTCTCGAGTACAACCCAGACAGCAACCCAACAGGTGAGACCACTGTATCATCCCGAAGAGCCAGACTGATTTCAGCACACTCAACACAAATCAACAGCTCTGTATAGACAAAATATTACTGGTGAGTTGTTATGTTTTCATTCCTCTTCCACCGGAGCCCAGGAGGTAATCATAACGCAAACAGGCTCATAAGACTATTTCAGCTTTAAATCAAACGACAATCTGTTTTTTTGTTGTTTTTATTGAACACATTGCATCTGATTTACTGCAAAGCAAGTAGATGTCATTTGGTTTTGACCAAAATGTGATTTGGTGAGTTTAATGAAGTGGATTTAACAGGTGAAACAGAAACAGATTTACCTGTGCACATTAGAAAAGAGATGAAAACTGATAAATGATAGTAAAATAACCTCACAGCTGATTTTATGTGAAACTGTGTGTTTGTCAGACCGCCACATCCGTCACCGTGCGTATGCTCTGAAGGACGTGATTCGAGCCATCATCAAAGATGAGCTGGATGAAGACTTTGAGAGAATGTGCGAGGAGATCAGGAAGTCTCGTATCAACAGAGGTGAAACCTTCTTCTTCTCTCTCTGCTCTGAGCTTTGGTTTATTGAGTTGCGGCAAGAAGCTCTAAGATCATGAAACACAGGATGTCGGTCAGAAAAGTTTTGTGAAAGACAAACTAACATCAAACCTAATCTTTTTGGTGGCAGAGTTTTGTGGGACCGGGGCACACCGAGTGCACATCAACCGTGTCTGCAAAACCAAATATGTGCTTTTGTTCCTTTAAAAGGAATCCAAACTTATAGGTGTTGAGATATTCAACATATTCTAAAATATGTTGTTAAAAGCATCAACTATTTCTAACGGGAAAGCGTAAACAAGTCCCAGGTGTCTTAATCTATTCATCATGATATATCCTGCAGAGTTTTGATGTTTCATTTATTAATTGCTTTCAAGAAAGTTATACAAACACAGCAGCTCTCAGTCATGTGGTGCAACGCTTTGATTATTTCTTTGATTTAGCTCTGACCAGTGTGCAGTGAACCCGGGAGGTATTCACACCTCTGATGCACAGACACAACAGACTTTGCTCAATTCTTATCTTCCAGTCTTTGATCTTCTTCATCTTGATGTTCATTTCAACCAATGTCTATAGTCTTGTCCTCACCTCTCTTGCTGCGATTGGGTTGAAATTAGGGGGGGAAAAAGCGACAAAAGTCACATTTATCTTACTAGAACAGTTCAGTTTCATTTTACACGACTGCTACCCATAATTCATTGCAGTATAAACAATAAAAGCACACTACTGATGTGTACTTGTGCTGCCTCTAGCGGTACACTGAAGATTTGCTGATACCAACCAATTTACAAATCGCACAGAGCATAGACTGTAAATTACAGAAATTATTTTTGTGTTGTCCAACAAAAAACATCATATCTCTGGTTTTCTGTGGTCCATCAGTGTCACATTAAAAACTGGGAGAAAGTTTCAGACCTGGTCTACCAGTGCAGCTGACAGCAGTGCTCCAGATGACCTGGTTTTTTAGTTACAGCGTTGTGAAAATGTCATCCAATCATGCCGTGATGATCACTGATCCAAGGATAGTGTCTCCGCCTTTACACCCTAATCTGTAAATTTTGAGAGATGGATGGAGAGTCAAATCTGAAAAGAAGCTAACATCTATTGATCCAGGTATCACAAGACTGTTCACAGAAGTTGGAGCATCCCCTCTTATCAGGCTCAATGACAACAGTTTCTCCACTTACTAACCTGCTGGTCAACTTTAACATGAATTTTAAGTAACCAGATATTTTTCACTTTGTTTGTTTGTTGTTTGTTTGTTTGTTTACATAAAATACTCACTTCCTACTATTCATGTGTGAAGACAGATTTATTATCTGTCAGGGGGTCTGTCATAACACCGGCATGACTGAATCATGTGACATTTCCACTGTGTTTTCTTTCAATTCAGATTTGATGATTTGTGTGTATTTTTGGTCCCGCTATGTCAGTAAAATAGGTCAAAGTAAAAAATAAAAAAGATGAGATCAGAGACTTTAGATTGTGCTGAAAAAAGTAAGATACCAAACATGTGTGTGGTAAGCTTTTAATGTGGTGTATAAAGGATTCAAACAACCATAATAGTCTCAGACCCCCCAGGGTTGTAAGGACTTTCCCTTGAGTTTTGTGACAAATGTCAGTTCTGGCTATAAACTGCTTTGTCAATGATAACGACAATAAATAATATTTTTTGTTTGGATCTAACATACCTCTGTTCGACATGTGCCTGATGGAAAAGTGTAGATGTCTTCTACTGTATTTTAATGTCAGTCATGGTTCTTGGAGAGCCTGATATCTTGAGATCGTACATGATGTTAAAAGGTTTGAGAACCACTCCTCTTTCACTATAACTGAACATATTGAGTGTTTTTTAAATATAACCCAGACTGGTGTTGATTTGTTAAACCAATCAAGTCTTTGGAGTTTAGGTTATATTTAATGTTTCCCTGCTACGATGATAATAAAAACATGGACATAATGTGATTCAAGAATACTGCAAATTAAATTTCTTAAAAATTAATACTCTTCAATATTTAGACATTGCTATCCAGTTTAAGTTTTTAGACAAATAAAATTGAATTCAATTTAAAAACATTATAATATTAATCAAATAAAAACGCTATTTTATAAATAAATTGTGATGCATCATATCTCTGGAAAATAACTTCAATGATTAGCAAAGGTTTTTGTGGTGAACCAAAAGGGTCAAGTTCACTTCTTGCTGCATTCATTCAATAAGAGGGAAATCAGGGTGAATTTGTAATCACATGTAGCTGCAGAGTTCTAGCTACAGAGCAGGAGAGGAAGAGGCAGAGGAAATGGAAATGTCAAGAGCAGATGAAGGGATTAAGTGGAGAGTAATGGAGGTTCAGAGGCACTCAGCCCTGCGTTTTCTGCTCTGTATAATGAAGCTTCCTCTTCTCTCTACCCTCATCCCCAACCTCCACCTGACTTCTCTTTCCAGCGCGTAAGAAAAAGCGTTACAGAAAGCCCCGAAAAACCAAGTGGAGCACTGGTGTCATTCCCAAACCCAAGAAAAAGAAGCTACTTGTCCAGACTTCGACTTCCTGTTCCTCCATGTCCAGCCAAGCTAGTTCCGAGTCAAGTACGGATGAAAATGGAGCTGTTGAAACCAGCGAGGAGAGTAGTTCTGCTGAATCAAGCTTATCCAGCTGGTTAGACAGCAGCGATGAGGAGGACAGCCTCCTGACAGACACCATGACCAGGTACCACCTCAGCTTAAATGCTGTGGCAGGATTCCAGAACGGCCTGATGAACGGCTACCACCACAAGCCGCTCAACATTAAGCTGGATGGCCCCGAACGGAGGCCAGACGTCGGGCATCAAACCAAAACCTCGAAGACTGCCCCAGCCCCAAAGAAGACGTTAAAGGGCGGCCATTTGAACAAATTAGGTCTGTATTTCTAATAAAGATACAGAGCAGGAACTGAACATCTTACCCTACTAACTGGTCTTCACCGGACTGCCGCTGAGCTTCAGAGCAAATGAAAAGTGTTTTGTAGTGAAGTCAGTGCTGCTGCTTCTGCTGAGCAAGCTTTAACAGGCCAACGCTTCCCGCTCACACACACAACTCTGGGCATCGAGCCAAGCTGACACAAAGCTGAGCTGAGGACAGAAGCTCTCTGATATCCCAACACAGAAATGTACACTTGAAATCCTTAAAGATGAGAATTTTCTTTGGTTTAGTCTTTATGAAATCATTTACATTTAAAATAAGAGGATGTTGCGATAACAGGTCTTCTTGTGGAGTTGCTGTTTTCCTTGTACAAGATGAAATAATTCATCTTATTTTAACTAATAACATTGATTATTTTGATTAATTAAACAGCTTGTGCATGTTTGCTGTGTGAACCCTGCTGAACCCCTGATAAACTTAACTCTTCCACATTTAAGGACTAAACAAAGTAAACAACTCTGCACTTCCTCTCCATGTCTTCCTTCTCAGAGGGGAGCAGAAAGCCCGAGATGAGAACCAACAAGAATGCCTTACAGCAAAGGCAGCAGTTCAACAGGGACAGATCTGTGGAAGTTCCCAAAGATGGGACACCACCGCTGGTAGTGGATCATAACAAACTGAAGGTGGGGCACTCAGGTTGTATTTTAAAACCATTCGAGGACACAAAAGGGTGTTTTTTTCCCATGAATAATACTTCAGCAATAATGAATTATGTTTCATGCATCACAAAATTGAGTTTGCTGCTTGTAATAAACAAATAATAAATGCAAAAACTTTTGAAAAGTAAAAAAGACAAGTAGGAAATGATTCACAGGTCAGAAACAGGAGACTTTGGTGTCTCGATGGGAGTTATACAGTGGCTTCATTATCGTTTCCGGTTGTTATACTTGGTGCTTTTCAGGATTTGCTGAACAGAGCTGTGGCTAAAACAGAGGGCGCCGAGGTGGAGCCTCTGGAGAAGCTTTATGCTCTGCTGGCTCAATGCATCTACAGACACAGAAACAACTACAACAAGACGGAGCTCATTAAGGTACAACAACTACACACAGCTTATCTTTTATATATGAACCTTTTGTAAGTGGTATCACATTTACAGGAGGGCAAAGATCATGGTTCTGTGCTGGCACTGTTCATTCTACCTTATAAAAATGTTAACTAACTGGTGCAAAATTGTCTAAAACAGGTCAATTAGGAGACTAATGTTTTGATATATTTTTAATTAGTATCCAGAGCATTGATTCATCTGTTCATTCAAATTTGCTTGTGTTTTTTTAGGAAATGAAGACAGAAATCGACAGCTTCTCCTGAGCTGATCTTAATAAAACCTAAATCTACTTAAATGTAAAAATGTTTATTGCTCTTGTTTTTGCATTTAGGTACGTTCATAAAGCACACTGGAACTCCATGATACCTCAGTATTTATTATGTCAGAAACTATTTATTACAGAGTATTTATTCCTGTTATTTATTTTGTTTAGGACAGCTATTTATGACCATGCAGTATTAATTAATCTAATCGGGATGTGAGCATTAATAAAATTGTGAATTATGAATGAAAGGTTAAAAAGATAAATCATTGAATGTGTTTTTTGTGCAAGATTCCACAGAATTGCAGCTTGTTTGCTCACCAAAGGCTACAGTTACATTCACACTTGTTTTTGGCACAGAAAAGAACGTTTTTGCTCATCTTTTCTTTGATAACTCTTATTTGCTATTCTAGCTTAATATTACTGTTGAAACTGAGTGTGGTTTTTTTTGTGTATTTTGATGTTAATGCGTTCTTAAATCATCGTGAAACAAACTATTTAACAGGTTGAACTACAGAACTTTAAATAACTGGGAATAAACATGCACTTTAAAATGAATTTTTGTTCAAAGGTTGTTTTGCATTGCTTTGTCTTAAATGTTGGAGGTCTTCCTCCACCACTGTTTAGAGGTTAAAGATGCTCATGAGTCTGGTTCAGCCTATCACTGTCCGGTCTTGCGTAACTCCATCAGCAGTTTGGTGGCCTACTTCTGCGATGATAGTACACAGCTGAATCGCTGCATGCTCTTGTCCCCCTGACGTAAGGACGCACATGAACCCTCAGCCCGACGCTGATGTAGGGAGGAAAAAAAAAAACAAATAAATGTGACAAATTGACCTCACGCCAACTGACGTTTCCGCTTCACAGCTGCCTTCAAAATAAATGCTCGTCAGATATCGGTGTAAATTGTTTTAGCCATTTGACATACAAGCGCATCAATAAAGAATAATTCAATTTTACGAACAAACAAGAAAAGTCTGCTCAGTTTTTCTGAATGAGTGAATTTTGTTTTTTATAGTTTGTTGCTCTGTCTGCATTATAAACAGGCTACTTCATTGCTTCGGCTACTATTGTTTCCACCAGAAAAGCTTCAGCATGTTAAGCTGACAAACTTTATCAGTTTTAGGTTTTAATTCATTTTGGCTTCGAGTTAGTAAGACAGCCTACTCACGTCTCATAAGTTATGTAGATGATAGTTTGTGACTTTGCGCAAAGCACCTGGACTGCGCGGTTGTTCAGACCTGTCCTGAAACCTGTCCTTTAAATCTGACTTTAGACTGTCTAAACAATCTAAGCAGTTCAGAAAAACACACACACAACGAAGATTTTTGAAAACGAAAAATTATTTTAATGTAAAACTATCTTTTTTTTTTTTATAAAACGCTTTTCAATAAATAATTAGAGGTGTTATGTTAAGTGTTCTTTAATTGTTTCTTATTCAATGAATTATAATAACTGCACGTCTACAGTTTAGTTTGACTAAATTTAGTTTATAAACCTCGAAAATTTTATAAAAATATTAAATGTTTTATTAATCCCCTCAGGGAAAATGTTTGGGACTTTTAATTTGGAACACTCAAACCGGATGTACTTCTTGGCCGTTGCTAGCTTCCAGCGGCGGCACAAAAATGGTCATCGTTGCTTTCGGTGAACTATCTGTGCCTTTTTTATGAAACTGACGTTTCCTTAAGCAAAAGCAGCAGATTATACAATGCCAGTTGGAGCGGGGCAAACAGAAACCGGAGCTATCGGACGGTAGTCCGCGCATGACCAGCCGTTTGAGAAGCTCTATCTTCGGTTGAGGCAGATGGGATCCTCGGTGATATTGGGTAAAAGGCGGAAGACTGCGTATCAACAGACCGACCCAGAGATGCTACATGGCTACAACCGTTAGCAAGCGTACTGTTTGGTCCAACATGCAGGTAAACTGGAGCCAGTTGAACAGGTAAACACGCCGAGCTGGCAGCAGAGAGTTAGCAGCGTGTACACGCTTCGTACCCGCCGCCACTCGTGCAGACTTGGTTCCTTGTCACTGTTGAGCTAGCTAACATTAGCTAAAGGGACATTGTCGTTCCTTTTAGGTATTTCTCGGACAGCAAGCTAGCAGAGACACGGAACATTTCAGCTGAGTGTGTTTATTAACATATCCTGTGTTTTCTGCGTGTGTGGTTCATAAGACGTGTTGTTCATTAAGCTAGCAACAACGTGACAAATTGGAACAGCAATATTTTCTGCAGTCAAATGTCTCTGTGGCTTACATGTTATCAGTTATCTGGTCCAGTTACTTACCAATTAAGAAGTTGTGGCTCCTCTGAAGGGTGACTAGATAAAATCAGAGAGGTGTGGAGATGATTTACAATTGATTAAAAAAAAAAAAAAAAAACTTTCTCTAATCCAGAGAACTTTATCATGTTTGCCGTTATTTAGATAAGCCTTCACCGTGTGAGATGTTTGGTGAAAGTCTTTTTTTTGGAGAAATTGCTACAATTCACACAAGCTTCTTAAATTTGGGATTGACAAATATGAGGCCAGTTAATTTGACGGAAAATTCGTAATATTGATATTTAAATTGAAAATTAAAGATCATGAAGATTAACCAAAGAACAATTAAAATAATTCAGACTTTTTAATTTTATTTTTTTTAACCTAAGAAGTGTTTTCAAAACAAAATTTCTCATTACACAGGATGAGAATAACATCACCTAATATAAAAGTGCAATGCAGAATGAGAGAAAGGATAGGCAAGGCAAGTTTATTTGTATAGCACATTTTTAGGTTCAAGACAATTAAAAGTGCTTTACATAAAACATTAAAAGCATTACAGATAAGAAAAAAAAAAGCAGCTAGAATTACAATGAATCATTTAAACACAAAAACAATCATTAAAAAGATTGAAAGCAAGAGAAGTTAAAAGTTACCGTGCAGGTTTCATGCATAGATGCATGAGAATAAAGTTTGTGCTTGAGTCTATTTTTAGACTCAAGCCCAACCTGGTTCTAATTTCTGGGCTGTGTTATTATGTTTTATTATTTTGCTATACAGCACTTTAGTCACAATCACATTTGTTTTTTTACAAGTGCTCTGTAAACAAAGGTGATATGGTAGTATAAGTTGAATTGGTGAATTATTTAAATGGTACTTTTATTTTGACTAGTGTATTTGACACTTGTAATTCAGTCACTACATGGTGTAAACCTTTTAGTTAGACAGAGAATGTACTTGCTTTTGATTATGGTTACGGGTGTTTGTCATGGCTACCTTGGGTATTTTGGATTTGTTTGAATTGTCATTTGTGCACATCCTCAGAAATGACAGAGGTAAAAATGATTTAAAGGAGCTATATCATGCTTTTCCAAGCCTGTCAAAGTCAGCTTTAGGCAATTATATGCTATTTTAGCACCC
>JBBBVU010000018.1:22436411-22465419 GCA_037177055.1 Atherinosoma microstoma
TTTTTATGAGTAAATAACACACTAACATGGTTAAAAGCTCATAAAAGTCCATTTTTCATGATATAGCTCCTTTAAAGTTTTGAAGACAAGTTTGCCACCACCTTTACAATGTTTAATTGCAGCTGCACAGTGACAGATATGCTGGTCACAATAACTGGCTAAAGATCAGTAATAATTGACATGTAGACATGCAAAAGTAGTTGAAAATAAGTCCAAGACTGTTGCGTCCATGCATGGATGCAGATGATGAAGAAACGAAGTGGGCATTGTGCCAGTAGGGTGTTTTGCCCAACACCCTCATTAGACACACCTGAGTTGGCTCAGCAATTTCACCAAACACTGGTCTACTTAGACAAATTTCCCACAAAACCTCCTTTAATTGTCGCCATGTTAAACATTTTGTTTACACCACAGGTGTCACACTCCGGTCCTCGAAGACTTACTATCCTGCAAGTTTTTTTATGTTTTCCGCCTCCAACACACCTGACTGAAATTAATGGGTCATTGTGAAGAAGTTGACAAAAATCTATTGGATCCTTTTAATTTGATCAGGTGTGTTGGATTAGGGAAACAACAAAAACCTGCAGGATAACGGCCTTCGAGGACCAGACTTGGACACCCCTGGTTTACACCCTACAAATTCAGCAACTCTCTCGTCTCAGTTCTCTAATGCGCCCCCTAGTGGAATCCTCAGGTAACAAGTGTAATAGACGAGCAAGTATACGAACTGTTGCGCTCACAGCAGAGCCGGTTGCCTACATGAACGGAAAGTTAAAAAGCAAGTTTATTCCCAGCCTTTGTTCAAACTGCCATTAGAAAATGAGTAAAGACTTCAAAATAACAGTTAAAAAGTGTCACCAGGACAAAAGCATCCAGATATCTATTTGTAAAACTTTCTAAGTCTTTGTCTAAAGACATAAGTTGATAGTAAAACATTGTAGTGTCAACTGGAAGTGGCTGATATTATTCATACCTAAGGCATGGGATACAACATCAGTCTAAAGTCCGTCATCCAAAATCCCACTTGCATTCTGAGAAGTTTAATACCTGATTGTTTTTGTTCATATTCTTATTATAATTGATAGAATACAAAGAAATCCAGTTTTAGTTTAGCACATTGCTTGGTGACGTCTTTGAATGTCTTTTTTTTCCCAACCAAGACAACAAACATCAAATAATAAAATGGCTTGATTTATTTAATTTTAAATGTTGAAAATTACAAGTCATTCGTTCTGTTTTACAGATAAATAGAAGCAAGTTTCATACAGTACCAGTCAAAAGATCGGATGCACTTTCCAATTAAATCTAATGGGAAAGATTAAACTTTACCATTAGATTAGCCTGAGGAAAGGTTGGGTTAGATAAAAAGTTTAAGGGGTATAAAAAAACATTTAAACTAATTTTTTTAAAAGTCTTGTTTACATCCACAAATGTTGCAAGTGAATCGTCTGAGACTATTTTACTAGTACTGTTAACTGTGACCTGTTATGTGCTATGATCTACTCTTAATTAGTCAATAACTTATTTTAATCATTTTGCTAAAGTGTCTTCAAAGATTTTAGAACTAAGTCATGTCGTATTAACCTGGAAAGTGTACATTGAGAGTCATTACAGATCGTTTACCAAAAAAAAAAGCAGTCTACAGTTAAATTGACTGCTTCTGAGTCCACAGCTCTCAGTGGTTGTCAGATGAATTTATTCTGTATGGTTTTATAATTTTAAAAGTTTAGAAACTTCAGAACTAGATGTCTAAACTAATACTAATCAATTGTTGCTTTCTCCCCCTTCAGGATTTAAGGATAACGGATGAATCATTTTCACCAAGAGCATCTTTCTTTATGGAACCACAACAGAACAGCTTGAATTAACTTAAGTACTTCGCTAAGTTCTCAAAATCTCAGGATGGCGAGCAGGAGGAAATCCACCATCCCCTGCATGGTTCCTCCCAGAGAAGCAATAGACTCGGATCAGGAGATGGAGGACATCATGGGCGCAGCGGATCCCGAGGATAGCAACGGAGTGGCGACTGCCTCCTGTGACATCTCTGCTCCTCTGGAGGAGCGAGGTGAGGACACTGACGTCAGACAGGACGTGGCATCAGAACAATACCTGGACTCGAGCGCGGCGGAGGGAGGCTACGAGTGCAAATACTGCAGCTTCCAGACATCCGATCTCAACTCGTTCACCATGCATGTGGACACGGAGCATCCTGATGTCGTCATTAACGCCTCTTACGTTTGCATGGAGTGTGGCTACTACACAAAAAGGTACTGTATTCATGTGCATGTTCAAACCTCATACTTGCTCAGCATCCTTATTGCAAGGCTTTTTGTTAAAATTGTCTGTGCCATGCCTTTCTTTCCTATATTCATGAAATGTGTTTCTAATATTTTGCCTCCCTCATTCATGCTAATAAGATGGACTAAAATCTGAGCCTGATGTTGAATGAAGTGAGATTCTTGCAGTACTGTCGATACTTGTGAGTAATATTTTGTTATTTACCCATAATTCTCAGTTATGACTCTCTTCTGGCCCACAACTCTCGGTCACATCCGGGTGAGGACAACTTCACACGTACAATGGTGAAACGAAACAACGAGACCATCTTCCAGCAGACAGTCAATGACCTCACTTTTGATGGCAGCTTTGTCAAAGTGGAGGACGACGAGGCGGAGGAGATGTCCCGCAAATCCATCCCCCTCAGTAAGACCCCCATCATGAGGATTAAGAGCCGACCAGAACCCAAGAAGTTTGCCCATGCGCACAAAATGACTTTGGAAGATGTCATCAAAGTGGAAAGTGACGAGGATGAGAACAGCGAGCCGCCAACACTGTCGCCTGCCCCGATGATCCCCGCTGCAGCCCCTTGCCTCATCCCCGTATCCACGCCGGTGCAGGTCCAAGCTGTCCCACAAAGCATCATGGTAAACAGCTCCAACATGCTGCAGATCAAAGGTGGCTCAGGTGGCAGCGGGGCCGTCCTGCCCCCAGGGACTCTGGCTCAGGTTCTGTCAGCTCTGCAGACCCAGCAGAGCAGCACTCAGACACAACTCCTCATCCCCATCAGCAGCATCCCCACTTATAACACAGCCATGGACAACAACGTCCTACTGGCCAGTGCCTACAACAGGTAACCACACTTGGAGTTTTTTCTCTTTTTTTTTTTCTTTCTATTCTACTGCTTGACTTCAGGATTTCTGCACAGTTTAGGATGTTAAAGGTGTTTCTGTAAGTTTGGGGTTCCAACGATTCATTTGTAACTGTAACTAAATGTTTTTTTGTCTGTCCAAAACGGGTGTCTCTTGTAAATGAGACTGTCTCTCAATGGGACTTCCTGTATAAATAAAGGTTGAATAAATAAATGAAATGATTTTTAACAACTATAACCATTAAACATCTTTTCATCACAAAGAAAGTAGAAACACATGACAGCTGACACTATTAATATAAATTCATTTTTTGCTATTGAAAAAAATTGGGGGAGGAAAAGAAGATGATCTTTCTTTTTATTTTTATGACAACTGACCAATCGCAAAAAAGGCCCAAAAAATTGGATAAGTTGGCTATCACAGATATCTCTGGTGGGGCAAAATAGGCTCTATTCTGACTTAATCTCAATAACAAGCAGTTTATCGGGAGAGCGGTACATTTATAGCTTCAGAGTTGTAAGGATTATATCCTAAAGGAAGCACTTTTAAAACCTTTAAAAAAAAAACATTGAAATTCAAGGGTTTTTAAAGTTTTCCAGTAGGGAATTTATTGAAAATGTATCTTCATCGTATTGCTATATCTGCATATACTACATTTTCCATATATTGCAAGTAATATAATCATTTTGATATTTAACAATGATATTGCATATCACAAGTTTTCTTGACATTGCACAGCTCTAATTTCCTGAAAAAATCCTGTCATTAAATCAACCCCCCTCATGTGTTTTGTAATCTCCAATGAAGCAAAATACGCCTACAGAGTGGTGTTTTTGTTATGTTTGGTTCATGTCTACGTGTACACAGACATTCATATAACCTAGTTGTTTTTATGTCCTAATTTTCCTTTTTGCTTTATTCAGATCTTACTGATGCTGATAAGAATTACCTCTATATAGCAACTCTGGAAAGTTGAGAGATGCTGACTCTCTTGAGAATCTGTCAGATCTTCGAAGAAATAGATGAATGCTGTGAAATTTCATAAGCTTATCTAAACAGTGGTGATTATTATAATTAAAGCTAGAGGTGGTCAAATAAAACAGTTAAGGGGGGCAGGCAGTGGATGCATAGCTGTAAAAGACACTGAACTTGTTGTGGTCTTAGTGTCTGGTTTTCCTTTTTGTAAGAATCAGCAAAAATCTTAAGACAGCATCACTCTCCTGTAATTTCCACACCAGATTAGATGTAATTGCGCTGCTGTTTTCTTGCATTTAACTCCCAAGTCAGTGAAATTCTTACAAAAAGCATCTCATTGGTTTATTGTCGCAGGTTTCCTTATCCCTCTGTGTCAGAGATCATGGGCTTGTCATCACAGACAAAGTTCAGCGAGGAGCAGATCAAGGTCTGGTTTTCCGCACAGAGGCTCAAACATGGAGTCAGCTGGACACCTGAAGAGGTTGGTGTTGTACAAGAGGCTTTCTCACCAAAACCACTTTATTTCACTATGTGGATTCTGAAACTATCGCATCTTTTTTTCTTTGTTACTAAAAATTCAGACCCAGTGGCATGCAGACAGCAACGCAGATCAGTCCTGCCTTCCAGTTGCAATGATGAGCCCCTTAGTGACTTTTGCCCAGTCTCAAAATGAACCAAACAGTGTCAGTTGAGGACGCAGCTAAAACACCTAATTGTTTCAGTCTTACTTGAGGGCAGAAAAAAAGTCTTGCAGCAACACAGCGTTACAGCAGTTCTTAAACAAGGAGTTAAGGGTTTCCTGGATTAGTGGGCGTGTCCTCAATCACTCATAGAAATGACTTTTATGTTGTGTGCATGCCAGAAAGCATAGCCGGGACATCTCACTGGATTAGATGGAGCGTTACAATCCGGCTTCATACAGTTCCAGTGTGTCCTTTTTAATAATTAATAATGACTGTATTGCAGAACCAGAGAAGTTGTGATGTTAACAGGGGTTGTTGGCATGTACTATGATGTTTAAAATGTGCATCTCATATGCACCTCTCATACCACCTCCCCAGTTATCCATTAATAACACAGTGTTACACATGATGACCATGCCATGTTGAAATATTTAAACTTGTTTCAGGCTTTTAAATCCTGCGGCATCATAGTCGCTTACATTATGCTTCATCTCAACTTCACGCTGTCATTTGGCAGTCCCGACGTGATGTGTAAAAAATCACCTGAGGCAGGTTTGTCGTACATATGTTCCTCCCCCCTGTACCGGCTCAGAGGTGGGTAAACTCTGACCCCCATTCTGCCACAGCCCTTTCACAAATTGCACCAATCCACAACAAAGGTGCATCTGTAGCAAGTTGAAAATGCTTGTGGAAGTTGTTAGAGATATTCTAGTGTAAGAGAAAGCAGTGCTGTGGGTTTTGTTTGGGGGGAGCTGTTCATAACTCTTGTGGATTTTCAATCGCTGTCGCTGTTTTTAGCTGCTGTAGGATCATCACCCCAGACTAAGCAAGCAGGTGTTGATTTTATCAGAAATCAATACAAATCTATTATTTTCTGTTTATCCTAGTTTACTCTGCTTGTCTTTTTTTCATGACCAACTTCAAGTAATTTTGTCATCAATAAATTTTGTTATCTTAAAAATGTCACATAGCAAAAACCTATGAAAACTTTCTGTAATGGATGTAGTGGTGATGGCTTCTGTCCTTTGGTGAACGGTCCCGTACCCATCGACATTCAGTATTCTGCCTCAATTCTTCTGAGTAAGACGCAAAAACCAATAAATATCTTGTCTTGGCTTAAAAAGTGAGTTAATGTACTTTCTAATATCTTTTTTTATTGTTTTATTAAACTGAATGATCCTCTGCTAGGAAGTGCTGAGAAATGTAAATGTCTAAATGAATGATCTTCTGTCACACTTTTATGTCTTTGCCAGTGTGACTGTGAAGCAAAACCCTGTAAAAAAAAAAAAAAAAAAGGTTGACTGGCTGTTCAAACAGATAAGATCCACAGCAGAGTCAAGAACAGCAAACCTTTTAATTTGGCCAAAGTGGAGTCTTTGGGTTTTATCATCGATCTAAAAACAAGCGGTCAGTGTTTTATTAACTCCAGCACTTTGGAACGAGCTTCCTGATCTGGACAGACTGAGCTGTTTGTCAAATCTCTCCATAAAACTCATTTTTGAAAACCAGCTGTTCTGCAGTCATCTTTTGTATGTGACCTTGTTAAAATGGCCTCACGATTCATTTTAGCTTCTCTTCTTAGGTTTTTAGAAATTCAGCTGGTAGTGTGATGTAATAGGTTTTGCATTTCTGAGTCTTCATCTAATTTTTTGTTTACTGTGGGGTTTAAACATTTCTCATTTAGAAGTATTGTGTGTCTCTTGTTGACTTGAGATATTAAGCACTGTTTTATTTTTATTTATTTTTTTAAAGCAACAGATTTAAAAGGATCAATGTTGTTGCAGATGGAGTAAACAAAGTACATAGCATATTCAGAAACCTACAAACGTGTTAAAGAAAATGTGCTGTGACCTTATTATACCTTCAGTTCATCTTGGCCCATTTTTCCTTCATTGGAAAGAGACCAGAAAATCCTCACTTAGTCTTCTAATAAAACAGTTTCCATCCCAGACAGTATAATATATATCAATACAAACAGACCCAATGATTGGAAAGCTGATCAGCCAATCAGAAATGCTTCTACAGTGCAAAACCAATGGGAGCTCATCCATTTGTACACATAGGATAAATATTACAGAAAATGAGCTTATCTTTTGGGCTCATCTGTGTCACAGTGTGGCTTTTATTTATGATGGAAAATGACAATAAAAGGTATTTAATTAAGTCTTGAATATAGTGATTGCAATATTCCAGTTGCCATTAGATAAAGTATATAGATTTACTTCCTGTTTTTATATGATAGAAATCACTGAAGCCATGCTTTGATGTCTCTGCCGCTCCTCTCTGCAGGTGGAGGAGGCAAGGAGGAAGAAGTTTAACGGCACAGTGCAGACCGTCCCTCAGACCATCACCGTCATCCCCGCCAACATGGCTGCAAACGGCTTGCAGTCCATTTTCCAGACGTGCCAGATTGTTGGCCAGCCTGGTCTGGTCCTCACCCAGGTGGCTGGGAATGGCAGCACTGTGCCAGTCGCCTCTCCAATTACCCTGACGGTTGCAGGGGTCTCCGGCAACCAGCCCAAAGCCGCCGAACCTTCAGCGTCCGAGTCAAACACCGAGATGGCGGCCTCATCAACCAGCATGCCGCTCAGTTTGGACGCAACAGCAACAAAACCGAAGAAGTCCAAAGAGCAGCTGGCGGAGCTGAAGGCCAGCTACAGCAGGAGGCAGTTTGCCACGGAGGCGGAGATCTCTCGGCTCATGCAGGTCACCAAACTCTCCAAACGAGCAATAAAGAAGTGGTTCAGCGACACGCGATACAACCAGAGGAACTCCAAGGATCACCACAGCCTTCTTCTGAGTGAAACGTCATCCAGCAGAACAACTGTTTCAGGAGCAGGCCGAGGAGGAAGGAACAGCATCGCCAGCCTTAACGAACCAATCAGCATTGACACACCTGCCCCCATTGTTATTGACTCCAGCGACGATGCCAGCGGCGACTCTCCAACTTCCTTGAACACTCCAGGCTCGTCCGGGTCCTTCAGTGACCCGCGTGTCAAATTTCGCCACGCCTTCCCTGACTTCACGCCACAGAAGTTCAAGGAAAAGACTCCAGAGCAGCTGTTTATATTGGAGGCCAGCTTCCAGAACTCAGACAGGCCCTCAGACGAGGAGCTGAGCCGGCTTCGCGCAGACACGAAGCTGACGAGACGCGAGGTGGACGCTTGGTTCACAGAGAGGCGGAAAATGCCTTTGAAAGACAGCGATACCGAGGGGGATGTGGAGAAGGGGAAAGCGACTTCTACATCTCCGTCCTCAGCTCAGGAGCGACAGACCACTCCACCTGCTGGCAGGAAGATAATGAAGAAGACACCAGAGCAGCTCCACATTCTAAAGAAGGCCTTCGTCCGCACACAATGGCCGACGCCAGAGGAATACGATCAGATGGCGGAGGAGAGCGGCCTGCCGAGGACGTACATCGTTAACTGGTTCGGAGACACGCGCTACGCCTGTAAAAACAGCAACCTGAAGTGGTTCTACCTCTACCAGAGTGGAAAGGTGCTCATGCTTTCTTGCAATATCTCTACTTTTTTAAAGCCCCTTGATTTGCTTGGTTACTTAAAATATCCGATGGTTTTCAGGTGGACGAGGCGCTGAACGGTGGAGCGAAGACCCCAAAGAAGTCCAGAAAGCGGTTCCGCGGTTGGTCCAGGAGGACACGCCGGCCGTATCCCTGCAAACGCTCGCCACATGGGGGCGTCGGCATCATCAAGGTCTGTGGGTTCATTTATCTGTAATTACTCACTCTAGACTTGTTTAGATCTTGTAGCGTGATTAGGAATAGGTTATCACCACTTATTTCACTATATTCAGACCCAATGCAGTATATTTACTTTTAAACCTGACTCAGAGTGATCGTTGGTTTGTTTGTTTGTTTTAATATAAAAATTTACAACATGTTTAAACAGAAAAATAAATCTAAACAACAAAGCATTCGAAGGTTTAGATCATGAGTCATATGTCATGAGTTTTCCAGTATTAAGGCAAGTCAACTTTGAATTACTTTTACGTATGAAATGTGCTATTTAATGTCCTTTACATAATGGTACATACAGAGAAATACAGACAGTGAAACAATTAAAATCAAATTAAGAAATGTATACTTAAATCATATGAAATGACTCCATTAGAAAGGCTAAAAGGAAACAGCAGTCTGGATGAGTTAAACTGGAAAGTGCAGATTTCATGCATAGGTACATGAAAAAAACAATTTAAACCTGGAATTAAAATTTTCTATGTTTTGTGAAAGTTTAATCTCTACTGGCAGTTTGTTCCACTTGTTTGCATCATAACGGCTAAATGCTGCCTCTCCATGTTTAGTCTGGACTCTGGTCTGTACCTGTACCTGGGCTGACCTATGATCAAAGAGTCCAGCTAGGTTCTTATTCTCTGAACATATGACATATGTATTCTTGGCCTAAAACTTTCCATGATTTATAAACTATCATTAAGTCTGTTCTGTGACTGACTGGAAGCCAGTGTAAAGATTTTAAAATGGGTGTGATGTGTTCAGATCTCTTAGTCTGGATGAGCTGCAGCTGTTTCATGCTCTTTTAGGGAAGTCCTGTTAGAAGACCTGGACTCTGCAAGGCTTTGTGTTTAAATTGACTAGAAATGGAAACATAGTTGAGGTGATTGTTTTAGAACATGAAGTTTACTTGTTTATTCTCTAGCTTTGGTGATTGGTGCTTCTGAAACTGCTGAGCTGTGATACGCAATCGTCCTCACTGCAAGTCGCTATAGTTGGAAATTTAAAAGAACAGATTTGGGTCCGTCAAAAGACTTAAACATTTTTTTCAGATTTTGTTCTGAAACTTCAACTGTTTCCTTCCTCCAGGTTAAGTCGGGTAAGTCGTTTCTGAAGGACTACTACCTCAAACACAGAGCTCTGAGCGAGAAAGACCTGGATGATCTGGTGGCAAAGTCCAGTATGAGCTACGAGCAGGTGAGAGACTGGTTCTCCGAGACTGCCAGGAGAGTGGAGGAGGGCAAGGAGCCCTTCAGCGAGGAGGAGGCTGAAGGTGAAGGGGAGGAAGAAGACGAAGAGGAGGAAGAGGAGGAGGTAGCAGCTGAATGTGCAGATAGTGAGGGAGAAATGGAGGTTAGAGAACAAGGAGAGGAGGCATCAGATGATGACTGTGTCAAGGATGATGAAAACAAGGAGGACCCTGAAGAGGAGGACGATGAAGCAATCCAAAAGGAATCTGAGGATGTGAGCCAATTAGAGCCTCAGGCAGAGGAGCAGACATGAGCAGACAGGTGAGTCTGTTTCTAAAGCCCTATTCAGACATCTCATACACATCATGAATGGCTTGTGTTTAGTCATTCGAAGATTAGTCCCTTTTACAATTGTGTTCATCACAACTTCATTTGCACTCGTACTGTTGATGGAAAGGGTACGTTTAATGCCTGTATGTCTATCTTCTGTGCCAGCTTTGTAATTTTGGCAGAATTACCCACTGGTTCTTACTGTTGCAGGAAAAAAAGACGTCACTAGCTAAACTATGTTGCACTTTCTTTAAAGGAGCATTCACACCAGCCTTTTTGATTCAAATCCTAGGCCGTTTGTTCGTAACGTCCGCTTCGTTTGGGGGATTGTGAATGCACAAACTAACTCTGAGTTTGATCAAAGAAGCAGACTCGGTCCCACCTACAAATATGAATCTCAGTGGACCAAATACAGGAAGCAGACGACAAAGCAAAGTGAATTGTGTGTGTTCAGCACATGGCATTGTGGGTAAACACAACCAAAACATAAGCGCATGTGGAACAATAGGTTGCTCTGGGCGGGAGATATGGCTTGCAATTACATGTTGAAGAACTTGTTAAAAGTTATGATAGAATTATGATCGACTCAATCCTGTTGGAATCCGATGCACTCCATATTTTGCTTTTCTGTGGTCAAAACAGAAGTTGTCCTGCATTAACCAATAGATGAACAAGTTTACTTCTTTGTTGTGCGTCTCGTCTTCTCCTCCAGTAACATTTGATTCAGCGAGTGGAATACATTATTTAAAAGGTCCGATTTATTTGTCTATTCTGGTGTGAATGCATCCTAAAAGACTGGCTCTGGGTCGGTTCTGAGGAAGGTGATATGGAAGTAAATGACTGTGTGACAGAACCAGGTTTAACTTCGTGGTACCAGTATTGATGGGGTTTTGGCTGCCCCGTAAAATCATCTTTGCAAGCAGAGTTGAACTCTTTGGGAAATGTCGGCATTGTCAATGTAAACATCAGCTACAGGTGATGAGTCCAGCTGTAATTTAGAGCTACTCTCAAAGCTTCTGTGAGGATGTTAACTGACTCATTAAAGTGGATTTTGTAGCTTTGGTCGTCATAAATTACTGCTGGTATGCTCAGCATTCATGATTTACATTATATGATTGGCTCAGTTTATGAAAAAGTTACTAACAATGCTTTTTTTAAATATGAGTTCCACATTATTGATGCAGGAAAGAAGTCTGTAAATCTTCCACAGCTTCTCTGTTAATTTACACATACTGAACGAAGGCAGCTCCACACAAATCAATATGTGGTTAGACAGCTGCCCAGCATTATGGAATAACAAGAGAAAAATTACAACACAAGTTCTTGTACTTGTTCTTGTACTTCCCAAAGGTTGTCTTCAATTATTTATATTTTTGTTTTTGAATGCAGTTTCTTGGTATTGGGGAGTGGTAAAGGTAATGTTGGCTTACCAGCAGCTTCCACCTTCGTATGAATGGGCTGGTCTTAATGGGTTAATTACAATTTTTTTTCTTTTCTTAACTCCACAGATTCAACATTGCTTCCCCACTGTGGAGATGACATGGAGAAAGATGGATGTCAGTGCTTCTCAGCTGGCAGGTGGAGACCCAAAGATGGCAGCAAGAAGCTCAGACAGGTCCTGTGATGTTAAATGATGGGTTTGTGCCTTCAAAATTAACTCTGGGTCACGATTCAGCTGAGAATCACTGAGATGAAGGAGCTGAGTTGAAAGACGACATGACTTTTTGGTTTGTTCTGGCTCTTGAACTGTGGGGACCAATTGAACCTGCAGGACGAAGACTTTCATCAAACACGATGAGTGGAAGTTCCCCCGCTGCTCCTGTACAAACGACAGGTTTTTATTTCGGTGAGAATGGCCTGGCCTTTTAGTTTGGCCTTTTATGTACTTTTTCTTATAAAAAAAACAAAATATGTTTGTATAAAGGAAAAAGAAAATCCAAAACATTTTTAAGGAGGTGAGACCTTGCATGAATTTCTCAGTTTTTTTCAGAATCATGGAGGATTCATGACACATTTTTCTTAAGGGAATGTCCTCTACTCTAAACATTTTGTTGTTCTAAAGGAAAAGGTTTTTAAAACCTCTGTTTTCTTTGAATAGACAACTCAAACTAGTGCCATTCTGTTTATAAGTTTGTTTAAAAAAGAAGAAAAAGAAAAAAAAGCAGTGCTGGAACGAATGCCAACATCAGTGTTTTAACTTTTTATATTTTTTTTTCCAAGTGATTTGTTACAGTTTTGACAATATTTACTGTAATGGAAACTGAATCCATTCTTCTGTCCTAATGCTATCAAGAAAACAAGAGAAAATTGTGATAAGTTCCATATTTTCTGGTGTTTGGGTCCATTCAGTTTCAATATTTAGTCTGTGAACCAAAACTAATGGATGGGATTCAAAGAAGAGATGTATTGTGAGCCCAGCTGAGCAAAATCATTAAAAGGGAAGATCTACAAAAAAGACAATATGGAGGAAACGATTATATTTAAAAAAATCTGCCATCAAAATCCACAAAATAAGCTGAAAATACCAATACTCCTGGCTGATCTAAAATTATTTCACCTTAATATTTGTGATTAGACACAAACATTTGAGCTCATCTAAAATTACATAAAAACTAAACAAATGCTCAGTTGGATAAGCTAAACAATGTGTCCAATTAGCTCACGCATACGTTTTTGAACTGCAGTTTCAAACTAATCATCTGCTGATATCTGAGCTGACTTTCATTATTCTACTATTCTATTTGTGGTGCCGTTGTTGACTTGTACAGTTGCCATCATAGTCATTTATAAAATGATTTCCACTCACTGATCACCAGATTGTGTCAAAAATACAAATAAAAACAACAGGTTTTTTTTTTTTATGAAGTAATGAATTTCAAGAAAAATGGAAGGTTAATCAATGTCCAACTCACTGTTCCCACAGAAAATCACAAATCTACTGTATTCCCTAAACAAACTCACTTTATGACTCACATAACATAAAAGTTCATCCAATCAACAGCTAGCACAACTAAAGTTCAGACACCTGTGATTAAACTTTTGGCTGGTACTGTAGACTTCATAAAGTTTTGTACAACATGATTGTAGCAAATACTTTCTCCATTGTGTGTTTAATGAGTTTCCTCAAAACTGACCTGAAATATATCTGTCATTAAAGCCCAACTGCCCTGATGGTGATTTCAACATAAACTCATAATAATAATTCACAAATCAGCAGCCCGAAAATCTACAGTCAGCCAAAAATGTAGCCAAGTCTGTTGGAGGAAAAAAGTCTGTTTTACTAAACAAACCCAAATATGAAAAACAAACCAGTTAAAACCTTCATGAAATATTTAACAAAATGAAAAAATGTGTTCCAGGAGAGATCTACGCTTTCAATCACAAACATTAAAGCACTGCTCAGGTTTTTGTCAGTGGGTTTTAAGGTGATTAGACAAAAATCTGCTCCCAGAACGAAGCTTCCTCTTCCGGTTCAAAGTCTTTCTAAACAATGCTGTAAGATTAATTAATAGAGTTGATCGAATTAAGATAAAGTTATTCAAATCCAAACTGGTTCTGTCCATGTGCGATAAGATATACAACAACAACAACAACAACAACACACACGTGTCTGCTCTACTTCAGGAAACAAGCAACTTTACCTCAGTCAGTTAAGCTACAAACTCAGTAAGATTGTGACATTTACACTTTGTCGGTTTTTACTAGAGAACTCAATACTGTATGCATGAAACTATGAGTACACAATATAATTAGTATGTCTTTCAGAAGCCGTCTTTATTTGTCCTCGCCACCAAAGTAAATGAATAACTTTTAGAGAAGGAAGATTAAAAAATAAGAGACATAGTTCATAGTGGATTTCTTTACTCAAATACGGGTGAACTAGAAAATATCATTCAGGTTGTCCACAACAATTACAGACCATATTTTAGGGGACATGAAACCACAAGCACTTGGCTCAGTTTTTTAACTTTTTACTCTTTTCATATCTGCGTGAAAACTAAATGAGCTTTTACTTTGCCTTTTCTCTGCTCTCTTCCTGTGTTTACTGAAACATGTGGGACTCTGTAAGGATATGCACACAAAGAACCATCAGCGGGTAAAAGCGGTGGTGGACTGTGAAATCATTGTCTCTTGATTTTGGTTTGTAATGGTTTCATTGATGACATGGGGTCCTCATGCGAGCTCTGTAATTTTGCAAAGTTAAGCCTTTCTGCCGGTCTTCAAATTGCTTTATTAGCCAAAAGGTTTTAGTAGTTAATTTATTTATTATATCTGGACTTTCATGTATATCTTTTATTGTCTGCAAGCAAAAAAATAAAACGTGGAAAAACAAGTGTGACCATTTTCCAGCGTCAATTCAGTCGGTTTCTCTTAAAACAGAAAGAAAGCATTTTTAAAAAAAACACTCTTGAGAAAGTTGGTGTTTATTTTATTACATAGAATACTACTTACTGTATTAAACTGTGGGTCCTTCTTGCTATAATATACTATGAAAATGTACACCCAAATATTTGACTGTTAAGAGTTATGCTGATACAGTATATGCACAATGGTATCCCAGTTTTTTTGTTTTAGGCTGCTTTTAATCGTTAAAGATTTGGTTATCATAGTAGAGTATGATAACAGAATCTACGATCATTTAGATTTATTTGTCATTTTTACTTGAATATAGTCAAAAGTTTGGACATACCAACCCATTAAATTTGACTGAGTACTTGTACTGTTGTTATTGTCAAAGGATGTTTAGTAACCTGGATAAGTTGCACATGTCACAGTAACCTGGGGGTTATGTGCACAAAAAAGCAAAGATTTTCCTTTAAGTGTTACTTTAAGGTTCCCTTCAAAGGAAAATATGCTTCATAAAACAAAGTCCTTAAAATTGCTGTAAAAGTAATTATTTAACCCAATTTGACTCCATGCAACATGTAAAGGCTTTGAAAAATATCTTTTTCCTGAACAAAATCTTGATTTTCTGAACATGAAAACTGATTTTTTTTTTTTTTTTAAGCCTTAAAAGCAGCTGGAGATTAAACATTTAAACTGGTTTATATTTCATGGTATGTGGAGAAATAAAAGGTTAGAGTGGACAGTTTAAAGTTTTACAGAAAACCATCCATTTTTAAAACAAATCTCAAAATCCAAATCTGTAAAGTACAGAAGTTTCTCGTTGAACTGTTGCACAAAAGACCATGACAACCAACTTTAGAAAAAAAAAGAAAACATATAAATGAACAAAAATAAAACTAACAGGACTGGAAAAACTGGTTAAGTCATAAAAACAAGATGTCCAACATTGTAGCGTTGTCATAGTATTATTCAGGAAGTAAGTGTTTGGTTTTCTTCTGGCACTTTTTAACCCTCAGTGCCATGTTATGCAGGATGATAAAACTTCAAACAATAATCCTTGTACTAAAAACTAACATAGTAGTTAGTACCTCCAGTATTTGTCCTGCACTAAGGACATCTTTAAAATTTAGGAGTCACACTTAAGGAGTAAACATGAGATATTTTATGCAACAGGTCCAAAGGTTTCAATCAGGGTACTTCCCATAGCATATCTAAGTTGCTATGAACAATAAAGAGTAGTTACTCTAACAATGCAGAAACAAGCACAGTACTAATATTTATGTAAATACAGACGTGCTGTATTATACTATGATGTATCATAACTATACAAGATATCACACAATATAACATGATGCTATAACAAACTAATAAAACACCGTTTTTACACACTATACTATAATATAATATATTATGATCCGTCATGCCATACAAGTTTGTGCTGTGATATTTATATTTTGTTGCTTCTTTAATTCAATTGTTTAGATATTACAGTCACTGACTAGAAGCAGTTTGTTGGAAATCAATCAAATCTGTGGTAATAAGGTACATGATGTGGTACAAAAGTACAATATTCAAGTAAAACTTAAAGTTACCTGAAAGATTTTAAACTGCACAGCTTGATGTGGCAAAAACGGTTCCCGTGACATGCTCTTGACTAGATGCAGGATTTAAAGGTCTGTCCAAGCTGATACCTTTGATAGTAACAAGGATGATAATAAGTAGTACACTAAATTAAAAGAAGACCCATCATTTTAAATCAGATTAAAAATATGTAGAAAATGATTAAGTAAACCACAGTGAAATTCCACAATTAAAAACATACAACCAGACTTAATTAGAAAATAGTTATGATGGTAGATCATCTCTATCATTTAAGTTGAGTTATGTAGAGTTCAGTTTGTGCTTTTTACCTCTAACAAAATGTTTAAGAATTAAAGAAAGAGAATCAATTTTAGATTTGGTGCATCTTTGTTGGATGGATCAGGATCCAAAGTTTAGTTTTTTTTTTTAAATGTGTGTTGTTTTGGTTTGGAAAAAAAGAATTAATGGCATTAAAAGTTTAAGAAGACCTTAATAATTATTAATCGTGCTGCTTTAACACAATTCTGTGCAGCATTTTACACAAAAGCTCTGAAACCTCCAATGAGACATTTAGAATTTTTACTTATACTGGAGTACTTCTTCCCTTGTATTCAAACTCGAGCAAGGAATTTGTATAATTTCACCTCCACTCTGCTTCAAATTCATCCAGATTGTAGTTTTAAAACAAATTCCATCTCCATAAATTCTTGAAATATCTTTTTTCTTGCCAAAATCAGAAAAAGAAAAAAAATATCCATTAAAACTTCTTTTTACTTCAGCTTTTCTTTCCCTTGTAAACAGCAGCTGCTTCATCCTTCAGCCTAGCTTCCCTACCCTATTCTGACCCGCCTGAATCATTCAAGGTATTCAATGCCACTGCCAAGTGCATTTGGTGAAGTGCCATAGAAACGAGCAGCACCATAGAAACCAGTCTAACCAGTCTGGGGCAACTTGCTTCTCTTTTTCCCCCTGCCGTCTGCACTCTCACTGCATCCTTCCATCCACCTATAGCTCTAAAAAAAATTGAATTTAGTTTTGTTTGTTCATATCACCCCTGCTTTGGGGTGAGTTTGTGTACAAGATGAGCCAGAAGCTTTTCTGGGAGCCATGTTGGGGTGTTTTGGCGCGTCTGTGGTGAAACGAGGGTTTTATCTGGTGTTTATTTTCCAGCAGATGGCAGTGTGAGCTCAAACATCCACCTCAACCAACTCTACTGTAAATCATGTAAATCTGGCTGGGGTTAGGTAATACACCATTTGTTCACAGATCTGGGAATTATCCAGCCTTCCTGGAAGTTGAGTGGCAAGAAACCCAGTGGCAGTCTGAGTTTTCCCCACCTCTGTTTATTTTCTTTTTTTTGTTGCTTTTTTTTAGGGCTTTTTCTTTTTTCCCCCCCTTTGGCCTGAGTAAATGACATATTAGAGGAAAAGCCTGGTTCGTGTCCTTCCTCATAACACTGAGCTGTGCCTCATTTTGTGGCATGGGGTCGGCCTCAGAAACACCGGTTACACACCGCAAATGTTCTGGCACGCTTGGAAACGCAAGCAGATCCGACAGCCTGCATGGAATAAAACTTCCCTTTTTTTTTCTTTTTTTTTACAATTATAAAAAGACAAGAGGGCAAAATGAGAGGTGGTGACTGAAGAGTTAACCTGCACAAGACCCGTCTGAACCAGGGGTGGGACCTGCTCCCCTTCTAATCAGAGCAGAGAGAAAGGGATGAAGGAGAAGGGGGAGGGTCAAACAGGGAGGAAGGATAAGGAGGAGGAAAATTAGAGTCGACGCGAGTGGTGAGACGGGCCGAACAGAGGCTGTTCAAGGGCAGCTGAGAACCCTTTCACTACTGACCTACTTCCACTAGAACACACACACACACACACACACGTGATTCAATCTATAGAGCCGGCCGATGAGAACTAAATCTCCTGTTTAATTCACTCCAATAACCCACTCTCCATCTTGGGAGCACACTCTGAGAACAAGTGGTACGGTTTTTAACCTTTGTAGGGTCTGTATCATTTAATATAAAGCAGGGATGTTGAACGCCGGTCCTCAAGGGCCGCTGTCCTGCAGGTTTTTGTTGTTTTCCGGGTTCAACAGCTTGCTAAGTTCTCCACAAACCCTCTTTAATTTCAACCAGGTCTGTTGAAGCAGGGAAACGTCTAACCTGCAGGACAGTGGCCCCTCAAGGACCAGAGCTTGACATCCACGATATAAAATATCCATAAATGTTTCATTTCGCAGAGTTCATACTGAGAGGCACTCAAAGCTTTTTTGGATCAGAAGTCATCTGACAAACTCCTCTTTCAGCTGAACTGACTGTTAGCATCTGTTATTTACACTCTGCTCATGTATGAACAGACAGCTGTCACTGGATTGCTTTAACACTGCCGAAAACTGTGATGATTTTTCTGCACTTGAAAAGATGTTCATTTTAAGAGGAGCTCTGGATGTTTTTGCACAAACAACATGAAAAGGGTGATATCCAGTGAGAGTGGATGTCAAAAAAGTCAAGATTTTTGATGCAAAATTGGAGCAATTGAACAAAAAAAAGAGGTTTTTGCAGCACCGAGATGTCTTCCGTGAGTTTCACGTCACATACAGAGTAAATAAAAACATCACTTCTCAGATCTACTGCATTTATTGTTGGAATCAGTTTGCAACCTTGCTTGCATTTTCTCTTAAAGCTAAGTGCAGCGTGGCAAACCGTTTAATGCTTAAAGAAGCTGCATCTGTCACTGGTGATTGGATCTGTTTATTGAAGGCTTTTAACAATCACACGAATGGACCGGGCCTAAATCCTGAGCAGTTCTTGTTGTGTAGTACGGCGCACAGTCCTGCAGGTGGAGGCTGCTTTATTGCATTTTAAATCGATAATAAACAGAAATTTAACTCAGTTCCATTTAACTTGCTCATTTATTTTTAAAAAGACTTCATCATAAAAATTTTGCTTCTTTCATTTTTAGATCGAGTCAGTTTGGATTGTTGAAATTCAGACTGAGTTAGTATTCATAATTGCTGGCTCAAATTTAACAGTGAACAGAGGCAAATCTCAACCACTGCAGCTGTTTTTTTACTCCGTTTTCTATAACATGATTAGTACAGGAAACCATGTGGGAAGTGATCGTTTCAGGGTGTTTCTGAAAACAGATCACCTTCAGGAACGCAGGACAGGTGATAAGTAAAGACGGAAATCTTGAAAAAAGATAAAACCCTGATTATGGCACAGTTCAACAACAGGGGGATTTAAAGTGCTTTGCAGAGACATTAAAACATCATCAGAATACAGCAGAAAATAAGAATCATGATTTACAATTAAAAACAAAAGATAAAAAGGAGGAGGAACATTAGATAAAAACAGTATTGGAAACATGATCAAGTTTAAATATTTTTCAAGCTTAAAAGAAATGGTGCAGATTTGGACTTTTTAATAAAAACTCTGTAAATGCAGCAGAGAACAGGAGGGTCTTTAATCTGGATTTAAATAAACTGAGTCTTTCAGCAGATCTGAGACTTTCTGGGAATTTGTTCCAGACATGTGGAGCATACAAGCTGAATGCAGCTTCTCCATGTCTGGTTCTGACTCTGGGAACTGATAAAAGACCTGATCCAGATGACCTGATTGGTCTGCTGGGTTCATACTGAGTCAGAAGGTCACTGATTCAGAGCTTTATAGACCAGCAACAGAACTTTAAAGTCTATCCAGTCATTAATGAATAGTGGACCAGCCCTACGTTGGATCAGAGGAAACTCTGCTGCAACTGTTCATGACATTGAACGGCAACTACAGGTACACCAGAAACAACCACATATCACATAATAAAATACATGTTTTGGAAGCTGTAGATTCATGAAGGAGTCTCAAGTGTTCAATAAAAGCGAAGCTAATCGTTCAGTTCTCAGTCCTGGTTTAGGATTTTCTTTCTTTTCTTTTTTTAAAGTTAGTTAAAGTCCAGCACGAGTCGGTCTGTCCAGATGATTTTTTGCATCACCTGCTCTGCTTTACTGACACCCATAGAAGTATCTATTTCCTTTACCCTTTTGAGATCTCATGCGACATAGCTCCTGCTTATAATCGCACATTATGGGACTTAAATATGAGACTAAAGCAATGATTGGAATTGGAAACATACTGGAAAGTCACTACAAAAAAAAAGACAGAGATTAAATCAAACTTTCCACTGAATGAACACTGATGGGCAGTGGCCCATTTACAGTAAATCAAATCAAACTCTGGATTCCCGTCCAGAGAAGAGCAAAATCACTTTTTTTTTTAGCTTTCATAGTCATACTCTGCTCTTGTTCCAAAGCAAAACTAGTCTGAAGTTCTAAAATGACTAGACCTCAAGCCATCATTCTTGACCGTAAAACCTAAAACCAGCTTGTAGTGGCCAGAAAAGATCTGATCCATCTACAGAAACGTGGAATGATGAATGTGTGATCTTCTTATATATCTTTTTGTCATTTCCTTGAATGTATGTGTGGGTGCATGTATATGTATGTGCACATATAGGTATTGTGTGTGTATTTATGTGTATGTAGCCTATATATGTATATATATATGTATATATATATGTATATATATATGTATATATATATATGTGCAATGACAATAAAGGTTTATTCTATTCTATTATTCTATTCTAAAGCAGACATAATATGTTTTATGAGAATCTAGCTGCCTATTGATCACAATTTTAAGATCTAACATCCTAATAAATTAGGCAGTGATTTTGGGGGGTAAAAAGCTATTAAAAAAAAAACTACCTTTAAATAAAATGAAAACATTTTCTGATATACTCAGTGAAACTAAAGGATATAATGTACTATCTATCATCTTTTTGAGCAGCAAAGAAACAGAATAAAATATCAAAGTTGGGTAATTGTGTTGAATTTATGAGACTGAAGCTCAGGGTTCCTTACTAAACCTTTTTATGAGAGGATCTTTAAGAGTGCAGGCATCCTGGTCGTGCTTTTCTTTTTTTGTCCCATCTTTTTTTCAGTCGATTACGCAGCAAAGGGAGAGCGAGCATAGGGAGACGCAGAGTAAGAGAGCAGAGGAGCTGGATGAGGGAGGCCGAGGCTGTCTGGTGCCGGCGTGGGTCATTCAGAGGACATATTTTTTCGCTTCACCTCATCTCCCTTACTCACTAACTCTCTCCCATTCTGCTCATCTTCCATCTTTACCCTCCCTCTTCTTTCCCTTTCCCTGCCTATAGCTATCCCCATATCCCAACACCCCCATCCCCCACCCCCACGCGTTTGTAGCTCGTGCCCTCAGCCGCTGCTGGCTCGATGCATCGCCCTACATATCTAACTGTCTGGGTGAGTGGCCGCATGCAAACCGACTGCAGCACCAACACGCAGCTTTCACTTCCAGATCTGGAAGCTTAGTCATCCACTTATTCATTAATGAACTCTTTCACTTACGCTGAAAACGGGGAAGATGAATTCAAATGACGCATCTGCGTCAGCCAAACATCTGTATATGGATATCATTGTAATATTCTAAAACATGAACGCCCCATTAAATAATGAGGCTGCTTACTGACTGAATGCAGATCTATACAATCTGAGCAGACCTATTGCTCTCAGAACGATTCAGAACGGAACAATAGAGCCTGTACGTCGGCAGATTTAATTTGCATACAGTAACAGGAAGGGAAAGAACATAAAACAATTAGCTTCTAGACAGAAAACTAGCATTTGCTTTGCCTCTTGCTTGAAAAACCATGAGTTCTCGACTGTGATGGACATACTAACATTTACTATTTTATGCCATCTTATCAACGAAAGGATTTATTTAACAGTTGCTTCAGGTACCAGAAAGATGATGAAATCTGGCCCAAGAGGCTTATGTGAGTCATAGATTTATGAGATTAAACCCTGCACTGACTGTTAGTTACAGTCAGTAAAGACTAAAAGACTATAAGTCTCAAAGATAGATCATTTAGTGACCCAGCTTTTCACCAGCACTTAAATGCACCATGCATGAAGGAAGCTGTGAGTCTCCCAGAAGCGTAAAAAGAATCTCAAGACCTCTCATGCGCTTGTAAACTGTTATGGGCATAAATGCAGTTTTGTGAATATCAGAGGGTTCTTACACATGAATTTAATGATTTCTATGTGAAGGAGCCTTTAGATTTGTGAGGCTGAAGGTAAAACATTTGAGTCTAGAATATCAATGTTTGTGCAGTTTTGTTATTTGTGCATGCGTTAATTAATTTTGTATGCATAATTTCTAAATATTTGTGTGCATTTGAACATATGTTTGAAAGTACCCCAAGTTACGCACACAATGGTTTACACTGTTTCCTGATCTGACTCAAAAGCGTGGAGTTTGACACACTGCAATCTATTGATTTGTCCAAAGCATCATAACTCCCTGATCGACTCGGAAAAACGAACAAAACAGGAACCGCACCATTTTTAAATACGCAAAGCAAGTCTATTTGTATAGCACACTTCCTGTAGAAGACCATTCAAAGTGCTCTACATAAAACATTAAAAGCATTACAGATGGTGCAAAGAAGAACTGATTCTTTTCAGTGAACACGAAGAGATGACTCCCGTCAAAGGCCGAATCTTTAGAGGCGGGACTTTATTTTGATTAGCAACATGCAACCAATCACATGTGAGGACTCACTAGGATCATACAACTATGTGAAAGAAGGAAGGGAGTGTAGTGGTGAAGGCCAGGTACACATACTGATAGAGAAATGCATTTAAATGCATGTGTATTTAATAGTCTGTATAAAAGTTGGGGAAGACTCACTGGCTCTGACTTCGTCCATTAAAGATAGCTGCTAATGGTGCGTTTTATTTGAGTCTGAAGTCAGATCTAGGAATAGCCATCTTTAATGAGTTTAGTCGGAGCGAATGAGTTTACTCCAACTTTTCGAGGCGGATATCTGAATTCAAGGAGCGTTGTTGTTGCATTTCCGACTGAGAACTCGGAAAATCTGACTTCCAAGTCATATCAAAACACTATAATTGTGTGAACGCAACAGAGATCATGCATGTATGTATGTATGCATGCGTGCGTGCGTGCGTGCGTGCGTGCGTGCGTGCGTGCGTGCGTACGTATGTATGTATGTATGTATGTATGAATGAATGAATGATCCTTTTTTTAAATTTATTTATTGGGGCCAGGGGGCCTGAGAAAGTTTATTCCTCCGAAGGGGAAAAAGTTAGAGAACCACTGCACTATTTGGGAGCCGAGAGAGGCAGCTCTTCTAAGAAAGCCAAGCCAAAAGAGTCAAATCTTTGAAAAGAGCTGGTCTTCCCATCGGTAGCTCGTGCAGATAGTCATGTCCTATAACTGTGTTAGGACAGGAATCTCAAACTCCGATGCTCGAGGGCTGCAGGTTTTAGGTGCTTGCCTGCTCCAAAACATCTGATACAAATAAAATGGTTCCAACAGCTTGTTATCAAGTTCTACACAATGGCCTATTATTTTCACAGTGGGCCATCAAGGACTGGAGTTTGAGATCACTGGTTTTAGAGGAACATGTTCAAAGACAAAGGAGTGAACGGTAGCATCTGTGAATAAGCTGCTTAATCCATCCCCTTACCTCCATATTTGCCCCGGATTAGAGCAGAGAAGTTTAAAAATCCTAAAGTTTTTGCATTTTAATAGCTTCCGCTGTCTTAATGTGATCAATGACCTATTTCCTGTTTGTGACCTCATATGAAACTAACTTGATTGTATTTTACGTTGTGAAATCTCATCATCCTTTTTGTTTTTTTGCCTGTCAACCTGTGACAGCGATTGGCAGCTGTCCTAAAAAAAAAAGAAAATAAATTGCTAAGAAGTAATTTTATGTTCACACACTGGCAGGCAGCCAGGTTGCACCCATCACACCTCTGATAACTATTAAGTTAAAAAAAATAAATAAATAAGAGGGGGAGCATTGAGACTAAAGCAATGATTCCACAGTGCAACTCTCCAGTTCTTCTACTGTTAGAGCTCTCCAGCTCTCCTCCTCCACCTCAGTTTGCCGATAATCCCTCCAACATTAGAATAAATTATTCACCGCTCTCGGCTCACAGACGGGTCACTGCAGCTCTTTGTTTTTTTCTCTGCTCTGGATTTAAAAAGTTTACACGCTTGATTTTTGTGCACCTGACTTTTTGCCCTTTTTAACCTCCTCCAAATCTAAAAAGCATGTCAAAAGTACAACAAATTCACGTAAAAGGACAAAGAACAGAAACTTAACAAAACACTACATAGAGAAAAGAAAAAACATTGTGGGGGTGTTGGGATCAACAGAGATGGAAGCTCAACCACTTTAAACGAACCTTGGTCTGGTCCGCTAATAGTGTGAAAGCAAACGGACTATCCAGTGGAAGAAAGAGATGAAGTGAGGAAGGACTGGATGTAGCGCAACATGTCAGCTAGCTCTTTGCCTCGTCTGCTGCTCATACTGGACAGATTCTGGTGAAACCATTATTAGGTTTGAACATCAAAGTAAAAACAGAAGCCCAAAAACGGTCCTGGCCAATCAATGAGCCAGATTTTCTTCCACTTCCTTCAAGGTCAGTGGTGATTTCAGGGTATACCTCCCCCTAGTGAGCAGCTGTTACAAATGCATCACATGGTCGAGGTGGTTTGGCCTGCTTGAGTAAAATACAGCTTGAAATGAAGGTGCGAAAGTTTCCAGAAATCCTCGCCTAATCAAACCGAGCCCACCGGACCATCCCGGTGTGAATGCATCCTAAATAACTACCATGTGAGATGTCATTGAACAGAAGGGAGAAGAAGGTGGTGAGGAGCTACAGCTAATCAGAGGAGGCATGATGGTGGCAAACCAGGAAAAGGAAAATAAACATACACAAAGTTAATGGACAGCATTCTAAAGAAATTATGGTCTGCTCAATAAATAAAAGGTAAAAAAATTTTTTAGCAAAATTTGGTTAAACATTAGCAAATCACCAATACACTTGATGTTTTCAGTTGGACATAAGGATCAGTATTAATCTTCCAATTTTGTAAAAGTCATTTAATTGTAACAAATTGAATATTTATGAAACTATTGTCTTAATATGTGACTGTTCTGTTTTAGCTAGCACCTGGCAGTATTGTGTTACCACCACCACAACATAGCATCAATTCACAAAGCTGTTTGCCAACTGGCAGGAAAACCAAAAGAAGAATGCTACACTGTCACTAAGTTCTGGTCGCTAGGTTCTGGTACAAAGAGAGCATCATTGCAAGATTTGATCCTAGAGGAGAACAAATATAAGAAACCGTTCATTCCCATGTTAAAAAGACCGATCAATTTAGATTTCTGTCTAAATTTCATGTTATGAAAAGAAGTAATTCACACAAAACTGAGGCATCCAGTTGCCACCACAAACGGAAAGCAGGTTATGTGTGAGAGGACTATAGTGCAACACAACTGTGGGAAAGATGCTTGTCTGTGTGACAGCTGGAACTGGTTGGTAGAGCTGAGTCGGTGGTTAAGACTAGAAAAAAGTAATGTATTTACACTCAATGTTTAAATTGTAAATGTTTAAAAAAAAAATTAAAAAAGGTAAAAATAGATGCTGAAAAAAAGCTTTAATGTGATTTCTGATTAGAAGAAATTCAAACTGAAAATGTTTGATCTTAAAGAGGAGATAGACAGTTGGATCCTGAAAGCAGAACAGTTCACATCCTGCTGCAGTGAAATATAGGAGCTCCAGCAGATGAAATGACAGCCTGTGTTCCATGATAATCTCTTTAACATGAGAACATTTGCTGTGTCAATCCAGACGACCCGCGCCCCCCACTAACCCCTCCCTGAATGAACTAATGACCGCCTGTCTTGGATGCCTCAGCTCTGACGGATTGCTTGGCTAGACCGCCGTGTCCTCAGAAGACCCCTGACAGGCGGCGTTAACGCTTTTGGCTGTCCTTTTCGAATCACAGCGCACACAATGAACATTTTTAACCTAAAAGGGGGGATTGTTTCTGCTGTGGTAGTAAAAGCAGCTGCAAGTACAGTTTTTTTTTTTTTTTAAAGGAAAACAGCTAGAATACTATAAAATGTAGTTCAAAAGCATCTGTGATTGTCCAGGGAGCATTAGTGAACGTGGCATGAGCTACTTGCACATCTGTGAAGGCACCATTAATGCTCAGCAATATTTACAGGCTTTGTAGGAACATAAGCTGCCATCCAGATGATAAACATTTCTTAGATTAAACCCTTTTAATGTTGAGCGAAGTAGAAATTAAAACAGAAAATCATACATTTACTTAAATTAAAGCAAATTCAGAGATATGCATGTAAACAAGTTACATGTGCAGTTTATTGCATTAAACATGCTAAAGGGCTGAGAATGTTTTACTGAATTTTTCATTTGTTTTTTTGCTCAGGATTTTTAGGACATCTCTAAAATTACAAACATATGACGCAGTGTGATTGTGTAACAAACCTCACACTCCCACCCCTGAGAGTCAAACATTATGAAGAAGCCCACTATAATGCAGTAGCCTCTAACTAGCTACTAGCTAGCTAACTGTGATCATCAGAGAAATCAATCTTCCCTGGATGCCAGAGTTGGTGAAACTTGGGTTGCCTACTTAAATAGCAGAAGAATAATGAGAACAAAGAAAACTAGATACTTAAATGTGTCACCACTACAGATCTGGCAACACACCAGTAAAACGAGCAGCGTTTTGTTGGAGTTTTAAAGGAAACATAGTGACTGAGGACCACAGTTTCAGGAGTAACAACAATCAGTGTACACACTGGATCAACTTTTTCTGCTGAGATGGAGATAAGGGTCACCGGCCATTGCTTCATTACCAAACTGGTTCTTTTATGAACTTACTGTGAACAGCTGGGATTAACAGATAGACCCTTGCAGGACATACCTGCCATGAAAATGTATGTCTCACAACAGTGCTGCTAACTTAGCTTGCATTCACATAGCCCGCTAGACTCGATACGAATGGGAACTCGGTTCATTTGGGGTTGCATCATTCTTCTGGTCCAAGTTTGCTTTCATGCTTCACTAAGTCCAGGGGTAAGCAAGTTCGGTCCAACAGCTTATCAAGTTTTGCTCAGTGACTAATTCATTTAAATCAGGTGTGTTGAAATCGACATCTTAAATTTGCAGGACTGCGGCTCTCGAGGACTGAACTTGCTTAACCCTGACTTAATCAAACAACTCAAACCTTTTAAATAAGGTATTCCCCTCCATTCTCCTCCACTGCACCAAGAATCACTGAAGGGGAAGACAAGATAAACAATGAGGAAGAAAATTCACTCATCTTTTGAGCTGGCCTGAGATCAGTCAATCAGGGTGTTGTATTGGCCCCAGTGTCTTAGGAGAGTTCATTTTATTGGGTATACTACCCCCATCGTTAAGAGAGGCATCTATAGCCTTAATTTTGAAAAAGAATAAGGATCCTATTTATTGCGAATCTTACCGCCCAATCTCACTACTAAATGTAGATGTGAAGATTTTAGCCAAGGTGTTAGCATTGAGATTAGAGAGATTTTTACTCCAGATAATTTCCCCTGACCAAACTGGATTTATAAAGAATAGATTTTCTTTTTTTCCCCCAGTGTCTTAGGAGAGTTCAGTTTATTCACTTCTTGACTGTTTTAATCACTTCGTTTGGTTAGGTGGTCAACTGCACGTCTGTGATAAGATTTAGTTTTGCTTGGGGGGTACTGTTGCGCAAGCTAGAATGTAGACGCATCTCTTGCAAGCTCCGACAAGGTCGTTTTCTAGAAACTTAATGTAACTGTCAAAACAAGTAAGTTCTAATAGAAAATCCTATTACCACTGAAAATGTGGCTATTAAATCACTACAAAGTGACAAAAGTCCTGGGCCAGATGGCTTTCCATCTGAGTTCTTTAAGAAATTTTCTACCCAACTAATTCCTCAGATGCTGAACATGTATAATGAGTCCTTTAAATCTGGTGTTATACCCCCATTGTTAAGAGAGGCATCTATATCCTTAATTTTGAAAAAGAATAAGGAACCTAGTTATTGCGAATCTTACCGCCCAATCTCACTACTAAATGTAGATGTTAAGATTTTAGCCAAGGTGTTAGCATTGAGATTAGAGAGATTTTTACTCCAGATAATTTTCCCTGACCAAACTGGATTTATAAATAAATAGATTTTCTTAATTTCATATCAGACAACTACTAAACATAATTTATCATGATTCAGATCCTACCACTCCAGAGCTTATTATGTCCATGGAAGCTGAAAAAGCTTTTGACAGGCTGGAGTGGGGGTATTTGTTTTAAGCGTTAGATAAATTTGGGTTTGGGAAACGATATATTAAATGGATTAGACTGTTATATAATATGCCATTAGCATCAGTATGTACCAATGGGATATATTATGACTTTTTTAAAGTTTCTCGTGGAACAAGGCAAGGCTGCCCCCTGTCGCCGCTACTTTTTGCATTGGCCATAGAGCCTTTGGCAATTAAAATAAGGCAAGACACTGTAATGACTGGCATATTCAGAGAGGGGCTAGAGCAAAGAATTTCACTTTATGCGGATGACATGGTATTGTTTGTTTCGCACCCAGATATCTCTATGCCACAGTCCTCCTCCATCCTCAAGAACTTTGGTAAAATCTCAGGTTATAGAATAAACCTTTAGAAAAGTAAAATATTCCCTATTAACTCTTTAGCCCGCTCTTATTTTTTTCATACATTTCCTCTTAAGGTTACCTGTGATCAATTTACGTGTTTAGGGTTGCAAGTTACGAATAGTATAATCCTGTAAAAATGATATAAAAATGAATATTCTGCCCAAGTTTAATTATCTATTTCAGTGCCTCCCAGTGTACATCCCCATGTCATTTTCTAAATGCCAAGATACTCTTATATCCAGCTTCGTCTGGAATAATAAAAGTCTGCGTTTGAGCAGAGCCTATTTACAACATCCAAAGGTGCTAGGTCACAGGTGCCAAAGCCTGGTCCTCGAGGGCCGCTGTCCTGCAGGATTTCAATGTTTCCTTCTTCAACACACCTGACTCAAATTAAA
>JBBBVU010000018.1:22473513-22498285 GCA_037177055.1 Atherinosoma microstoma
CCTCCACAACCACCTGGATTTATGACTACCTAACAAAAAGAACACAGTTTTGAAGACTGAAAAGTTGTGTGTTTGAGATAGTGGTCAGAAACACTGGAGCACCTCAAGAGACTGGACTCCCCCCCCCCCCCCCCGATTCCTTGTTATTTTTTGCCAATTATTTAGTTTTTTAATTAAAGAACAAATTACAAACTTGTTCTAGAGGAAAGGTGACTTCAAATTACTTTTGTTAAAAACCAAGATCAAAATAAATCAATTAGAACTTGTGCGGAAAGACTGAAATGGGATCTGGGTAATTGCAGTTCCATGTTAGCTGCCTTGTCTGCTAATTCTCATGAACAACATTTAGTCTCTCCTGCTCTAACACACTTTGTTGTGGAATCTGAAATGCCCGAGCTTAATAAAATATATAAACACAAAGCATTATCCCTTCACCCTAAAATCCATGCTCACTGTATGACGTTTCAGTATTATTTCAGTCCTAAGCTCTGCGTGCTTACAGAATTTATTTGGAGTGATGATTTATGTGCTTCAGGGAATTCATGCTAACAAAAACAAACACACTTTTGCAACACTGACGACAACAAATAAACTGCCTCTTCTTGTAAATCTACACAGGACTTAAGTTATTTTAGTGCTGTAATGTCTTTAAGGTGTTTGAGGTAAACACTTAGAATTTATCTGTCCAAATTCATAGAATATCCGCTGCCTGGCCAAAAGTACCCATTCCTAATGCCTGGATTTATCTAAGGAGATGATCTGGGATTGCTTTACTTGAGATTCATCAGGGCTAAATTGTGAAAAAGTTATTCAAGGAGCATGAAACATCATTTTCACACATGGATTGTCCTCTACATAGTCCTGACTTTAACCCCAGTGAGAATCTTCGGGATGTGCTGGTCTAACTCTCTCATCATCAATAAAAGATCTTGGTGAAAACTGAATGCAACTCGTGACAGAAATCACTGTTGTGACGTAAGCAAAATAAAACAATTCCATAGCAAATGTGTACCTTAATCAAAGCTAAAGGAGGTCGAACAAAATATCAATTCATGACTTTTTTTGGCCATGTGATGACTTAGACTGTCAGCGCTTTCAAATAAGTTTGATAAGATCTTTAATTTAGCACGGCAACAGGAATGGAAGTGTTTCAGGCCTTGGCTTTACTCATTATTTCTGATCAATTAGGAAGTTCTTTGAAAGTGTTTTCATCAGCATGTCATCTGACTTTCTGCATATAGTCAACACCTCTCTTTTGACAGGCAGTTTCCCACAAAGCCCTAAAAATTCAATAATCACACGACTGCTAAAAAAAGGAACAATTTTGACCCCTCAAGAATCAACAACTACAGGCCCATCTCAAACCTCCCATTTTTAAGTAACAAAAAAAAGTTTTTCAGTAGCTTTAAAAATTCTTGGCACCTGATTTGTTTTTGTCTTTCAGTCATGATTTTAATTGTACCGCAGCACTGAACCTGTTCTCATCAAAGTCTTGAATGTCATCCATGTAAACATAGATAGTGACAGATGTTTGGTTTTGGTTCTGCTAAATCTCAGCTCTTCTTTTGACACTGTTGACTGTCACATCATATTAGACTAGAAAACTGGGCTGTAATCTCCTGTCTGGTTCTGAAATGGTTTGAATCCTACTAAAGGACAGGGACTATTTTGTATCAATTGGTATAAATTTACAATGATGATATGTGGAGTTCCCCAAGGCTCCATTTTGGGTCCCTTATTGTTCAGCATCTACATGCCCCCACTTGCTCAGATCATGGAAAAAAACACAATATATTTTCAGAATCATGCTGACGACACTCAGGTCTGTCTCACCAGGAGACTGGTCCCATTCAAAGCTTAAGAGCGTGCCTTGATCAAATCAATACTTGGATGTGCCTTCATTTTCTTCAACTAAAGAAAGACAAATCTGAAATTATTAAGATGAACGTTCAAAGATTAGTGCCCAATTATTGCTAAGTCAGTAATGTTAAAAGCACCACCAAATCAAGCCTGGAATAGTTACATCACTTTGGACTATTACTTTATTAGCCTTATCAAAGCAATGACCAAATCAGCCTTTTACCAGCTAAAGTATCTGTTTAGATTAAGGCAGGGATGTCAAACTCTGTTTCTCAAGAGCCTGCAGGTTTTAGTTGTTTCCCTGCTCCGACACCAGATTCAAATCCAATGGCCCCGACAGCTTATTGTCAAGTTGTGCACAAAGACCCTTTAATTTCAGTCAGGTGTGCTGCAGCAGGGAAACATCTAAAACCTGCAGGACAGCGGCCCTCGAGAACTGAAGTTTGACATCCATGGATTGAGGGGAATAATAGCTTGACACGATTTAGAAAAACCTATTCATGCATTTCTTTTCAGTAGGCTTGACAACTGTAACAGAGTTTTTACGAGTCTCTTAAAAAAAGTAATTGAGACAATTATGAAATTAAGCTTTATCAATAAATTTGCCTTGCTTATTTGTAACGTCTCAACCTGAGACCAGGATTTAACAGACAATAAACAGCCAGCTGAGTTACTTAACCACCCGCCTTGTATTTGTGTCATTGATTGCCATGAATACAATAAAAAAACTCCTGTTCATGACATCATAAAACATATCTAAACACAATGTTCAAAACATAAGATGACAAAATCCATCTAATTTTAATCACTAATTTTAATGCTCAATATGCTGAATATATGTCCATTTAATCATATAAAAGAGTAGAACATTACCATCATTCTGACATCCTTCTGATAAATCCAACAAGCCTTTCTTTTAAAAGTTTATTTTCCTTATGTAGCCCTCGATGGCCTTTTCAGAAACCCAGCTTCTTAAATCCTGATATTTCCTGTTGGAAAATAACACTACTTCTACTCAAGACATCCTCGATTTGCTCGAGCTGTTTCATGAGAGCATGTGTTACATTAAAAAGAAATTGCTTTAGGAAAACTTTCAGCTGCAATGTGAACAAAGGCAGAGTTCAGCTAAAGGTGAAACTGAGGACGCATATATGACAGCGTCTGCTTCTAACCCGTTCATGACTGCAGAACTCAACTATTTATAACTTGTAACACAGTAGAAAGCCCGGCAGGCATATGTGTATTGATATATGTGTGTGTGTGTATGGCTGTTCACGCATCTGTAATATTAATGTTATGGGGACATAGATCAGTTTACATAGACACAATGTGGGGATAAGCCTTCATTATGGAAACAAAAAGCAAAACCCCATAAAGTCAATCATCAATATTAATGTTTGAACATAAGGGTAAGTCAGGAAATGAATGAAAGTCTATGTAATGTCCTCTTAAGTGATGGAAACACAACTCTGTTTGTGTGCTTGTTTGTGTGTGATGTGGTGGAAACCCGGCCCATGTGACGGGTCTTCCCAGGATGCACTAAGCAACCAGATGAATGTACACACTGGATCACGCACTCCATCGCTCTCACGTTTGAGGGAGCAGACGCACCCCAGGCTGGCACGTGTGCTCTTGCCAAGGCTATATGACCTTCCTTAAAAGAAAAAGCAGCAAAATATATATTGACGCTCCAGTCAGTGCGTCACCAGGTCAGATGACACTCGTATACCATCACTCCTGTTTGTTTACAGACTCTATTCACCAACTTGGCCTTTCGCATCAATGCATCAGGAAACCTAAAAACATGCACACCAGTATGTATGCAAGAATGTAGCCAAAGAGACACGCATGAGCACACAAACACATTTTGATCCTCTGCTAAGGAGAAAGCGTCTGTGAACACGGCTGAGCAGGCGGTGGACAGTCCTCAGGTGACTCCACATATACTGCCTGTGCGCACCAGCTTTAAATAGAAACGCTTTTATCTCACTGACCAACTGCGAGCAACCAGTCAGACATACACGCTGACACTTATCACCGGCTAGCTGGTTGATTCAGTGACCTTGTGAATGCAGCGTGTCCTCTGGTGGGCAGCTTGTAAAGATGAAAGAGAGTTGAAATGACCTCGAAATTCATTTGGGTGGTTTAACTGGTAAAAGAAAAAACAATGAAAAGGTCCATTTGATGGATGTTTTTAGGAGCAGATCCAGTTCAAATGTTACTTAAAAGTAAAAAGATCTTGTGTGTATATTAGCATCAGATTTGGATTTATTTTTTCTAATATTGATTTTTGGATCACAGGCCAGATGATATGGAACATAATGAGACACAACATTTGTGGGCGGTACCCTCAATAATAATAACAACAACAAGATTTCGACAGTGCTTTTCAAAGCAATTCACAATGAATCTATTATTTGTTCATACTTAATGGAGGTACAGCTGTTGTATATAAGTTTGTACCTTATAAGTATTGTACCCATTGGGGTTGTCTGATCTATACATTATCTTTATATGCACTGTTGAGGGTACAATCCTTTGTACCCCTACAGGCACAATAAGGTACTTTATTTTCTGAGAGTGATGTTTTGGCTGCTAGGGCTGGGCAGATCGATCCAAATATCGATAGTATTGATAAAAGGCTAGTATCGGTATATCGATCGATACCAGCGTGATGAGATCAATACTTTTCTTATTGACGACTTTGGGGGCAAAAAGTCAAAGAATTTTAATGAGAGCCAAATGAATAGTAGGTTTTACTTTTGTTTAGCGAATTTGCATTGTTGACTTTATTTTTCTCAAACAATTGTGTGAAATGAAAGGGAATGACGGAGTTATTTGAATATTTTGTTACATTGTTGATGTTATTTTACATTGTTTACAAACAAAAATGTAAAGATTTAACTGTCCTGCAGTTCAGTTTGTTAATTGCAAAAAAAAAAAAAATTGACAAAAATCTTTATACTGTTTCATTATGATCATAATGATGATCAATAATTAGAGGCAAAATCATTAAATGATTGTGAAATTTCAAGCAAAAAGTATCGTATTGATATTCGAGATAGTTTCCCTGGATTTACGTGGTATCGGATCGATACCAAAATTTGCAGTATCACCCAATCTGCCCAATGTTTCCTGAAAACCACGACAGAACTGGATTTTTTGTGTTTAAATGACATGAAGAATTTGTAAAATATCCAACTTTGAAAGGGGCCGGAGTCACTGGTTATCAAGTCAATGAAGGAGAAACTTGTTGATTTCCACTGTGATGGCACTTGGAAGGAATTAGCTGTCTACATTATTTGTTTTGGGAGTACCAAAATGTTTGATTTTTTTTTTTCTTCATTTGACATTCTGCCCTTTTCACATCACCAAGACAGTTCAGACCTACCGAGGCTTCTGACCGCTGAGAATGGCTGATCATAACTAGCACCAAGGTGACCAGCTGATCTTTCCATAAGTCTAAAGATCAAAAAGCCATGGATCAGATCTGACACAAAGCATTAGGCAAACCAGTACTGACCAGGATATGCTCCCATATGTTCATCTGGTTTATTTCAAAGCAGCTTTACACTTGTCCATCTGTCCCACCTGAAACACACTGACAGTAAAAACTGACCTGCTGCTGCAACCAGATGCACAGTCACTCAGCGTTATCCACCTCATCTGTGAGTAGTCATTATGTTTTTTTGAATTATCAACATGTGTACAACTTTGTCCATTAGTCATGAAATAAAGTTAAGTATTCAAAAGGTTTAGACCATGACAGAAATTCGACTCGACAGAACTGGCCATGAAGTCATTGGCTTTATTTCCAACTCAACTTCCTTCTTCCTGTCATCTAAATTCACAAAGTGTATAACCTGCCATAACTGTTCAAGCTCCACTGGATCACAGCTGCTAATCTATGCAGCTGATGATGCTGCGAGCAGGAGGATGATAACCTGTCACATGCTGTATACGTGCACGCATATGACCTGGATATAGGAGGGTGTGTAAAAGACTTCAGATACACTGTTGAACTCCATCAGACAAAGAATCTATGCGTGCCCAGTTACATTTTTCATCTATCAGTATTTTTTCTCTCTCCTGTCTTGCGTCATCATTGTGCCCTCAGCCGTCTTTGCTCCCTTTCCATCCTCAGTCTGTCCTCTTTCCCTATGTCTTACATGTCTTCCATTTTTCATCACTCTCTCTTTAACAACTCACTTCTCTTCCTTCTTCAAACCCGATCTCTGGCTTCAGTTTACCCTCCTTCTTGAGCCTTTCACATCAACGCTGGTTTTCTGGGACAGACTTGCAAACACTGCTGACGTAGAAGGAGGCAAAGTATCTCACTGGCTACTCTGTTTCAAGTTTCCTTTAAAAAGAAAAATGCTACAACTTTTGTGTGAGTAAATTAAAGTATTAGCTACATGATTAAAGGTAAATTGTGACTGACTATTCAACTCAACAACACAGTGGTTTGTTTCTTCCTTCTTAACAGCAGAAACGGAAGTCTTTTGGTCTTCTGTAGAACCATAAAGTAATCCAGCATGTTAAGAGCTAAGGCAAGAGCTGCTTTGGTGGCATGAGGTAAAGCTATTCAGTAATAGGCGGAGGTGATTATGTAATGGCTGACCAAAGACACCTGGTTATGTTTTAAAATGTGGGCGCAATCTTGCAAAGGGACATAGTTAGAGGAGGACCTGGGGGGCATTTTAGGGGAGATTTTCAGATACAATATCCACCTGCAGTAGTTTATATCGTTTACTCTCAGAAAACTAAAAATTGATAAAATCATATAGTTAAATAGATCTAGGACATTAATTAATAATCCATTTAAAATGTCTATTATATGTTTGATAATATAATTCTTAAAATGACTTTGTTGCCTGTTATTCCAGCATAAAGCAATTTACCATATATGCACACAGTTACGTAAAAAGCAACGTAAAACCTCAGAATTCCAACAACTAAAAAGTAATGTGGCTTGTTGAAATATAAATAATTTGGATTGTACTAATTATATGTAGATACTAAACAACACCAGCATGTTTAATTTCAGTATTTTACCCCAAAAAACAAAAAAACAAAATCACAAATAACATAAATCCAGGTCTCCATCAGACAGTAACGCTTCACAAGTAAAAACAAAGAGCACGTTGTTTGTAACAGGAGATGGAGAGATGCTGCTGCTGGGATCCTCTTTTTACACACTATCCGTTATGAATTATACTCTTCAACAAAACTCATTGTGGCCGGATTTAACTGAATCCCAGCTAATTTAAGAGCTGGCGGGTTTGTTGGCAGCCACACGAGATTTAAAAGAGATTTATAAAGTAGTTTAACTACCCAATCAAGTTCATGCTGTTTATCTCAATATCTAAAACTCTTAGTTTTCCTTTTATCAGACAGATAAGATAAGTGTTCATTACCTTGACATGTTTCGACTAACGTCTGTAGTCTTCCTCAGAAGGGTTACGTGATGATGCTGTGAAGGGTGAGCTGTAAACTCAGCTGTTCTTTGTGGGCTTGCCAGACGGTGGGGGACGACCATGCCCCCCGCCGTCTGGCACCCTGCTTTAGGATCGCATCCCAGGTGTGAGATAAGTTGTAGGTTCCCTCGTCTCTGTTGATAGTCCTTGGGGCCCGCTTCCTAATCTCCATGGCTTCCCTGATCCAACTGTGGTATTTGTTGCTCTCAGCAATAACAGATCCCTGCAAAAGAGAAAATCATATCATGAACTGGACAGAAGCCAAGGTCATTCGTGCAGAGAGCAACAAATGCCACCATTTGGTTGGATCAGGGAAGCCATGGAGATCAGGAAGCGGGCCCCAAGGACCATCAAGTTAGTAGTTAGTTTCAGTTAGTAATCACAGTTAGGCTAGAAGTCATGAGTACCATCTTTGTAATACAGACAAACCTCCTGTCCTGTCCTGCCCCGTGTAGTGTTAAATTTGATTGACAAATAAATAAAACGTAATAGATTAGACTGAATCAACTTAAACAGAAGGGTTCAAATACATTTAATTTCTCTTTAACTTAAAAATTTTTTTAGTTGTTAGTTGCTCTAAATAGTAAAATAATTCTTAAATCGATTACACTTGATTGCAGGGGGCTTCATGATGATAATAGTTCTATAAATTAAAAAAGTAGCTCAGCAAAATCACAAATCCAATATACCTTATTGATAAATTAGAATGGTTTGGTCCACTTACTTTTGAAAAAGTCTGTTACTTTCCCTGCATTTGGATTCACACATGGAATATTTTACATTTTCAAGTTGTAGGTTGTGTGTGTTCTTTAACAATTAAGGTCATGGTACTCCTAACTACCTACCTAAAGCAGTTTTATTCCACCAAAGTGGTTCCGGTGGTGATTTGGTGCCAGTTTTAATGCTGTGACCACCATGTTTGAAAATCCAGAGCTAGTGTAATGTCTACTCATTATAAATGAGAGTGCATAAAAGAAAGAAAAAAAACTAACCTACAACAAAGATGAGAGGTCAAAGCAGCAGCGTAAACACGTAAGCATGGTTTTTCTTTCCTTCCTCTTGCTGGTTAATGTTTAATACCACCAGTTGTGCTGCCCCATGCATACAAAGCAGCATTCACACTCGCTGTAGCCAGCTGAATCATAAACACGTGCTGGAATTTCTACTAACATAACATAACATAACATAACATGTTTTTGAAAGCAAATGATATGGACAAAATTTCAAGTGTCTTTCTCTGAGTGTATTTCAAAAAAATATTTGGTGCAGATCAGATCCTTTAATTTTATACAGTTAAAATCCCCATCACGATAACTTGCAAATATAAAAAAAGTAGCACTGATTTAATGGATGCTTGGAGGTGGAAAAGAAGGTGCATCTTGCCTCCTCTCAGGAGAAACACTGACATGTATGAAAAGACAAAAGTAGAATAGGGACGCTGAATTAAACAGTGCAAGTTTCAGTTGACAGAAAGCTTTGATGCGTCATGTATTCAGCTCAGTTTTCAGTCACACATCACCTAAAGTGCATTACTTCTCAAAAGTTGAAGTGTTTTGTGTAGCTTTGTTGTCTGGGGAAAACAGTGATTGTGACAGTTCTGTTTAAAATTGAATGTGTTAATGATTTAAACATATTAAAATGCTATACATAACACATTTTTTTGGGGAAAAAATCTGTTATTTTACAACTAAAACACACAAATCTGACACTCGGGGAGTGTGTCTAAGTGAGCCAACAGCTTCATATTTCAGTCTGTTTCTCCAGCTGTATCTTCTGATTCTGTTTTCTTTCTCCCTCTGACAAACCTGTGGCCAAAAGCACGAGGATAGACATTTTATCCTGGCCTTGGGCTATTTTCCAAGATTTGGATTAAGCCCCCTTGGTTCCTGCAAAGGAACTTCTCATGCAACATTATGTATTTACCTTTCAGACATAACGATAGAAACCTTTCAAGAATGAAAATAAGGTGTAACCACTTCAATGTGGGACAGCTCGGTTTTCCCTTTAACTCATGTTTTTTCAGCCATGTTGTCTGTAGTTTTTGGATAGGAGACTGTTGGTCTGGCGGTTGCTCCTCTACTATGATCCAAATATAACTTAACAATTCAAAGATGGTTTGCCACAGTGTTATGGACAGAGGTCTTGTTCAGACTTTCATGTCCCCCCTCACGGCGAATTGGAATCATTTTGTTGTTTTGCTTATGTTTCTTCTCGCATCATTGACATTTTCATTTGCAAAATACCTTGATTTATGGCCACAGGATGGTTTAAAAATAACTGCATTTCCTGTAAAATACTGGACACTTTCTTGACATGTCTGGTGTAAAATGATCTCCAATTATGTCTCTTTTGTCTTCATTAAGTGCAGACCAGACTCTACTTTACAAAGCATGCTTTGTAAAGAATTTTTTTCCAGTTTGGTCCAAGGCGCCGCTCACAAACAGGTACACCGGGCAAATGCTTGGGGACCGAGCCAGAAGGGGGCCCCCGAGGACTGACCAACTTTGAATCACTACAAAGTAGATACAATGTGGAGAGTTTACAATGACAGTGGTCAGCCGGCACTGAACTCCCTAAAGGGGCCCCACCTCTCCACCCTCATTCTAACTGGGAGCAGTGGTGCGTGAGAGCGGGTTTGTAAAGAAATCTGGATAATTTGCTACTAAAGGTGGATGGAAGTTTCTGTGTGTTGTGTGCAAATGGTGTTTAATTTCCCTTTCCATATGTTTCAAGTAGCTTTTATTAATCTGAAACTGTATTTATTTATTCAAATGTAATCCTAAAGAGTCATATTGCGGGCTTTAACACAGTTTAATCTTCTGTCTCTGCCCGATTAATTAAATGAAAATGGTAAATAATATGGATAGATAAAATAAAAGTGAAAGCCACCAAATAACATTCAAAAGTTGAATTTGAGGAGTTAAACTGTCAAAACTTTGAGCCATTTTGCTGTTTCTGGTTTGCCTATTTGTTTTTTTTAGATAAAATATGCATGTGGAACCTCATCCATTATAACAGTAAACATACAGACATGATTCTTTTTCAGGACAGCCTCAGTTGTCAGATTAAGAAGCTAAAATTATATAAAATGAATATATCAATAGATATAGCAACATAAAGGCCAACCCAAAAGAAACCCAAAACAAACAAAACTGAATTTAAGGCTAACAGTATTTTGCAGAAATAACACAGATCAACAGTGAGCAACCTTTTTCTCCTCAGCATGTCATTCTCTCAAGTCTTGGCTTTCAGGAGAAAAAATATTGGCATCGAAATAAACACACAACAGAAACATATTTACACTTTTTCTCCAAGGCATTTTTTGCTATTTACAGTTATTTATGTTATTTACCCACTATCCTCACACAACCAACTCAGCTTGTTTTTTGGTGCCACCGTGTGTCAAAAAAATCTTCTTGGCATTATTCCAGCCATAGAGGAGCATTACTTTAGTTCTTTTCAGACAGCCATATTACTCTCTTGCACTTGTTGATCTTTGGCTGCTCCTGATTGGACATAGCTGTCAGTTTAAGCTATGTAGTTCAGGGAAAGTTTGACAGGAAGTGATTTTATCATAATTTCCAGGTCTCTTAGGTCTCCTCGAAATTGTTGCTTAGCAACATAGTAGTGATGGCGACCTTTTTTATTTTTAATAATAAAAATGTGGTAAATAATCGTTTTATCATGAATCACTCATTGTGGATTTAACAATAGAGCCTCCAAAAAAAAAAAAAGACATTTTGTCCGGGACACTTCCGTAGATCACCTAAAGGGTGAGCTATCCATCACAACTTACCCCACAGTAAAAAACTATCTTTCCTGAGAAAGTGTTGACAATATAAGTGATAGTGCTTGGGGGCACTGAGGATCTAGAAGAGTTTAAAGGGTATAATGCTATAACAACAAAGCCTTTAAAGATGATATTATCAACATATTATTGTTAAAAGAGCTCAGTATCGTAATGTAAAGGTGGTGAACATTGGTTGAGGGGGCCTCCTGTGAAATTTTACCTAAAGCTTCAAGAGACTCCAGAATCGAGTTTGGTGACACATTTTTGATGCACATCCTGTCTTCATCCCTCTTTGCACATTTCTTTTCTCCTTCTGACCTGACTGCCTCTTGTTTTCTCCTAATCTATACCTCTTAATCCACCTGCCTTCCACGCTTTTGATCCTCTCTTCCCTCTTTGTTCCCATTTGTACTTTTCCTCTCCATCTCCTTCTCTTTTTTATTCCACACTTCTTTGCCACATCTCTCCCCCCCTCCCTCTTTCTGCTTCTCCATCTCTATGAAAGGAGGTCCGTTACACAATGGCATCGAGGCTATTGAGGTCCTGGGTGCACAAAGACTGTATTCAAATCTCTGTGCTATTTTTCAGGAACTAGGCTCGGCACAGAATCGTACTTACCATCTGCTGTGTGTGTGACTGACTGTAATTGTGCGTGCTTACAGTGCGTTGCCAGTGTGTGTGTTTATAGTGTGTATCATGTGACCTCACTCACCTGAATACAAATACAGCTCAAATCAGCAGCGCACCAAAATCCATCGGGGTCGAAACTTTTGAAAAACATCGTAATGGGAGAATTGTTTGACATTCACAAAAGGTACACAGCTGTGAAACTGGGATGCAGTGCACCTTTAAGTCATACGCATGCATTAACACACATAAACACACACGTTTAAACTTTGCACGTGCATCTGGGAGCGTGACGTCTAGCCTTGAAATCAGACAAATCTTGTTTCTAACATCAGTCCTCAATAAGTAAAATGTTTCCTCAAACTGCCAGACCTCAGAAATGGAGTAAACCCTCGTCTCAATCAAACACACGTGCGCACACACATGTATGCACACGCAAAGCCATGTGGGTTTATTTGGGTCAGAGCTGAAATGAAAGCGTTGTCGCGGGAACAGACAGTACACCAACACAGATTCTCTCTCATCGCTGCTCTCAATGTGTGTATGTATATATATTTATTTATATACGTGCGCGTGTGTGTCTATACGTGTATCTGAGTGTGTACGTACTGAGTGTGTTCATGCTCCTGTCAGCTTCACTTGTCTTGTTGGGCCACGTTTGGACAAGTGCGTCAGCGCTTCCCTCCTTTCTTGCTGTCATGTTTATTCTCGGCTGTATACCTTTATGTTTCTGTGTCGTATTAACCTATATTAACACCGCGAGGCGCCGTACAGAAATCACCTGACTCCTCAGCATCAAAGGCCCCTGCAGCTGTTTGAGTCTGTCACATCTAACTAGACTAACGTGTTTTCCTTTACATTCCCTACGCGCCGCTGGGTCGCCGGAGCAAGATGCAAACTCCCCAGTGTAATGTCTGAGAGTTTCAGGAGTGATTCTCGCAGCACCGCCTGCATTAAGAGGCAGATCTGTGGCGCTGCAGTGATGTTATATAATGTTCTAAGCATTTTGTTTTAACCTCAGTGGGGCGGCAGATGGGTGCGGTTCAACGCGCCAAAGCAAACACACTCATCTCACACACTTATGCTTAAGAAGGCAAATTGGCCTGCGCACAACTTGTTATTGAACTAATCAGTTCCTCATTAAAAATGAACCCTGCCAACCAGGGCCTGCTGAGACTTTTTGGGTCCACAAGCTGAATTTGATTTTGCCCCCCCCCCATAGACCAGTGCTTAACTTTTACTGGCACTTGATAATTTCATACACTAACAGCTCACTCATACTCACTCAGTATTACTCATACTGGTGTGACCTTAGCTGTGATCTTTAACCTCAATGGGGTTGCAAATTTAGAATTTTTTTATTTGCAGAATTATGCATAGAATTTGAACGTAAGACAAAAATATCAGCAAACATGACACATTTAGAGTAAATAAGTTTCATTACTTTTATTCTTAAATTTTGAAAAAGTGGCACAAAATTGTGCAAATACAATTTTCCAATACGAAATAGCTTAAAGGCATACTGTGTAACTTTTGGCCACTATAGGCGGGCTAAACCTGTAACTTACCACAGGCCACAAGACACCGTCGCAAAACACTGTCACAAAATTAAAGTCTGTCTTTTTCTGGCCTCCTCAGACACCTTTTCACCTTCTTCGTTCAGCCATGACAAACTTTTGATGAAATAATTACACAAAGCAGAGCCCTCTGTGTTAATAGAGGGGGAGTCTTAAGCAAAGCGGTGCAGGTCACATGATCCCATGAAAGACGGATCCGCTCCTGCAAAGTTACAATGTCTGGTTTCTAAAGAGGGCAGCCCCATCAGAGCGCCGACACACCTCAAACACTGTATATTGACCTCAGAAATCATCCATTATTACTCACATCAGCCAATATTTGGGTCAAAAGTTACACGGTATCCCTTTAAAACTGCAGACAAATTGTCATAGACTTATTACGTTAGTGAACCTTAAAGGGGAGATATTATGCAAAAATCACTTTTCTAAGTGCTTGAAATGGTCTCTTATATTGTTTTATGTCACGAACAGACCAAAAACTCCTATAAAAAACAACCACGGTATGTAATTAGGGAATATCTTTCTTTGAAATTGGGTTTCTAAGCAGGACGTTTCTCACGTCCTGCATAATGTGACGTAGGGATTAGTTCAGTAACTCCCTCTGGTGGTCTTCAACCCCGCCCATATTCCTACATGATGTGTTCGCTCCGCCCCTCTTCAGCTGCCAGGCAGCAGTAACAAGGAAGCCAACGGCTTCAGCTGTTTTACGGCTGAAGCCTAAGCTGTCAATCATCTCAGCTACAGCGCACGGGGGTGGAGTGATGTGCAAAGCCATCAGCTGCTCGGCTCCCTGAAGGGCCTGCCCATTTTGACAAGCTAGTCTCAGAAGAGGGAAAATAAGGGGCAAATAAGGGGTGGAGGGGAAGCTGTAGCGCTCTAGTCAAGGCTCATTTTTTTGAAACCATGGCTCTGACGATTCATTTAGATATCGAACAATTGTTTCAGGTTGTGAATACAGTGCATAAAATGTTTCCTTTAAAAATTCTACAGCACTCCGCTGTACAAAAAACTGTTCAGGCACCATACGACAGAGGCAGCAGGAATTAAATTACAACAATTTGCATGCCAACCATGATATTTCCATGATTGGCATGCAACCATGTAGTATAAAATCAAGTTTTTGTGTGTTTTACTATTTTTATTTAAATTATTGAATTATATTTTTGTGTTCTTCCTTAACCCTTTAAAGCCCGACTCAAGAAAAATGGGGAGAAAATTCAAATCTTTTGAATTTGAAGTCTTTATTTGGCCTTTAACAAACTGTGAAAAAAATTAACAAAAATATTTTTTGTATATTTACCGTTTATAAGCATGTGATATCATTCACAAAATGATTGTAGTGCAAAGGGATTCCACCAAGGGGCACAAGACGTGCGGCAGTGGCTCTGGTGGTACAGCAGGTGGGCCAATGATCAGGAGTTTTGAATCCTGCTCCCGCCCCAGTCAACTGTCATTGCGTCCTTGGGCAAGACACTTTGCCTTCCTTGCCTCCAGTGTTGGCATTAATGGTGTACTCAGATTTAAGTCGCTTTAGATAAAAGTGTCTGCTGAATGACTTTAGAATAGAAGACAAGTACTGTATGAGATTGTGTACAACAAAGTTTTTACCGTAAAGCAATGCAGAAGCTCTCAGAAACTGTGTATCAAATATGATACATATGGCATTAAAGGGTTAATTATTGTCATTATTCTTTAGATAAAAATATCTTGACATTTCAAGCATACTGACGATGGCCTGGTGGGGTGGGGACCTTAGTTCGCCTGTGCCTCGGGCCGATTCTGCTGCCAACTGAAACATGTTTGGAATAATGTGAAAAATAATCTACATCGTCCTTTGCCAATTTAAACTCCCAAAGAATTAATGCTTCAAATCAAATGTGTGCAAAAAGGCACCTCAAGCCCAAACATCCAACTAGAATCACAGGTCTTTGGACTTGAAAAAATGGAGTCATCCAGTAGAAGGTCTGGTGCCTGCAGGGCCATGGTCTTAACATTATGGACTTTGTCTGAGGTCTTACGAAGAGACAGAAAAAACTGACAGACACTAAACTCACAGGAGCTGTGGCAAATTTTCTAAGATGCAAGCATCTTTCCTGCACCGTGAACAGGAGGACTGCAGAAACAAATAGTCTACCTTTGTAAAAATAAGCTTCTAAGTCGGAGTTTTGATCAAACTTACAAGTGTTGCATGTTGGTAAAACTCCATGTCAAGAGCAAAAAAGGTTGAAAACATTCACCTGAAATGCAATATGAAGACCACAGATTTCCATCTGATAGCAGATTGTTTTTTATGATCCTTCATGAACACTCTTTGCCTTACATGTTAGTTTTATTTGATGGCTATGCTGGAAGCCCTTAAACACTGACTGTTGAAGAGAACATTAGACAAAATTTTACTTTAAAGGTGCAGCGTGTAACAAAATCAAAGGTCAATGACAGGAAAATTCAATATACCATTAAAAATCTATTCCCTTCACTTTAATAATTTATGTTTTTATTCTTAGAATGAGCCATTTATATCTACTTGCTGTGGGTCCACATACATGGCAGCTGCCATATTTGTGCCAACATTTTATACGGTATCTCTGAATGGACAAACAACTCTGTGTGTAAAGTGATTACCCTCTGAGGTTTAAAACAGCAGTACTGGCACCGTTTAGGATAAGTAATGCCATAAAAGACACATGTTAATATCTGGATGAATTTTGGTCACTGATGGCCACCATCCATACACAACAGTACTTGGTATTATAAGTCATTTCTATACCCATCTTTACCACTAGATGTCAATCTTTCTTGCACACTATACCTTTAAATTTAGTCTGATAATTTGGGTTTCTAGATTCTACGTAGAATTGAGTGTGAATAGTTGTCTGTCTCTCTGTTTTGGCCCTATGATGGACTGGTGACCTGTCCGGGGGTATACCCTTCCTCTTGCCTGATAGCAGAAGAAATAGGCTCTAGCCCCCTGTGACCCTGCTGTGGACTACGTGGGTATAGAAAATGGATGGATGTATTTCTACACAGTTTCACATGGAAAATTCACAACTCTCTTCCAAGGAAACAAGTCCTCTTATTACATTGTCAATATATATTTCTACTCAATTCTCTACTGATCTAACACTCCTGTTGGCAGGACACCTCAATTTGCCAGCTTTTCTGAAACTAAATTAGGGTTCAAACATGAATCTGTTTCCTAATCTGAAAAGCCCATGGCTACAGTGTGGTTCAAAAAGAACTTGGTCAAAGATTAAAAAGGTATTTTTTCCAGTTTAAATAGCCACTTTCTTAAAGTCAAGTACTCATTACAGACATGATAAAAAGATGCCGACTTTCTGTTAAAATGAATATCAGCCTCTTGTATTGAAGTCAGAACCTTTTAGTCGTGACATTTTGTACTGAACTCAACCCAACTAATGCTCACACTGTCACAAAATAGATGCCAATTTGAAATCCTGGTAGTTTGAAAGAAAATCAGTAGAAATGTGGAAAATTCAGTACAACAGTTATACAATAAATCTGAGAAAATTACCTTAATGGATGTTCCTTGTAGGATTATATTTTTGTGTAGTTCAGCTCTTTTTTAGCATCCTTTTCTTGAGAGCTGAGAAAATGTTGTGTTTTTTTCACAACTAGGTTAATTGTTTTAGCTTCTCTGCATTTGTTTGGATGAACGAATGTGAAGGCTGTGCAGGTGCACTGATCTCTCATGTTGCTGGAAATACGTAGCAAATGCACAAAATGTTGTGCATCACTTTTTGTACAATATTCTACCAACAGGTAAAGAGAATATATTGCAGTATAAGAAGAAAGGTCTGCACTCTCTGAGTGCTTCTAGTCTATTTCTGCTGCAGTTCTGTCAGCTGTGCTGGCGGACTGCACCGCATACAGCGCTTTCTTTTATTTGTGACTCCACTGCTGTGGCCACCAAACAAAATATACTTTCTCGCCTCCACCTCACCAACGAGCACTTCAATTTCTGTGTCCGAAAAATCTCTTTTCTTTGTTTTCTTTCTAGTTTGTTCCCATGATGTCCTCTTTGATCAGCAGGCTGCTTCATATGCAACAATATTCATGTCCTGCTTTGCATTGACCATTTATGGATGGGTTTGGGTGTGTTCAGGGCAGGATATATGGTTGATTCAGGTGCTCACATTTCCAAGTAGTATATGATCTATAAAGGGAAAATTACACACAAGTGTGCGTGCGCATGGTTTAATAAATCTGATTCTGTTTTGGCGTACGCCATTTTCAGCTCATGTGCGCACCTACACTTTTAGTCTGGATTCTATGCAATGTTTTATAAATGTGACCCTTGAACAGAACATTCCTTGAATAGTGAACATTAGCTGCTTCTCTTTGTTATAGGTAAAACTAACTAAACCATAAGGTGTGTCATTTCAGCTTTACGGGAGTGTAGTGGTATTTATTTATTTTTAACGATTAAATGACAGTATTTAAGACAAACGATTAGTTGATTAGTTGGAAAAAATATCTTAACATGAATGAATAATGAAAATAATTGTTAGTTGCAGCTATAAGGTCAAGACTACCAAATTATTGTTCCTAAAAAGCTGATGCACTGTTTAGACTTTTCTATTCTTTTTAGATCTTAATACTGTGTGAGATCACAGCATTAAGATGTTTCGCTCTAAATCCCAAAAATAAAAATTTAAAAAAAAAAAAAAAAAAAAAAGGAAAGCGCATGACAAAAACAGCATTCTAATGATTTTACAGGACATAAGTTCTGCCATTGATCACCAAAAGAGACAGACTGAAGTGACTTCAGGTGCTTTTAAGAAACATAAAACAAACCATAGAGAATGTGTTCAAAGAGTATTTGATCAGAGCAGAAGACATTTAACCAAATCCCAAAATATAGAGAAGTCACAGCTGCAGTATGGGACAGATAATCCAGTAAAACCTCTAAAATCAGCAAGTTCAGCAGGCGGCAGAGTAAATATGTGTATGTGTGAGCACTTGCACTCGTGTGTGTTTTCTTTTTTTGGTGTTTCTGACACCTTCTGCAGCGCCGCAGCCTGTCAGATGTCTCGTTTTCAGATACTTTGACAGATTGGGATGTTAAAACTGTGAATTCAGCCTGGTTACATCAACCCCCCCCCCCCCCTCTATACTCTCCTCCCTCCTCCTCTTCCACCCCCATCCACACTCAGTCGCTGACAAATCAGCAGAAGCCATTTAAGATGTTGTCAAAGGGAATTACAGCATGTCCTCGATGTGCTCTGGATATCTCCTCCTCCCCCTCAGGCTCACCTGGGGAGGAGCAGTGGGAGCTTCAGGAGGAGGTCAGATGATGTTTCTCAGTTCGGTTTACTGTACTTTCAGATCAATTTGTCTCAGGAATGGAGCTGACAAAAATGTGTCTGTCTATTTCTGGAAACTTGATGGAGAATGTGTGATGATGTTTTAAATGAGTCTGACAGGGCAGATTCCAGGTCAGGCTGAATCTGACCTTCTCATACACCCTGTATGTCACAATTTGTTGTCAGATTGATTCAGGTGACTTTTTTTCCTCAATTTGACAAGAATGCAATAATATGGTTTCATTATTCATTAGTTGTAATATATTTTGATATCTTAAGATGTTATTTATTTGGAATGAAAATGAGCAAACAATTAAATTTAAGCTTCAGCTCCCACAGAATTACAGCCTCTCACCTTTAGAGAACTGAATCTTTAATATAAATTAGGCTTTTTCTGTGTTTCATTTAATAAATTTAGCACAAAAAACAAATGTGTGCTTGGTAGATTATTTCTTTTCTGTTATTTTAACAATGCTTTTGCCGTTGGAAAACCTGCTTTTTCTTAAAGCTTATCATCATTAGAGGCCCTGTTTGTTAAATGAATGAATTGTTAAATCGCCAATATGTCTTCTTTCTTTAGACTTCTATAGTCCAAACAAATAAACAACACCAAACAGGAGTCAATAGGAGAACAAGCTGTTAGGCATTGGCAAGTTTTTCATAGGCGCAACCCATATCTTCAATTCTGCTGCTCATCCCACAAATGCATTTACGAAACATACAGTGATTAAATTATAATGGTAATTTTCTTGTGGAAGGACATTGTGTGCTGGTGATGCACAGCTTGAACATAATACAACCAAACCACAGGGTTTTTTGAGACATTTAATTTTCTGTTTGATTCGGTTTAGGCAACAAACCACCTGGTTAAGGGGTTGAAAAGATCAGGTTGAAACTGAACATTTAACATGATAATAGAGATTTTACTTGCACTTGAAGGCTGCGTTCTGATTGTCCGTGAAAGGACAATCACGTCCTATTGTGAGAGTTAAAATCTAATTGTGCTCATTTAGTGTAAAAAATTTTCTCCAGCAAAGGTGCAAGGCAATCATTGCAGGTCCTACCCACTTATTATTTTTTGCATTCACTTTTTCCACAGTATAGTAAGAACATTTTACCTAAATCTTTGGTATCTACCAAAAAATTTGGTAGTCTCATATGGGAATGAAAATATGCATATTTTCAAGCAAGGTTATCAAATGCAGATATTTATTTATTTTCCAGCATGAGCTCTATTTGTGTACATGTAAATGAGAAAAAAAATCTGTTGGAAGAACAAGAAAAGCTTGATGATACTCACTAAAAATACAAATAATGTATAAAAGCTCATCTTAGGTGACACCTTGAAACATTATACCAGCTTACATAAAAAAGATAATTTTAGGACCCCGCCCCTGCCAGTCACATACACTCTTTATTTCTAGCAAGGCCGAGAAAATGAGGGAGATAAAAAGGAGGAGTGAAGCTCCTTAGTGCTCAGCAATTTGGATAAATGGTCAGTGCAACATCAGAGGCAGCTTTTAACGAATGCTGGTTTGATTTCTGAAGAGGGGACAAAATATTATAACTGTGACTTATATAACAGTGCTAATAAAAAACAAAGGAAAATCGTTAAACATAGGCTGCTATGAGTTGTGAAATACAGCTACACCATGAAAAGAATCAGAACAGAAGTCAAGCTGGTGTGTTTGCTGTATCAAAAGTAAGCTGATATTCTTTCTGAACGAGTGACTGTTTAATTGGGACTTTAAAGAGACATATATTCTCATTCACCTGCTTTCACTTTCACAGAAGATGACAGCTGATGAAAGTGCTGGAAACTCACACAATACCCAGTAGACGCTGAAAGATTCAAACTGCAACAAGCTCATACTGATGAATCACAAAGACATCTTCACTAACAACATGCTCCGCGATCGATATGCAGCAGTCTTGATCGCTGCTTTGATTGGTGTTGGCATGCTCAGACAACACCTAATCAATAGCGAATCAGAGTTGAATCAGTTGAGCTGCTGAGGGACTTCCACAAATTCACAAGTAGATAGCAAAAAGACAAAGCGCATAGAAATATCAGTTGGATTAGTGTTTTTAAAAAAAGTTGTTAAAATGTGTGTTAAAGTATTCTTTTTCTGGGGAAAAAAATCTGGCTTTTGCTGAAAAAACAAAGACATTTTCTTCTTTGTTACCCCAAACATAACTACGAACATCGCTCATCCAGCTACAGGTGGATGAACACAAAGGAAAGAAGTCCTAGCGCTGAATACAACAAACTTTCTCAACTCTGCAAGTTTTATTAACCAAAATCTCTTTAACTGAACAAAATGATGCTTGTTGCAGGTTGATGAATATTGATTGTTTGCATGATAAGCAGATTCCTTTTAATTGTTTCATTAAAAAAAAAAAAAAAAACTACTGATATGTACTACTCTACTCACTATGTTAGACCCACCTGTTCAATTGCTTATTAGCACAAATAGCTATTCAGCCAATCACATATCGTCAACTTGTCAGCAATGCATCTAGTCATGTAAACATGGTAAATACGACTTGCTGGAGTTCTAATTGAGCATCAGAATGAGGAAGGTAGGGGCTTTAAGTAACTTCGAATGTAGCATGGTTGGTTGTGCCAGACAGGCTGGTCTAAGTATTTCAGAAACTGCTGATCACTGGGATTCTCATACACAACCATCTGTAGAGATTACAGAGAATGGTCTGAAAAAGATTAAAATATCGAGTGAGTGGTAGTTGTCTGGATGAAATTGGCTTGTTGATGTAAGAGGTGAATGGGCAGACTGGTTGGAAACCAAGATATGTAGAATACCATCTCTGAATGAACAACACGTCCATCCTTGAAGCAGATGGTCTGCAGCAGCAGAAGACCACACCGAATGCCACTCCTGTCAGCTAAGAACAGGAAACTGAGGCTACAATTCACACAAGGCTGTAGCTCAGAAGGAAGAGCAGTCGTCTGCCAACTGGAAAAGTGGTGGCTCCATTCCAGGCTTCCCATGACTATATGCTGAAGTTTCCTGAACCACACGTTGCCCCCCAATGTGCCTATCGGGCTATGAATGTAAACGATAGGTTAAAGGACTTAATGGCCACGTTTACAATTTGCTTACATGACAGTTTTCCCTTTAATTTGTAATAAAAGTTAATTCCACTTTACAGAGATGAAAAATGACCATGTAAACACCTAATGATCATTCCGAATTAAACTTAATTCCGAAGTAAGTGGCTGGTTTATTCCCATTTTGATTCAGAATTAAATAATTCCTCTATTGTGTCTACATTCATTCTGCTCTAAGTTAATTCCAGTTGTTCTGCTCATGATCCTTCCTTCGTCCTGTCGCCTTGATGCACAGATTCATTGCTGGCCACCCCAAGCAAGCGTTGGACTCGAGCCGAGTCTATTCACGTGAAAGTGAAGTATGCTAGTGTCCAGGGGAACGAGAGATTCTGATCGTGGATGTGCAGCCGAGAAATCAGCAGCAACTGTGTGATGTTATCATGTCAATATGGAGCAAAATCTCAGAGGAATGTTCCCAACACCTTGTTGAATTTATGCCACCAAGAATTGAAGCAGTTCTGAGGGCAAAAGGGAGTCCAACCTGGTACTTGTTACCATTTTGTTACATGTAGCAATATCTTTAGCTGTAAGAGGCTTTTTTTTATTTTTTTGGATGAAACCAAAATCCACCTTCAGAAACCAGTGTTCTGATTTTAACTGTTTTTCTAGTCCAGGAGCAGGTGTAAGGAGCTGAATAATAACTCCCCCTGCAGAATCCGACCCATTTAAAGTGAGAGTGTGGGTCTGTATTAGGATGAGGAATTATCTGAGGAAGGCATTTCATGGGTCAGGTCTTCAGTGGATTGGGGTGTGTACTAAGGGTCATTTCTTTTCTGCCAGTTCTAGCTGTGACTGTTATTGCATGTTTTTGGTGTACCACAGTTTATGGACCTAACAAGGCTGCAAAACAGAACTGAATGTTATCTTTTATGGCACAAAAACATAAAGGACATGAAGAAAAATTTGTCTGTAAAGATACTGGGTTCCCCTTTAAAAAAAAGAAAGAACAATCACAAAGTCAGAGAGTAAAAACAATCAAATGCAATTTATTATTCTCATATATGTTTGCACTACAACACCACATTCCTCAGAAAAATCTAAATACAAAATCTGTTGTCTGACTAGTAAATTTTCTTCTCTAGGATAAAACAAGTATAGAATAAGAAAGTAACAATACTTTCACGAAAGGGATCAAATTGAGCAAATTCTGCACTTGACAAGATTGTGATCGCTAAGCAGGAAGCTGGCAACAACATGTGAGTTGAGCAAATTTGAACTTGGATTAATGCTTTTCCTTTATACACCAGGATGTCCTAGTAATCTTTCTGAGGAAGACAAAATTGTCTGGGCTCCTACAAAGAATCTAGGCTATCATAAAGTGAAAGTAAAGCCTATGATAAAACTGTGAACGATTCACCAGAAAGAGCAAAGCAGAGATGTTCATTTAGTATTGAGCGATCGCAGCTTGTACAATGCTATAAAAATCACTGAAATGCATACTTACACTAGCAGAATCAGGTTTAGATTGGCCTTTAAGGTTCTTTTAAAGATACAGGCTAGTTCAATACAATTCATTGTAGTCTGATTGTATATTGTATAGTTATTAAACAAATCCATTACATCAGTCCAATTTACAACTGTGTTCATAAAAGCCAAATGATTAAAAAAAAATGACTGTCGAAAAAGACCAAAGAGAGAAAACTGTCCATGGCCCCAGTCTTCGTTCTGCTTCTGATGGTCATCTAGTCAATCAGTCCTAGATAGGACCACTGAACCTGTTCTGTGTCTTGACTGTTTCCATCCCACTGAGCTCTGAGAACTAGCAGAGACATCAGATTAATTTAAACTTTGATCTTGTCTTCTAGACCCCATTCCAACTAGATTATCAAAGGAGATTGTGTCCTTAATTAGCAGTCCCTCATTAAATGCTGTCAGTCTATCTTTATCAACTGGCTTTGTGCCCCAGGCTTTTAAGGTCACTGTAATTAAACCTCTTCTTTAAAAACCCAGTCTTGATCCTGGAGTATTGGCAAATTAAAGTCCTATATCTAATCTACCCTTCATCTCTAAAATACTCGAGAAAACAGTTGCCAATCAATTAATTAACCATTTGCACAGAAAAGATTTGTTTGAAGAGTCTCAGTCTGGATTCAGGTCCCGCCATAGCAATGAAACTACCCTGGTGAAAATTAATGATGACCTTCTGATGGCATCTGACAGTGGACTTGTGTCTGTACTTGTTCTATTAGATCTTAAGCCGCTTTCAGGCTTGCATTGCGGAATATTTGCATTAAAGTCCATCCACACTTTTACCAGAGTTGTCTTTTCAAAAATATTGCTTCCTCACAGACTTTTTAACGTCTTTGCAATGTTCAGATATGGGGAAATGTTCCGGATAAGTCGGTTGTCAAAACAGGGTAGGATGTCTATGTGATGCGACTTGTCCGGAACATTTCTCAAGCATTCAGGCAAAATGACGTGCTTCAACATTTCCGATCTTATGATATGGGGGCTAGCCGGTAAATGTCCGCTACAGCTCCGAGGTAAAAGAGCGGAACATTGGTCTGAATGCAAACAGTATAAAAGACAAAGTCCGCAACATTACTGCTTTTCAGAGCAAGTTGGAATGGGGCTTTAATGACACAATTGACCACAAAATTTTATTGCAAAGGCTTGAGTAAGTTATTGGAATAAAATAAGTCTATCTAATAGGCTCCAGTTTGTCCATGTACATGAAAAATCCTCTTCTTACACTAGAGTTGAGTACGGTGTTCCACAAGGTTCAGTGTTCGGTCCATTGCTGTTCAATTTATATTTTCTTCCACTGGGTGCCATTCTTAGGGAACATGTCATCAACTTTCATTGTTATGCAGACAATACTCAGGTATACCTCTCCATGAAGCCAGACAAGAGTAACAAGCTAATTGAACTACAATGACATAAAGAACTAGATGACCAGAAACTTCCTGCTTTAAAGGTCCCATATTATGCACTTTATTCCCAATCTTAAACAATTCTCTGATATATCATTTAAATTTTGGCGCCCT
>JBBBVU010000018.1:22561268-22596052 GCA_037177055.1 Atherinosoma microstoma
TTCACTTGTTCCATTGGCAGATTTTTTTGCTTGTTTCAAGCAAAAATACCTTGTTTTAATTTTTTTTAACTTATTTTGGAGTGGTCTTTTTTCCAGTGTAACCTAACATGCCACATAGGGCACATAATCTCTTCCTTAAGTTTCAGCCAATCAGCATTTGACCAATGCACAGCGTCAGCTCTGAGTGCATTGTTAGGGTTTCTGTCCGTCTGAGAGCAACGGAGAAGAATACCTCAGTCAAGGTGTAAAATGCCTTTGTTTTATATGGTGTTGTTGAGACATTTACATTTTGAGTTTACGTGTGTCATTAACCCACTCACCCATTCTGTTGGTCTGACCAATATGTGAGATGCTTTGATCACATGATTAAAGGTGCAAGTGGTTGGGAACCCAAAGAGGGATTAGAATCAAGGCTGCACTGTAAATGCCAGGTAGGCGATGCCATTCACACTTCAAGTCTTTTGACCAAATCACATGCAGTCAGGCAGATAAACAACTCCGACGAGATAACAACCCACAGAATGGGTGGATGGGGCGGAGATAGAGGGGTGGCTAAGGTGGAACTGGCCACCTCTGAAATCTGACTGGACATCACAGGTAATTGACAGATCATTGGAGGAGGACAGAAATGTCTTTCCAGATCAGTGTTGTTTTCGTCAACGATGACAAAGAGGAAATTATTTCCTTGACAACCCTTTTTTTTCATGATGATAACGAGACGGTGACGAGCTAAACATTTCTTTTTAATGACGAAAACATGAAGAGACGTGCACAAGTTTTTCTTTGACAAGACGAGACCAGACGAAAATGTTAGTGGGTCTGTCAGACATTTAGAATCTGAGATTTCTGCCTGTTATGCTGTAATCTGTCTGTCAAAACCTGCATCCGCTCCTTGTTGGCCACGCCCACCACCTGCTGCGCATTGCACAACACACCTGCGGTCAGTCACACACACACACACAGACACGCAGTTGAGTTTATTAATTCATTGATGGACCACGGAAGCAGCATCAGCAAAAGGGCTTGTTTGTTGTTGGAAAACGGCGAAAAGATCTATGGACATGCTTTCAATAAACTCCATCAGAAAGAAAAACAGAATGTGTTGTAGAGACGGAGGTATATGTGCCAGCATCTACCAGCAGCAATGAAGTCCAGCATGGCCCATTTACAGCTAAAATAACATTAATTATAATCAAATACTGCTTAACAAAAGGACGTAGGCGAAAATAGCAACTGTAGCCTTGTTTGCCACCAAAACGAACTAAATCTGAACTTCAATTTGCGAAGCCTGGATATTTGTTTCTAAAAAAAAAAACCGATCGAGTTGATGAGTCTGAAGCAAGGGAGAGAACACCCAGACAACATGGCATAAGTTACCTTATATGAAGGCCAGAATATTTATAGTCATGATGACCATCTGCACTATTACTATGCAGTTTAAAACTATTTAGAAGTTGCAGCGCATAGCCCATTGTCTCCTGCTGCTGCTGCATCAGCTCAACCCATTTCCCATGATATGAGAACGTCAGGAAACTAAAAATAGAACAGAGCAAGCGGTCAGAACCCACAGCTGCAAAAAATAGACAAAAATGATCATTTTTTCTCTATTACTTACATGGGCTACTTAATGTGAGGATTGTTTTTTTTAATAAAAATTCACAAAGTTTTAGGAAAAGTCAGGGACCAGCAAAGCTTCATGATTTTATTTCACAGTTATTGAATGTGCAAATTTCAATTGTTTAAAGACCAATACTTTGTTTTTTTCCTGTTTTTATCCTATGAAAACGGACAAAAAACTAGACTAAAACCCTTTTGAGTTTTCGTCGACTAAAAATGGACTAAAACTATCACATATTGAAATGAATAAATGTGACTAAAACTAATATATATTTTTGTCAAAAAGACTAAGACTAAACCTCAAATGGCTGCCAAAAACAACACTGTTATAAATATAGCCTGTAACCAGTTTTATTTTTTAAAGGATATGAGAATGAAAAGAAACTTGACTTTTTTGTAAAGAGGAAGGACACAGATCAGACCAAGACAGACCCCAGCCCTTATATCACCAGCCCCGACATCTCCTAACATGGAGTTAGCCACACAAGTCATTGTGGTCAGACACAAGGATCCAGTCTACCACCACCAGCAGACAGCAGACGAGAATGTAGAAGCCATTGATGCCCCTCCTACCACGTCAAGCCCCAAAACAACCAACTTACCTTTCTATGGACCTTTTTGACCTCGATACACATATTTCCACTTGATGATCCAGATTATTAATGTAAAGATGTTTTATTTCTCAAGTTTCTCTTATTGTGACCACAATTATCACAGCCATGTATGTGAGTGTGAGTATTACAAAGAGGAACACAACAATTTCCTTTCTTAGTATCTGGCCCCCCTGATAAAGTCTTGCCCACCCCATGTATAAAACTCTAACTCCGCCACTGGGGTCAATAACACCTGTCACTCATCAGTTCCACCCTATGGACGCAACAATGAGGCCTTTTCTAAGTCTACTTTGCCCATCCTCATATAAACCAAACAGGGTGGCCTAATCGCAGGTCGGTGGGTCATTTTATAACTCATTAATGGTACTTCACAATCACAGGTGTGACATTAACTTGGTGTATAGTGTGACGTATAAAATGAATATCTGATAAATCCAACTCTCCAGTTAAGATGTTAAACTATTCTGATTTGTTGTGCATATGATTCAGTGCTGATTGTTTACACTTTTGAAATCCTGTGTGCCAGATGTGTAGATTATGTATCATCACGTCACACTCTCATGCCGCAATGCTGGCTAGATGCGTGGAAGCTTTCGAAGTGAGCCACTTCTGGCTGAGTTACTTAAAATAAAAGTATCAATATCCTAATTAAACACTAATAAATAAGGCAACAAAGGAATGACTTCCACTAAAGAAAAGAACAGAGTCCTCTTGTATAAAACTCAAGCATTTGTTCCAGCTCAGCACGTTACTAGAGACCACCACGCAAACTGGTGTTTAAAAAGTTGAGGTTATCTCACAAACATCTCAGATCAGGTTGTTAAAAACATCTTCCACTTGCACAAACAATGACCGATACATAGACCAGCATTGTCCACATTATGGTTTGATAGAACAAGCTAAGGGATAGGGGTGGGAAATGTATGTTGGGTTTATATATAATAAGCGTTAGCATTAGCATGCATATCATGTGTGCGTGTTTGGTTTAGATGCATGAAGTCGACATGATACAAAAACACAGTGAGGAGCACAAGTTGTACCCTTCGAAAAAGGCTGTGTTTTATTGAAATACAGCAGACATCAACAGATTGTTTTGCTGACCTGGGCAACAGAAACAGAGCTTGAATACTTTTCAAACTATGTAAAAACGAGTATTCATGGCTATTATTTGATCATTTTAACTCCGCAAACTTCAAAGACACTTTCAACCCAAACCGAGTTAACTCCACCTCATTTTGGGCCGCAAGCTGATAAACCGAAGTGTTGTGAACGAAACAAAAACAAGCTGGTGCTCAACATCAATTTGGGTTTTCATTGCAAAAATGCTGGTACAGTATGCAAAGTTTAAGGATCTGAAACAGCATTCAGGCCTGTTTTTTGTGCCCAGGGCTGGTTGTTTGATAGTAGCAGTAGTAGAAGAAGCAGAACCTCAGTTATGAAGCAGGGCTGGCCTCAACTCCCTTTACAAAGACATTTAGAGCACCTGGTTTCCCCAAAAAAGGATTAAGAAAGTTGACCTCTTAAATACAAAAATCAACTTTGATGTGATCTATACCTCCTTTGCCTGAGGGAAAAATTAACTTTCACCATGTTAAAATGCTGTCGGTTGCTTTTTTGATAGTTATTCTTAAAGTACAAGGACACTTTTTTTCTTCAAAGATAATGAGTTATCTAATTTGAAACTCACAGGACAGTTTTTGGGGATCATGATAATTTGGCTTAATGCACAGCTTGTTTATTTGCATAAGAAAAGAAAATCTAGCATGAATGGCTCAAAAAGCCAAAACACTTTGGGTGGGATCAACCTTCCACTTTTCTAATAATAAAATACTTTTGTGCAAGTTTTGATTGTCTCGATTCTTAAAAAATCAAGTGGAAAGTGATTTTAAATGTAGTTAAGGGAAGATGCTGGGAGCTTTAATCCATTGGTTTATATGTGACATGCCAGATATCATTTGAAAAAAGTGCCAAAGTGTGATTTAACAACTGAATACAGCGTCAGACTTTGGACGGATTAAGACCCTCAATGTTCATTTGACAACAGAGGGGGGATCAAACAATTAATTTGTTGTAAAAAAAAAAATATATATATATTAATAATAATAATAATTATTGGCCACATCCTGCTGCAGTTTGTAGCACAAATGATACACAGTTAATACAGCTGAGTGTGAGTCTAGGATGTTATGCTCGAAAACAAAGATTTTACGTTGTTTTTTGTTGTACTGATATTTCAGGGGCTTGATTAATAACAAAACATTAAACAAATTTTAAAGATGCTCTGCATTTTATGTGAAAAATGAGCAAACGTGTGCTGCCAGAGCAAACTTCAGGCAACGTGAGCTGGTTTATCCCATGCCATCGAGTCGTTGGAAAAACCGGAACCTTCTGGTTATCGATACCTTAATTGCATATAAGCTTTTGGAGGAAACCAGGTGCAGACATATATAAATTTCAGCATGAACAAATAGAGCAAGTTTAAATGAAATAGAGGAAGGACTTGAGCACACAAGCTAAATCTGAATTAGTTTTCTTTTAGTGTGAATAAATCCAGATGGTTTGCCATTTGTGAATAACAAACCAGATCTGTGACTGGTTGCTAGCATGTTAGCAAAAGAGCTGCTAGACGGCCAGCTAACCAGTCACAACAGTTCTTCAGTGTTGTTCACTCTCAAGCTCTCAATTAGCAAGATTGCTACAGAAACTTCAGAGGCAAATTTTTTATGCTTGAAGTTTTGACTCATCACTGCCAAAGGTCCTTATTTCTGTCATGAAGCAGTTAATGCTCTAACAGACAATGTTAAAGTCATGTAAAAGCAAAAATTGTGTCGCTATTAGCTTAGTAGCTTGTTAGCTTTCGATGGAGTACCGGAACCAATCTAAACATTAAAAACAATTTATTGCTTCTATTCAAGCAAATACACATTTCACCAGCTGAGTACTGATGTAATCCCACTAAATAAAATGTATCTATTTAATATCATCCTTTTTCTTCTTCTTTTGTTAAAAAATACTTTTGACATGAGAGTTAAAAGGCACAAATCCCAGTCCTGGTTCTGGTGTGCTCGATTCTTTCCTCTTTCCACATTCAAATCCACAACATTTATGTAACTCCTCAAAACAAATACATTCAATCATTCATCAGAAAAATATTCAATTTAAACTATGCACTTGCAAAAATAAAACTCTCTGAATGCTTTCTAAGGCTGTGCGTCCACCAGGAGGCTCTCTCTGCAGCGCTGCCGTTTTGTTCAGGTTTTTGCAGAAGGACGTGCAGCGAAAAAGAGCTCTTGGTGATGCTGAAGTTTATAAAACTACAAACACTTTAATCAGCGAAAGAAAAGCACTTTAATTGACTTGTATACCAGCAGTCGGAGCTGTGCACGAAGCCTCAGACTGCTGCTGAGCAATGGCCCAGCGGACGGAGTTGAAAACCCTTCCCCCCAGTTGTTGAGACCAGCCCTGGTTTGCATTTGTAAATACAGTATTTCAGATATATGTAGTCTTATCTTTAAATCTGACCAGGACACTACAGCGGCAGAAGCAATACATAAAGAAGCTCATATTCTTTTTTTTTTTTTTTACTATTATTCTTTTTTTGTCGGAATGGAACTAGTTTCAACTAAGCCTACCAAGCCAACATGTAATTATGTATCGAATAAAAGGCTATTTATCTTTTGTTTTTTTCTTTACTTTTGTTTATTACAGGTGTGTATGATGGTGTGCAGGACGACAAAAAGAGAAAAACCAAAAAACAAAAGGTGGAAACAGAAAAGGAAAGGAAGAACAAGACGAGAGAGGGACAAAGAAAAGGTGAAAAGTAAGACAAAGTGAAAGAACAAGAAAGAACATAATGAAAGAGATTAAAGTGTGATTCAGGCAGCATGATTCTGGATTGTGGGTTTCTGCTGACGAGTTTGTGTGTTGTGTGATCGTTACCATTAAATCCCTCTGCGTTTGCCACCATTTGGACAGATTCTTAACTGCTTTTTTGTTGTTGTTTTTTTCTCATGTTGTTCCTTCTCGGTTCTCAACAAAGATCCACGACAGTCACTTGGTCATACAAGCATGTTCGTTGGAACAAGAAGTGCAGATTGGCTTAAGTTTCTTTTTTTTCTTTTTTTTCCTTTGCTTTTCTTCAAAAAAGGGTTCCAGACAGAGTGGCTACAATAATAATAATAATAATGATAATAATAATAATAGCACTTGACTTCACTTCAGCACAGTTTAAAAAAAAAAAAGATCCAAAGGTGCTTTTTTGTGTTTTGTTCTTTTAGATCTGATTTGATGTGAAGCAAAGTCCCCCCTCCTCCTCCTCCTCCTCCTCCCTCCTTCCCCTCCTCCTCCTCTCCTCCCACCTCTCCTCTCAGCAGGGAAGTGGCGGGCGGAAGTCCAGTGCCGGTTAGGCGGAGAAGAAGTGACTGAAGTATTGCCAACTGGTCCGTCTTTTTCTTTTCTGTAGTGGTTCCACTCAGGTTCAGTACAAAAAGACGAGAAGGAGAGATGGGAAAAGAAAGAGGGGGAAAAAAATGAAGATGTTGCATGTTGCACGCATACTGCTGCTGGCACCATGTTTGTTTAAAAGTCCATCAACAACAACAACAACAAAAAAAACAACAACAAACAAACAAACAAAAAAGAGCCGAGAGAGGGGTTTTTAAAAAAAGAAAAAAGGAGGGTTCTGGGGGTGGGGGGGATCGGGGGACGAATTGCTCCCATTTTACAAAATGTAACAAGATTTTTCCGCAAAATTTTACAAATCTGTATCAATACAGGAAAACAAAACAAACAAACATATATATCCTATTTACAAGAAGAAGAAGAAGAACCCTTTTTTTTTTTTCAAAAGTATAGTGAGAATGCAGCAGATCCCAGCTTTGGCACTCGGCGTTTTTGTTTGTTGTTTTTTTTTCTTGTTTGTTTGTTTGTTTTAAATCCACCCTGTGTGTTGATCGGTCGGTGTGTACAGTCACACTGCTGCTGCAGGCACACATTCAGTACTCCGGCTCACCTTCCTCCTCATCCTTACATCTCCATGGCAACGCAGGTCATGCACAACATCACCTCAGTCACGTTTGGTGGTCCATCCATCAGTCAGGTTCACGACCTGCTAATCCCCCCGTTTCACTGATTCCTTCAGACTGACTTCAAGGCAAAGTTCTGAGGGTTTAAGGGGTTTTTAAGGGCCTTACTGTAAAGTGCAAATCATCGGTTAGCTTGGCTATCAAAAGCAAAGTATAGAATATATTAAAAAAAAGCTGATTATTCAGGTCCAGGATGACAACAAAACAAAGCCAAGCTTTCTTTAGAGGGAAGATAAGAAAGATTGAAATCTGCTTTTTAATTAGTAAAACTTCCACTTAAAGGGAATGTTTGATCGCTTAAAAGAAAAATAATATAATGCTACACATATGAAAAGGGAAGCTACCTGAGCCTTAACATACATATCAAACCTTTTCTTTCAAGTGTGGCTCAGGAGTTAAATAACAACTATTTCAAGAATTTTGTTAACTGGTTTGTAGAGATAAAGGTGACGTTTTTGAATTGCTGATGTTTAAATAAACGGCTTCATGTGCAAATAGCAAATGCGCATACAAATTGGGAATGTAAATGCACCATATTCATATATAATTCAAAATGACTGACAGATATGTGCTACACAGCTCTCCTTTGGCACCAGGGTGCTCATAAAAATGCATGTTAGGATATCGAAAGACCTTCTGCTTGAAGAGAAGTTGAGGAGTTTGATAGTTCTGATAATTAATGATGCTTTCTGCATGGAATGTCATTTGTGAATTTGTGGAAAAAAAATATAAATAAATGAATAGAACCCTCATGATAGATCTAAATTAATATTTTGAGATGAGTCAGTTTCACTTAAGTTAAAATGATACGTTAGAAAAAGTCATAATTATGAGATAAATCTGAATTTTGCGAGGACTCGAACCGCTGCTGCCTGGGTGAGAGTCCTCATATGAATTATGTCAACATTGGAGTTTTGATCTAGAAGAAATCTGGACAGTTATGTCATGACGTTTTGTTCCAAAAATTTTACAAAAAGTGAATTTTTTACATGTCAGTAACAAAAACATCTATATGACACTCAAATACAGCCATCAGCTAATGCAGGACCCAACTAAAGTAGACAACTATAAGGCTTTATTTTCAATATTAATTTATGACTGAACTATTTGAAAGTAACTTTAAGAAGTCATTAAAAAAATCAGTTAACGTTCACAGATTTAGTCTTGAATTTAAAATAAAAAGATTAATGCTGCTGATATTAGCTGCATAAGAGGTAAACGGGATGGAAGGTTTTGTCAAAGAAGACAAAAAAAATCTAGGATTAGTTTTTAGGCATAAGGAAACCATTAACTGTTCCCACCCAGTTAGATGTTAAAGGGACATCATTTTCCTAACCACCTATGTTTCAATCATGTTTGTACTTCTCTAAGGGGAAATATGAACTTGATGAAGTAACACAGTAAATGCCTCAGAAAGAAGCTTCAGCACATTGATTATCTGTCACATCTTTGATCACTATGATTGTTTACAGCAATTTTCAAATCAGCCTCTCAATTATCAGCTGCATCTCTGCACAGAGCCTTGCCTCTGCATATCCAGGGTGAGGCCGCGCTCCTATTTTTGCTTTGTAATACTCACATTGCTGTGTGAACTGAAAGCTGAAGGGAGGGAAAGTGTAATTATGTTCACGGACTGTGACCCTGAATTTCTCTTCGCGCTCAGATTTCAATTAAGGTGCATGTTTGCTCATCTCTAAAATAAAACCTGCCACCTCAGAGGCCTAATCTTATTTAAACTCACTCTTTTGTTGCAACATCGGGGGCACTTCATGTCGAGAACGCTGACTAGAGTACCAAAAACGTGACGGAGGAAGATGCTGTGCGTGACCTTGGATGCGACAATCAATAGATGAAACTTGGTAAAAAAGAAAAAGAAAAAAAATACAATATCTGTTAATTAAAAAACTCTTTTTTTCGTTGCTCCATTCTTCATTTTCTTTCCTCCTGTATGTTTCCAGCAGCAGTGACAGTGATGGAGGCAAATCCTTTTCGCACCTGAAATCGACAGATGGGGTAGGGACAGAGAAAAGAGAAAAGAAGGGTGGGGAGGGGGGGGATGGAGAGGAAAATGGATTTAAAACTGTCAAGCATTTTTGAAACATAATAAAAATGTCAGAGTGACATGAACTCTGATCATTTCTACTAAAAAACAAGGAAAAACAAAACAAAACCGAGCAAACAAACAGTAACAAAAATCAGGAGAGAGGGGATTAAAAAGCAATTGTTGTGCCAGGAGCCGGTGATCTGGTGCTGTTCTTAACTGGGACATGTTGTGAAATAACGGCAGACCTGACCAGCCGGCGCACTTTCTCCTAATCCATGTAAGAGTAAAAGTGTACTCTAAATTGCATTTTGTATGAAAGTTATTTAACAAGCCCTATAGTCACTGTGATTATAGAAACAAACTACAAAAAAACTACAAAATATCCAACTGTATATATTAGGATAATGTGCAGGGTGATATTTGCTTTTAAAAGTTTATTGAATGTTATTTCACTCAAAGCATACATTTCTAAAGCCTTTGACTTATTATTTTGGGGATTTTTTTTCTTACAAAACACCCGTCTGCTCTGACTGGTCAGCTGTGACAGTAAGAAAGACAGTTTCCAAGACCTTTTGCATCACTTTATGGTAAAAACTCGGCTCAAAACCCTGTTGTACACAATCTGATACTTGTCTTCTGCCCCCTGATGGATAAAGTAATAATACAATACAGCACTACAATCATTTTTCAAAATAACGCAGTAAAAATTGGTAAATATATGAAGATTATTTTTGTTCTTTTTTCACATTTTGTTAAAGGGCCAAATAAAAACTTAAGATAAAAAAAAAAAAAGACTGTTTACCCCATTTCTTCTTGGGTTGAGCTTAGGTTTTGCATTTTTATGCTAACAATACATCAGAGGACAATTTTCCACACTGCCAAAGTTAATTTCTGATCAATGAACTTTCATAAAAAAAACTAAAATCCTTGTCTTGACATTAAATAGTGCTGCTTTGGTTAACACTACCTAAAACATCCCCTGAGCTCAGTGATGTTTCTAAAACGACTTATTTCTAACACGAAGAAAAGATGGCATCACTTCTGTTTAGCTGTTTATTCAGCCATGCAACTGGTTGCTATGGCTAACCAACAGCTGATAATACAGCCACGCATACACAAACAACAGACTGAGCTGTGGGCTAAAACCTGACTGGATCACCTGGTACCCCTACCAAAATTATAAAAAAGGACTAGAGGGCAGCTTAGCTTCAAGTACATGACGTCACTCAATGGGATTCGTCAACAAAGAAACGCAAAATGGCATCAAAAAGTGGAAAGCAATCACAAAGACAAGCCACCAAGGAAAGCAAAATTACAACACAGGAATACAAATGTTAGATGTACACAGAAGGAAGAAAAATACCTAGAAACTTTGGACAAAACAGATACATCTTCAAAGAAATGAATGATCTTGTTGGTTTTTTGGAGTTGTGCCCAGGATAAAAAAATTGAGAAAGTTTTAAATTAATTTTACAAGAAAAATAGAAATTATTTAAGAGCAACTAACAATGTTAGTGCAAAAGTCTTTTAAACTGAGAAACCTATTTTTTTTCATTTTCATTGTTGAATGAATATATAAAACTTCGAAGTCAGTAAAAAAAAAAAAAGAATAAAAAAAAAAATCACTCATGTTCAGATTCATGCAGTAGCCCAGCTGCAGGCTCTGACATTGGACTATTGTGTCCTAAACAAGCATGCCGATTTTTAAAGGAAAACATCTGTGTTATGATGATCATTGTGCTTTCTGATACAGAACAGCAGATAATAATAAAAAAAAAATTTGAACACCTTTTTTATTAAAATGTATCAAAGTCTAATTTCAGGGAGTGTGCATCCTTTGAAGAGGCTCTTGCAGCACTTTCTACTTTTATAAACTGATTATCTTTCCGCCGTATGAATGCACTACTTTGACAATACAGTTCAGAGCACAGTAGAAAATAATACAGATTTGATTAACATCGGAACTGTTGCTGCTTCAGGTGATAAGGCCCCTATAATTTGAATCTCTCTTCAAATCTAATATTACTGGAAAAAACACTTAAAAACCTCCTTTTCTATTAAAACTGATGGCACAAATCTATTATAAAATAATGAGTTTTAATCTTAATCTACTTGGAAACAGGTAATTTTGGTGTCTGCTGCCTCTGTTTTTTTACTTTACAATGATAACAGGGAGGAGAAACACTGCAGCATTTTGGCAATTAAGCCTTCATCTATAAGCTATGCTGTTGATAAGTTATTATGGGACTCTGCACGGTGCTCTGCTGATTAAATGAAGCCCCGAGCTGCTGTGATTAGTGAGACAGGACAATGGATGGTGCACTCACACACACATACACACACAGTGTGATAAGCTGGGACATCGCACCACATCAATTTTCACTGCTGGAATTTTCTCCATAAATTGTTATGACTCTCTAATATAATCATTCTTCATCACTTCCTCTTGTGATCATCATACCGCTGTGACCTCTAACCCCTCATCTAATGTTTCCAAAAAAAAAAAAATCAATTCACACACAGCATGATGTGTTGTTTTTACATAGTTGGTAACTATACAATTAAAAGAAAAAATAGTTGGTTTTTTTTATTATTATTTGCACCATTTGCCCAATCAGTGAGGATCAGTGGGGCAGGCAGATTAGTTTATGTAGCTATGAAGTTGGAGAGGGGAGCGGCAGGTTAACAGGGCTGCATATTGTTTTGTTTTTTTGTCCAGTAAACTTCAGCCTCTTTTTAAACTGTGACAGACAGCTGGGTTCAGCGAAAACACTGCCTGTTAAGAACAAAACAGACCTGATGAAAAATAACCAATTCTTGATGAGAGGTGTGTAAAATACAGAACATTCATGTCTGCTATTATGCTGATGATACCTCACTTTACTCATCTAATGTTTCAGAAATTCTAAGTCTGTCTTGGAGACATGAGAGCCTGTGTGACCTTTTTTGTTTTTTTAATTCTAAAATTGAAGATACCGTTTTTGGCCTTAAAGCAGCACTATTAAACTTGGGCAGATTTCTTCATCTTGGCGTCCCCTAACAACAAATAATTCAGCATCTGTCGTTCATCCTTTCTCTTTTCTGAGCTCTCTCCAGCCAGTAAAAGTCAGTCTCATGTTGACCCTTGTCTTATCTTGTGCTCTACCGCTTTCTCTCTTTCTTTTCCTCTGATAATATCTTGTTTCTTTGTTGAATCAGTCATGGTGCATGGTAAAAACAGCCAGTGAGTTGATATCCAGTTACTAGCGTGTGACGTGCTGCCTGAAGACGAAACAAAGCGGTCACAGGATGCCCCAGGCTGGAACATAAAGTTGTGACGAGTGATTTCTCATTCCTCAGGATGCTGCAAGGGCAAACAGTGCTCCGGGAATGTGCATCATAACTGTCAGTTTACAATCAAAACAAGTCAGAAGCACAGACTTTTAAGGTTAGAAAGTAATGTAGGGTTGTTTTAAAATTCTGAGAAATATCCACAATCAAACTGCAGAGTTGCTCTAGATGGCATTACCTTAGCTTCCAGTGCTACAATGAGTAAATGTCCTTCAATAGAAAATAATAAAATAAAAACATTGAGCAGGAGCATCCTAAAATTACACTTAATAACTGATCAACACGTTTGTCACATCTGTAGTGCAACACCACTTCAACCAGGCGTCCAGACAAGTCTAAGAATCTTTCAGCTGATCCATGTCTCCTGTTAGCCTCTCTACATACTCGCTTTATGTCAAATTTAAAAATTCTTTTCACCACATGCAAAGCCCTCAATGGCCAAACTTTCTGCCTCGAAGATGTTATTGATTCCTATCACCCTACAAGAACACATCCCCAACATAGTGGAGGTCTTTGGTTCTTAGCTATCAGGCTTCACTTCTGTTGAACCAGCTCTTAACCTTGGAACAATGCACACACATGCTTATGTTGCTCACAGTTTATGGATGTTGCTTCTTTGTGTGTTTTTATGTTTGCAGTAGTTGTTTCTTTTAAATATTAATTAGTTTCTGCATCCTTTTAGTTGCTTTTAGCCCTGAAAAAGTGCTACAAAAGTGCCAAAAACAGAGTTGAACTTCAATCCCCAGTAAGTGAAGAGTCAGATATTCACTACAGGAGAGGGATGGGAATTCATTAAGTACAAAAACACACACAAAAAAAAAAAAAACTCTTAAAAAATAAAAACCTGCAACGTTTCCATGTTACTTTCTACAACATCAGCAATAACAAATTTGTGTAAAAAGACAAAAAGAAAACAACAAAACAGCAACACATCTACATGGGTGGTGGAATTTGTCTTATTGATGAAAAGTATGAACCTGCTGCTTCTACGAAATATAACCATGAGGTTACAGATACACGAGTTAAAAGACAGAATTACTTCTTAAAAGCTACACAGGAATCCACCGACGTGAAATTAATGTTAAAACTAAAGAAGAAAGTAAAAACAGCTGTTCCTGCAATTACTAGGCGATGAAAGAGATTGAGAAAGTTAATAATTTGGGAGATAAAATATGTAAAGTATTAAAAATCACACCTGCAATTCATCAGTCTTTGTAAATGTATTTAAACTTTCCCTCAATTTTAATGGCGTTTAATTAAGCCTTTCTTTTTTTAATGGAGGGGGCATATTTCCTTTTTATGGCAAGCACCGCATAAAAGATACATTTCAGAGTTCTGGTATGACTTCTATCTGGAGCAAATTTTCTCATCAGCAGTGTTTGGTGGATTCCTGTAATCCACCTGCCACAGTCGCTATTCTGCAAGCCAAACTGATTCAGAAAGCGGACTTCAGCTTCAAATAAAAAGTGACACCTGAACTGAGCAGCTGCAGTCAAACTGCTTGAGTTTAGATAGCAGCTCATGTTCATTTATCATCCTGCTCACGAACTGAATCTCCATTGCCACGACACCTCCCCCAGCTCCACTGATAAACCTACTGTAACGTGAAGTTTTTTATACAGTACATGCCCCACTTTGCTGCGACTGGTGATATTAACTGGGAAAAGTCACAGTTTGACTGAACATGCCGGGCATTAAAAGCTATCATTTTTGTAGAAATATCCTGTCTGTACATATTCGATGAAGGCGTGTGCGCTGTCATTGAGGCTGATGCGTGTGTGTTGGTGCAGAGAGGTGGAGGAGTTTACGAGAACAGCTTGAAGAAATGAATTTGTCCTGCTGTTTTGTTGCAAGGTAAACTGCTTGTCTGCCTGAATGAGACTTAATATTATGCACTGTTATAGGCAGGGTCATTTCAAGAGACAGGTGAGTCACCAAACAGATGCGCATTGTATCCTCAGGGTAACACTCAGACTCATCATTTGAATTTTTGGCTACCAAACCCACAAAGGAAATGTCTAAATGCTCAAAGCAGCAGCAACAAACCAGCAGAGTCCATTTTTTTATATAACGTCTGTGACAGAACTCCCATGAGATGTTAAATGTGTGATGAGTTTGTTGATCAGAGGACAAAGATGCAAAGAAGTCCTCAGAAGTCCACTCAGTCATGAGGAACAGGGATCTGAGTTCAGTTAAACCTGCTGGAACTGCATCAGGCAGTGGCCATAAGTAATGTTGTTTCTATGATTATATACAGCTATATTTATATGAAACAATACAGAAAGTCTTCAATCTGCTTGAAATAATCTTGATTACTGAAGAGATATACTGAGAATTTTGTGGTTTTCCCTAAATGTGTTGATAAAATTCTGTTCATTAAGTAGAAGATGAAAATGATGAAGGCAAATTGTACCCTGAGAACAATTTTGGGGGTTTCTGGTGTTAATTATAATGAAGTTACAAACTCAAAGTAACATAGACCTCCATCTACTGCTGCTTATAAACAGGTGGAGAGTTTAAGCAGACCTTTAGTTCACTCAGCAAGTCAGAGGCAAACACTGCCAGGATAAAGTTTTTCTTCACTGAATTGAGAAATATCAGAAAATTCTCTACTTTAAAGTAGCACAATATAACATATGCCTTTCTGACTTCGTTTTGTACGTTCCCGGAGCCGTTGTTGCCCAGTAGTGTCCCGAGGCTGAGACACCGCACTTCACAACTTTTGCTTCCAGGACGTCACGTTACAGCCGAGTTTTGCTTTATGCACCGCATCACAAGCTAGCGACTGGATATCAACACACTGGCCGTTTTGAACCTGCACCATGGCTGATTCATCAAAGAAATGAAAGAGGAAATTAGCTTAAAACTTTCATCAGAATAAAAATAAAAAGCAGAATAAATCTCATATTAAATATATGGGCTTAATATCAAGGTACATTACGGGTGATGAAGGCTTTGCTTTAGTTTTAGATATTAATGTATCAAGGACAGTCAAAGATAGGATTTTCTATCCATAGGCTTTTCCTCTCAAAACCCCACAACCAGGTAAGAGTGAATGGAACTGAAATTCGTCTTTATAAATTATAACTTGACCATTGTGACCGAACTCATGTTTAATAGTGTTTCAGTTTGTTTAGAGAGAAAAGATGACTCCACAGACAGCAGACTGCTGTCTATTTATTTTTTTGAAAAGAATAATTATTTTTACTCATTCCAACATTAATTACCTGAAAATGCAAACACAAACTAGACTCCCGATTTTAAGTGTGTAAACAGAACATAAAGTGGCTTGCGAAAGCATTCACCACTCCTGGCATTTTTCCTATTTTGCTGCCTTACAACCTGGAATTAAAATGAATATTTGGGGGGTGCTTTTATCATTGTATTTAGACAACATGCAAGCAACCTTGAAGATGCAAATTGCTTGATATTGTGAAGCAAGCAAGAAATGATAAAAACTTGAGTGTGCCTAACTATTCATCATCCTCAAAGCCAGTACTTTTGTAGAGCTACCTTTTGCAGAAATCACAGCTGCATCTCTTTGGATATGTCTTTTTGACCTTGGCACTTTTTACCACTGGGATTTTTGCCCATTTTGCAAAACAAAGCTGCTCCAATTGCTTCAAGTTGGATGGGCTCTGCTGGTGTACAGCAATCTTTAAGTCATGGCCTGGGCTTTGACTAGACCATTCCAACACATTTTAACACGCCCAGTGTCTTTGCCTCCTGGAAGGCGAAGCTTTGCTTCTGTCTTCCAGGAGCTCTGGAAGACTGAATCAAGTTTTCCTTAAGAGTTTACTTGTATTTAGGACCATTCATCATCCCCTCAACTCTATTTTCCCAGGTTCTACTGATGTAAAACAGCTCCACAGCATGAAGCTCCCACCATCATGCTTCAATGTGGGGATAATGTTCCTGGGGTGATGAGAGCTGTTGGGTTTGGGTCAAATATGGTATTTCTTGATGGCTAAAGAGTTTAATCTCATCTCCCCAGAGGACCTTTTTTCTGCCCTTTCTTATTTTTTCATTCTTTCATAAAGCACGGTTATGCGGAGTGTTCAGCTTTTAGTGGTCCTAGGGAATAGAAGTCTAAATCTTTTCCTTTAAAATGTTATATTTAAATGTTTATGGTATGCTTTAAATGTAATGTTCTTTTCTTAAGTAACTCTATAAATATAGATCATCGCGATAATACCAAGAAACAACTTTTTACATTTTTGATTTAAAGTTAAAATGATTTTAATTTGATATTTAATCATTGTTGTTATTATGTAAAGCACTTTGTGCTGCTCTTTTGTCCGAATAGTGCTAAAGAAACGCAATTTGGTTGATAATGTCAGATTCTATTGACAAGATAAAATGATCATATATTTGTTTTGGCATTGGCAATCAATCAAAATGAGAAAATATCAGCATTTGGATCTACACAAAATGCCACATTGCACATCCCAAGTGTTATCTGATACTTGGACTGTTTCACATTCATTTTCTATCTCTATGTGAACAACACTTTTACATTAATTTTAAGTTGTTGGAAGCATCCATTTATCCTGGCGTTGTTTTCTTTTTTATATATTAGCAAGCCAACTTCCCCGAAGTTGTCCCATGTGGGACAAATGAAGTTATTTTGAATCAATCTGGGGGAGGAGAGAGGAGCAGAAATCTTTCTGAAATACCACTGACAGCAAGTGTTTCATTTGCAAAAAACACGTTCTTTCTTTTGGTTACTCAGAGCGCTGCATATTGATTATTGATTTTAGCTGTCAAGCGCTGATTTTGAAAGCTTTAAAGTAGTGACAATCGTGCAAAACTGACAATGTAAGAAGTTCTGTTTTCACCTGCTTTCTACAGCTCAGGAAATCATTTGAACAGATTACTATTTTTGATAAGCAAAAGGCAGGTAGACACATTAAGACATTCAATCTTCTGTCAGAACAGACAGTGGATGGAACAAGAAGCAGACTCTGTCATCACTCTTTGCCCTAGGCGGAGCCTTTTATCTATGAAACTTAGCCACACCAGGGGGTCTGCTGCTATTTTCGGCCTCCAATAAGGTTTGTTTTTTTTCCCCTTTTATTTTCCTGAACTTAGTGTTTGTTACTGAGGAGCTGCAGCCAAAACGCAATCAGCTTCACACAGACAGTGACTGGCTGGAGTACATTTGTTTGTTGCCCGGGACTGAGATGTTGGCTTCAACTCGGACAGAGTGGGGAGCGGAGGAGGGACACTGGGGACCAAAGAGGGCCGCTCTGAGTCAAATCAGTTCTGGGTGGAAAATCCTGCAGCTACACATTCAGTTATACAGAAAAATCTGCAGATACAGAGAGCGTAGCTTTTTTTTCTTCAAATGACAGCATGAAAACAGCGTGATGGAGTGAAAGGTGTGTCTAGTAGTGATGACCTCACAGTGAAATGTCAACCAAACACGCAGCTCCCAGCAGCTGTTCGGAGCTTTATAGAACGTTTCAGCTTGCTTTGGCTGCAGAAGGCAGCTGTTTTCAGATCGCAAACATTAAAAAAGACCACTGAGGGCTTTTTGTTGAGCAGCATACAGAAAACGGGTACAGTTGGATACATGCTGGTGAACATGATGGAGCAATTAGCAACTAGAGAGCTGAGGCATTTCTTAGACAGGGACAAAAAAAGTGTAACCGTTGTATGTTTGATGACTTTGCTCCATAATTTCAAATTTCTGACAAGTTTGTCATATTAGTGCTCATGTTTCTGACAGAAGCCGGCTGATTTTTTCATTAATGAGGTTCTTGATGATCCGGTTCACGAAGCGTTTAACCCCAAAAGAATCGATTCTTAAAAATATTCCAACAGATTGCCACTGCATCGTTTCCACTGTGCAGCTATGCTCTGTGCAATTACAGCCATCATATAAGTTCAGTGCAAGCCACATTGTTTGACAGGCATAGGATGATCCCGGCTACGACACTGTGTTTGCAAGCCGATGATTCCTGCTGAAATGTGGCAACAACATCACAGTGACAACCTAAAAAATGTCTGCCCTGTTAATATTATGATGTTTGTTAAACATTTAAACGTTGTAACTCTTTCTGTCTCTCCTTGTCTGCAATCTCAAAATGATCTCCACATAAAACAGATATCCGATGCCAGATTTGCTTTGCTTTTATACCTGTTTGACTTTGATCGACACCGTTTAGGTTTGTTTCAGTTTTCACGCAGCACCAGTGATACATTAATCCGCTCTTGATAATACGTTCCTGTTATCTGATTTGTAAAGTAGAGTTGGAACAGCACACGAGTACTGTGAGATGTGTCATCCTAAAGCAGTGGTTCCTAACCCACGGGCACCCCTCCGCCTAATGCTGAAACCATGCTTGACTTTCAGCTTTCATTAACTAGCTTCTCACCATAAATGATGCATTCTGTCGGACTCCTGTCTGATAAAACAAAACGTAAAGGTAAATATTAACATATAGCCTTACTTTCATGTGTTTTTATTATTTTTTGACAGGGACAAATCATCTGCAAACACAAACATCTTGGAAATTTACTCCTGAAAGTTAATGGTTGAGTCATCGGGCTCCATTATAACCTACGGTTTCCCAAAATAAATAATATGCGCAGATGACTGAGTGAGTTTCCTAAGTGTCGGCCTGACTGCGGTCATTTCTCCCACTTGGCAGCTTGTCTCTGTTGGAGCTGTTGAAATAAATTGGTTGTTCTGCCACTTGAGGTCCCAAATCTGAACTAGTTTCAAATAAATAATCACACGGTGACGTTTTAGGAATGAGCTCTTCCTTGCTAGCTGACATGTTTTGTGAGTGTGCCCCAGGAAGTAGGCATGTTTGGGCTGAATCTGGGCTACTTTTGGCACTAATGGCTCAGTTATGCCACGGCAAGTGTTGGGAGGACCGGATGTCAGTTCCCAGGGGTCCCAATGTCCCAGAGACAAACATTTTTGAAAATACAAATAGAATCTACTTAAGATTTTTGTTTGTCTCCTGGTCAACTAATGTCCCATGGGGGTTCTTTTGGTGGCCAATTTAAATTTATATACACATGAATGGCAAAATAATGTTTTTCATAACTCCTAAACCAGACATCATTTAAAGACAAATAAACACACTTTTCTGATTATTTTAAACCCAGGAATCAAATGGAAAGGTCACCAAGATGGTAGAACCACTTTTAATCACAGAAAAATAAACTCTGGGGAGTATTTTAATATGAAAATGAAAAAAAACTAAAAACATTTTGAAATATTCTTTCAATGCATAATTTTTTCCCTTTTAATAATTGCGGTCTGTGCTGTCTTTTAGACCAATAAAACGCTTGATCATTCACCTTTCCATTGAGGTACAACTAGTAAGATTGTGCTTTCATGGAATGAGTGACAAAGCTAAATGTTGAGGAGTGGCCAAATTGGAACTTAGAATTTTTGAATTCAATGACTCCTACTACAAAACGTCCTACTTTCTACTAGACTTTATTTGAAAAATAAAGGGGGAATGAATCCAGATTTTCATAAAAACAAATAAGAATTAGCAAATTTCAATTAATTGATAAAATTGATTTATCGCCCAGCCCTTCTTATAAGTCCAGTTGACATGCAAGCATTCTTGATCAAGTGATTTACAAATGCAGCCAGAATTACCAACGTTTGATTGACAACTTTCAGTCCTATTCTACCGTATTATTACCAAGTCGGCTGTAAATGACCTTGTAGAGAACTTATACTTCAAAAAGCAAAAAAGTTCCTCAAAACAAAAATATGTTGTCTTCACGTGCAACTTTAAATGTCTCAGCAAGACAAGCAGTGTAACTGGCAGCAAAGCCATTGTGCTTGTGTTAGAAGGTTTTAAGGTTAGAATGAAGAACACCCAACACAAAAAAAACGAAATCTCTACCTGAAAGACTTGAGGGACACATGCAAGCGTTTTGATAATTTACTGAAAGAGTTCAGGAAAGGAAATAACAGAAGAGAGAAACATTTTTGTTGATGGTGTCAGGGAGCAGTTTCTAGAGAGGAGTTGTTTTTTTGTGCTATAATGAAATTTAGACTAGTCCTTGGTAAACAGTAAGAACACAGGTGACAACTGGAATTAAACAAGGATCTATTGACAAAACTAATAATTTTTTGCTTCGTTGTATTCAGAAATGTGTTATTTGCTATTTATTTTGGGTATGCAATGAAAAGGTGTGTTAGATGTACTTCAAAAATGTAATTCCAACTTCATCGATCGATAACCAACTGACCACAGAACAGAAAAACAACATAATTTTGTTAGTGGGTCTGTTACGGCTGTCATTAGTTACAGCTGTCTAATTCAGTTGGAGGTTTAATCAAATAAATCAGCCTTTTAACTCAAACTAAATATCTTTTGTATAACTTGGGGTCTCTCTGACAACTTCAGAGAGACCGAACCAGGTGAGTCGCTGTGAGTTTTGTTAACTAAACACACGTCAGACGCAAGAAGACGTCCGACAAACTCTCACCATTTATCCAGTCAGCCTTCCAGATGCGTCCTCCGCTATCTTCCTCTCCCTGTCCAGAAGCAGGTCTCGTCCTCTCCTCAAATGTCCGTCCTCCAGCCAGCTCCCGAACACCTCCTGCGCTGCTCCCATGACTCCCCCGTTCTGTCCCCCGTTCTTCAGCTCCGCCACGCTCTGCTGCCTCAGCCTGTTTGACCAGTTTTAACAGCACAGTTACAGTCACATTACTGACTCATGTCGAGCTACTGAATCACTGCTGGACACCACCGATGAGCCCCGTATGATGGATGGTTGTGTTTTTATGCACCATCAGTGGTGTCTTGTGGAGCAGACATTGATTAATGGTTCCCTGCTTTATTTGGACATCCTCTTCTTCTTGGACACAGATAAGGACGCTCATTGAAATCTTTTAAGGAATGTAAATGAGAGTGAAGAATTAAAGGCCAACTTAAGTCTAAACATAGATGTGGTATCTGGGAAATTAGAGTATGTACAACAGAAGTTGCCACTATTGGGTCAGTGTTATGTTTTCACATTGATCAGCCTACTGACTACTAAAACTACTGACAGGTAAGTTAATAGATGCTGCTCATTTCGCTTTGATGGGGAAACCTGCTTCCTGATCTTCACATGAATGTTGGTTTTTATCTATGAAATTTATTCAAACAGAGGAAAGATTCCCAAAAGTAATTTGTTTTGTTTTGAAATGAATTCTCTCTGATGTAACTTGACGATCAGCAGATCTTCATCTTCCTCTGCTGCTTTCAATAAGATAGAGGGGCGAAATTATGGAAAGATATGACTTATCTAGGAAACAAAATTCCGAATTTAGAAAAATTTTAAATATCATTTGATTGCTGATTTAAAATCTTTTATTTTATTTTATTTTTTTCAAACAAGCATTGCTTTGTTTCTACAATTTGGATGTTTATTTTTATATTCTAGAATAGAGAATGAACACAGACATCATCTTGCACAAAACCGTGAGATTCAGGAGTGGACGTCTGTTTTTTTCCCCCAGAGAATATAAACCTGCGAGAGCTCTTTGATCCAAAGACTCAGGTCAGCTAGTCCAGACCAGAGTCCAGACTGAACATGGAGAAGCAGCTTTTAGCTGTTACGCTGCAAACAAGTGGAACAAACTGGAACAATATTAAAATATTACTTCCCCTGCGAGGACGTTTCTCTGTAGCATGTTTTTAACATAGTTTACAAGTGAGAAACCTAAAAGTGTAGACGCGAACAGTAGCTGGGTTCCCCAAAAATGGTGGACAAAGCCCAGGTGACGTCTTGTGCACATTCTCTATATTTTCTTTAAGACAAAATTTATCTTCTTTTTTCCCCTTATAGCTGTTTTGTTATAAGTGAAGTCTAGATATAAGCCTGTTTGGGCCTTTTTGCCTCTTCCTGCACTGTATTGTTGGTTATATTCTACTTATTAAGAGTGTGTTTTAAACGGGCTAAATAAATCAGCAGCACTTCTCTACAGTAGCAACATCCGCTAACATCAGCGCATGCTTAGTCTGCTTTAGAAGGGCTCAAATAACACAAGAAAAGTTTATGATGGCCTTCAAAATCCCCAGATAGATGTGTCAGAGACAAGCCAGATCCATAAAGACCCCACCTTAAAATCCACAAAGCACTAAGAGTTTCACATAAACATAATGGTACGAGCCATTCTCTGACACCCAGCCATGTTCTTTGTCTGCCCCCTGACTGGTTAGAGCTCTTCAGGTGGCATCAGGAGGGCCAGCATCAAACGGGGTCATAATGTTATGGCTCACTCGAGTACACATTTATTTATACTAATTTCTTTTAAAGTACTAACAAAATTTCAATGTCATATTTGTACAATTATTGTAACAGCCTACTTCATAAAGATGCATCATAACATATACACCTGAGCCTCTGTCCATCTAATCAAGTGTTTTATCTGATGTTGCCTTTATGTTCAAGGTGTCTGACCAACCTGTCTGAGCAAACTTTTCCAAAGTAAAGACTATCTATGACTTTTTCCTTAATGAAATATCTGCAGTGTTTAAAGTGGAATGATCACATGACTGTTTATTCACCTGGAAATCTGACTGTGCTTCTTTTTAAAAATAATTTTGTTATTAAAATATGCAGTTTTTCTCAATAGTTGCTCATTCAATTTTCAAGTCTACCTTTATTTTAGATGATTTTGACTTATGTTAGATTTTTAATATTAGAGTTAATATGATGTCAGAATGAACCTAAAACTATAACTATAATCTTTACAGATTAATTAGACTTTTTCTAAAAGTTTTAATGAACATGTACAACTTTTAAATATTCAAATACTTATTACACAACATGCTGTTCTCTAACAAGGGGATCAATCACAAAAAAAACAAAAACAAAAGAAGTTTCTAAACAATGAATCCTCCACTAAATGTTCTGGTTCAGTGACGACTTATATCTAAACAGTATTCTTCATCATACTGTTCACATTTAGCCATCATCAGACCAAGACAGCATCTAACACATGACAAGTTATTGAGACATTAACAATTTGTGTTGTGTTATACCCACCACTGTTGGGTTTGTTTCAATATAATGTTGAAAATGAAAGAATTACCGCTGTATAATTTTACTTAAATGTTCTACATTCATCATTTAATATCAGTGTAGCATGTACGTTTGACATTTTCTGCCCATTTCCCCCGGAAGATCAATATCCCTAAGTTTTTGTGAGTAGAGCACGTTACAAAATCTTCAAATAACTGTTTTTGAAAAATTTTCTCAAATGTTTAGTTCTCCAGTTTTAAAAAAAAAGAAAAAAATCTTATCACGTGTTAAAAGAAATATTTTAGAACTTACAAGGAATTCACTTGCTACAGAACATGGCGACTAAATAATAAGCATTATATAATTATTTGGTTAATCTAAACCAAGTTGTGAATCAGTTTTTATAGTTATGCACCCAATAAAACATAGAAAACACTGCAAAGTTAAAGGTGTACTCAGATCAAAGCAAAGAACTGGATTCAGGATTAGGAGATGTCTGAAAAACTCCTGTTTTTAAGCATGTTTCCTGTTTAGAATTAAAAGGAACTGTTAATTGTTTTTTGGTATTTAAGGAACTGAGGGGAATGTTCACAAATATACCAAAGCATGAGTGGGTCATATTTTATGAAACTTTTAAAACCTTAGGTTCCACAATTGGAGAACAGATTGTGCCAAAATGTCCATTTCGGAGACCTAATCTGAACTGTTTGTACTAAAATGTCTCTAATTTTGTTCCGCTTCCTTTCATCCAAGTTGACCTTTTGCAGACTAATGTTCACATATTGTACTATGATTTTAGAGCTACAGCTGCATAACTCCAAAGGAATAGTCATGTTCATCCTAGAAGTGTTTTTTAGGTAAGTCCGAAACTTTGTTTTTTTGTACAATGTACCATCTTCATTTATTCTTCACTAGTAACATATATACTGATAATTACACATCTTAATACATCTCACAAGTGTTCCCTTTACTATGACTCTAAAAGTATTCAAATAAACATTTTGGTAGCAGGGATATACTCGTTTCATTAGCGGTATGCAATTTTTGAGAAGAGGCCTAAAAAATATGTACCTGGCTCAAAGGGTTAATCAAATAAAAATGACATTATCTTCATTTTTTCATGTAATGTAAATTAACTGTAAAATCATGACAGGGCCCTTGCATGACGAGTGGCGGTCATTGTGATGTAAATGGGAACAAATGTATTTTACAATAAAAAATTAAAACAGATCACTAATCCCTCATTCCAGTCTTCTCAGTTTTCTTTACCAGTGTTCTGCCATCAGCATTGTTGCGTATGCTTTTTTATTTATTTTTTTTATTGTTGAGTTTATAAAATCAGCAGCAGCCAGAATGATTTTAATGTGCTGTCAGTGCAGATTCATGCCGTGGTGTTTTGTACGGAGTCTGAACTCGGAGCTGACTCGAGGGAAGAATAAAACGCTTCCCCAAATTATTGTGTGGATATTGCTTTTCAACCTAATGGCTGTGTTATCTGGCCAAACATGTCCCAAGCTGCTTGACGGGAAAGGAGACTAAATAAAGTCCTGTATATTCCTAGGTTAATGTCTTGAAAACAATGTTAATGTGGCAACAAGAACATAACAGTTTAAACCCACGGAGGGGAAGTTGGAGATTTATTTTAGGTCACCAGAAAAAGTGTCAGTGGGTAAAAAATTTAGCCAAAACTTCCAGGAGAGCATCAATAAACACTGAATACACAAAATACTGGGGAGAAGTGAAACTGAAAATAAAGGATGTGGGACGGTGAAGTTTCTCAAGTGGAGCAGTAAAATTAAAATTTACTTAACTCTTGCCAGGAATTACTCTATATGAATTTTCAGAATTTCATGTATGTAGCATTCCTACTTATACATGTGAATTATGTAAAATAGCAACCATTACACCACATATAACTGTGGTTTAACAGCTGATTCTCAGCAAGTTGTATCAAACAATTCAAATAATCTAAATGTAAGTACAACTACAGCAATGTAAAAAAGCTAAATTACAAGTCCTGCCTTTTAATATACGGCTTGCATGTCCCTCCCCTCCCTCTCTGCTGTGCTTTGCCTCAGTCTCCAAGGTTAGTAACTATAGAAACTGTAGTCATGGCAGAGACTGATGATAGTGTGTTTAAAGTAGTAAATTAAAGCCTTTCCAATTGCATCTAATATACTTCCTGTTTCGGTAAATTTCAACGTCAAAGAGGAAAAGGTTACTTCAACATCATGCTAACTAGAAGCTGTGATCCTGATTGTCATGACTCTGAAATGTTCACTATACTATACAGTCATTTAGTAGATGCTTTTATCCACAGTGACTTACAATTGAGTACACCAGTGATGCCAACACTGGAGGAAAGGTGGGTAAAGTGCCCACAACACAACAGATGACTGGGGCGGGAGCGTTTTGAAAGGACCACTAACTTTTCTGAAAAGAAATCAGGTTGACTTGACCGCAGCATCCTCAGTGATAATTAGCCTAAACACACACGGGTATTATGTTCCCATTGATGCTGAGCTGGAGCCAATTAAAACCTGCAACTGCTGCAGAGTCAATGGATGTGGGACTTGTTTAAAACTTTCACTTTACAATGAGTCAGATGTCAGCAGTTAAGGTTTTTTTTAATTTATGAAGACTGTAAAAAAGGCCTTTAACCCTTAAAGGTCTAGGATTACACCAGTGCAATCAGATTATTTTCATTTTTCAAAGCACCATAACAAAAACACTAAGTCACCTAGAGTTCTGACTTCAATTTCAAAAACCCTCCCAATTTTGACAAACTGCAGATATGACAGATAAATTTGATGGCTAAAACATATTCACTGTATCTGAGTGTAAAAGTGGGATGGGATGATCAAGCGTTATGGTTCATTCTACGTCAATTTTTTGTCACTTCACTATGGAAAAAAGTCAGCTGGAATCAGCTGATCCTACTCGCTTAACTTTTTTTAACTTTGATTTAATGATTTCTGTAAATTTTCAAGCCCAATATGTTAATAACGTTGAAGTGAAAACATAATCCACAGAACATATGGGAGAAGTCATGCTTAAATGAAGATGCCAAACATGGAGATGGTAAACATTTTTTTATGTGGTACATGAAAGGCAAAATCAGAAGTATTTGACCGAAATAGTGTCAGACTTCTGAGGGTTAAAGACCTCCTAACTTCTAAGGCGTGATGGATTCTTGCCGGAAGGAATCACACATTTTCATGTTATGTAGTATGGTGAGAAAACATCTAACCCCAAGATGGCGGTTCATCACGATGTTTCTCAGTTGGGTAGGGCTGGGCGATATGATCTTAAATCAATATCACGATTAATTGAACATATTACCTCAATTACGATTAATTAGCGATTATTTTAGTATTGTTTTATTTTTAGCCCTAGTAGCTAACCGAAAGTTTTTGTTGCAAATATTTCCGTAATACTGATTTGAGAATAAATGAAAGGAAGCTCACGCAGCTGATCTATATATGACAAGAATCTAGGTGGAACAGATGGTATGTGTGATTATGAAAGAGGATGTAAACCCACACAATGACAAAAGAAGAAAAAATCATTAAATGTGACAGAGAGGCCCATTAACAAATAAAAAAACCCTTAAAAACTTTGACTCAAGTACCTGCCAGCAAACCGTTCTTGGAGCTCAGCATGCTGTTGACTGATGAGACTGTTTGAACGCTGGTCCATCAGCCAGCCCAACTCAACATCCAGCACCTTATTGTTGTTTTTTGTTACAGCTCCTTCCTGGCAGCGTTGGATGATGCTGGATGGAGTACTTTCAGGGGAGCACTCAGGCTGCCCTTGCCCTCCATTCATTCCATTGTTGTGAAAAAGTTCCGTCAACTCCATGCTGCCGCTCTGCAGCCTGGTATCTGTGAACCAGCGGGCGAGTTCAGAGCGAGCCAGTCCCGTCCGACTCTCAACTTGGCTGAACTCCTCAGGGGAAGGCCACCGTGTTTGAGCAAAATCGTCCTTGAGGAGCGCCAGGGATCGGCTATCTGGAGGCACTGAGCAGGAATTGGGGTTGGGGATGGAGGGTGCAATGACGCTTGGCGCAATAATGGAGAGGCTATGCAAAGGTGGAGGAGGGCTTTTTAGATTACCCACACTGGTGCTTGTTTTGTGAATCCCATTTTGTATAGTCTGAAGCTGCTGTTGCTGTAGTGATTTCTCAGTAATGCCAGCAATACCAGCAATACCCATCCTCTTGGTGCCCATGGAGTTGAGAAGGGCTTGTTCCAGGTTGTCACGCAGTGCACGGCGCTCCACAAACCAGCTGTCGATTTCCTGATGAGACAGGCCGGTTGTGGTAGCCAGATTGTCCACATCGCTGTGTGTGGGGAAGCTGTTCCGCAAAAAATTCTCCTCTAAGATCTTCAGCTGTTTTGCCGTTTTACCTTTCATTCTTTCTAGCAAAGGGAACTGAGTCAGCACAGAAGACTTGTGAAAATCTGGTTTTCGTCCTGCTGGTGTCTCCCTGCCATCAAGATTAATACCGTTGTTGTGGATGGACAATGTATGATCCTGGGACCATTTACCATTGGCTTCTGCAAGAGGACTGACAACCTTGTCTCCTTTCGGGTAACTGGCTTTCAGCTCCATTCCTTGCTGCTCCTTAGGGAAGCCCTGAATCTGGGAAGGGGCTTTAGCTGGAGTGCGAATGGACTGAATAATAGTTGGCCTCCGTATTTGGGAGTTAATGAGCGGAGGGGAGTTCGGCAAATTTGAATCAGCAGCTGGCAAAGTATGGGTATTAGCTTGCTTTTCTTTGGAATAGGTGCGAGTAGTACGAGGAATAAGTAAAGTGTTTTTAAACGGTGGTGCAAAGATAGGTGGAGGAGCTATCATTGGCCTCGTTAAGGACTCAGGAAACACCATGGAGGGCAGAGACACCAATGGTTTTGTTTTATGGTTTCCTGTTGTGGAGAGACTTTTCCCTTTGGATAACAAAGATGGCGATGACGATGATGGCGGTGGCATTAAAGGCACAGCAACTGATGGCCTCTTCATCTCTGCATTGACCAGAGGAGCTGCTACAGGTCTCTTCATCTCCGCAGGAACAGGAGGTGGAGCCATTGGAAGGCGGTCTTTATGAGGAGGAGGTGGTGGAGGAGGAGCCATTAGGACCTTGTCCTTAGGGTCCCCAGAATGGGGGGCGACAGCCATGATGGGTCGCTTGGATTCTGGGCTGAACACTGACGTTAGGTGTGTTGGCAGGGATCGTTTAAGGGAGTGGCTGGAACCATGAGGGACTCCAGTAGGAGAGTTTGTGGTGAAAATGTTTAACCCATTGGATACAGTCGTCCGAACACGACCCAGATGCTCCACTGTCGTGTGGACAACGGGCTTTGAGGCTTTGGCAGATGACTGAGAGATAGGGCTTGTAGGCAAGATGGTGAACGTGTGATGGGCAGGAGGAATAGAACCGTTGAACATTTTCTTCCTGGCTTCCTCCACCTCCTCTGGGGACCAGGTGATACCTTGCTTGAGCCGCTGGGTGGTGAACCAGACTTTGATCTGTTCCTCAGGGTGCTTGGAAGCAGCTGTAAGCCACGAAAGTTCAGCGTGTGTTGGATAAGGAAACTTATTAAAGGAAGTGATCAATGTCAGGTTGTCATCTAAAGAGGGGTTGTATTTGGTGGTGTTCAAGGGAACGGCTATTTTTGGTACAGAGTTAAAGTTGGGTGGGCGCTGGAGCATTGGGGTGACGTGGGAGAGCCCTTGGAGGATGGTGGGTTCAGGGAAGATGACTGTTCCATTGATGTTCACCGCTGTGATTTGATCCTTCTGGATCAAGCCGTTCAGCTGGTTTTTCAGTTCAGTCCCTCCACAGAGCGACTGTACATGACCTGGGGTTTTTACCGTGGTAGATATGCAAGGTGAAAACACGGAGCTGCTGTCGCTTTCACCTTGTTCATTTGTCATTTCGCATTCAGTTGAATTGTCTTTGCCTTCGATTGTCTGCTCTAAGATAGTCTGATTGTTCATTTTTATCCTCTTAAACTTGAAGTTCGTCTCACCTGGGTGCTGAGTCTCATTGTGTTCTGTGAGCGAGTCAAATTTCTTGGTGGTGAAGTTACACACAGCACAGAGATACAGTGGATTCAGGATGACATTAGGGTGGCTGGAGTCCACGTGTTCCTTAAAGTCATTCAGGTTCTGCGTCAAAAACGGGCAGTATTTGCACTCGTAGCCTCTCGGCTGCTTTTTCTGGGAAACCTGGTCAGATTCGATTCCTTCCTTTTCTTTCACCACTCCCCCTTCAATATCCTCAATGATTGCGGCTTGCTCCCCTTTACCAGTCTGCTCTTTCTGTTCTAATGGCTCAGGGTTTTGTTTATCCACTTGTTTTGGAAACGTGTCTGGGTCTGGATTCTCTAGAATCTCCAGCTGAGTCTTTTCTGCGGGTTCAGATGAATCTGATTTTTTTTTTTCTGTCACGATGTTGCCGCCCAGTGTTTCCATGTCCATCATCTCCTCTGGGTCGTCTTGCTCTTCGGGGAGGTCGCTGATGACCTGGACCATGCGAGGGTTGGAGGACTTCCTACGACTGGACATGATGGCTGCTGCTGCTGGTGGCGGTGGTGATAATGGTGGTGCTGGTGTCGACGATATTGTGGTTTTTGGCTGTTGCTGCTGCTGCTGGTGGCCGAAGACGTCAGGGTGTCGGTTTTCAAGCGAACCTTACTGGGGTGGATCGTAGCTGATGGCTGTGGATACTGGTAGGTGAGTGGAGGTGGAGTGTCCAGCGTGCAAGAGGGAGGGCGAGAACCGGCTGAGGGCGCAGGCCCAGGACCGGCTGTGCAGTGGCGTGTCCCGCTCACTGGCAGCGTCAGCTACAGACCAGGGCGTCATGGGAGGGCATCACAGACAGCAGTGGCGCTCAAGCTGCAGAAAAACACAGAAGAGATCACATGTTATTACAGTTTGCATCAGGGAGGTTGCCACTGTAGAAAGAACTACACTTCTAAAGACACTTTCTATGTTAGAGAAATTGTTTGGAAGATTTTGCATCATAACATGAACTGGTTGCTTCAAGGCAAGGCAAGTTTATTTGTTTAGCACATTTCCTGTTCAAGACAATTCAGTGCTTTACATAAAACATTAAAAGCATTAGAGATAGTGCAAAGAAAGCATTCAAAAGTAGTCTAAAATTACAATAAAATCATTAAAAAAATGATTTTATGATCATTTAATGCATTCCCCAAAACTGTAAACTGATGCAATGCATAGTTTCTAACATTGTTGTGTTTTTAACAGTATTACATATAATATTACAGTAAAAATGAGTCTCATTGAGATCAAAGATCTCAGCAGAGAGTTGCAACACCACATATACAGACATTTCATAAATGCATAGGAAGTTTTTAGTAAAGAGTGAAATGAGAACGCCCTAATAAATCAACAGTCAAACCATAAGAAAAATATCAAGTCAGTAAAAATTAAAAAAATCTGCATAAGTCATACAATATTAATTTAAAAATTTTCAGTGAGATCAGCTTCTTTAATTTGAAGCTATTCTGGGTTATTTCCATGCAGAAGGAGCAGTGTAATAAAAATTCGAGTCTTGTGACAGTAAACATTTAAAGAAAACATAACCAAACAAATTTAATAAGATTTCTCACTGGAAAAAAAAGAACTCTGAGTTAATCTGCTTCATCAGAGCTGCAGTGCAGCTTAATAACATCTCAGAAAGAAAATAAGCCATTTCTATCCAAACTTAAACAACTGGAGAAGCTGCGGCAGTTTGTTGCACCGATTCATGTGTAGCATTTAATATGATAAGGAACCTTTTACACAGCAAGGCTGTCTGGTCATGACCTGATAACTCCACCAAAAAATGAAAAATGAAATTTAAACATAACCCGAGTGATGCCTCCTATTTTAGACGAACACCAGTATCAGTTTTTATGGCAATAAAACAACAAAAATAAAGAAAATGTATTCGTTTTTGGAATTTTGGTTAGATGCAGGTAAACAACAACTTTGGAAACAGATTACCAAACCAGAACTTATTTGCCAACATGTGGTTTCTATCAGTCCATAGTGTTGACCTGCAGAGCTTCAGTCAGGTGTGTATAATTCAGAAACTGATACTCTATTTACTGTTATAAAGCAATCTGATTTTATGTATGTGGATCAAAAATACGGATTTTCAGCTTTGATGTGAGGGTATTTACATCCAAATTAGAGGTTTAAACTCTTCAATATGTTCGCATCTCTTACGGAGGGGCTCACATGTAATCAGTTAACTGATGGTTTTGATGTCTTTATTTGTGTAATATAATTTTCAGGTCTCTGGTTCTCCCTCACTATATACCGTGTCAGTGGGTGGGTCGGGGTGACTTGTTGACATAACATCCTCCATTTTTTTTCCGTTTTTTCGTTTATGACACTTTGAGCTACGCAATGTATGAAAAGTGCTATATAAATATAGGCTGATTGATTGATTCAAAGCTTTTGGTTGAACTGTCAGCTGTGTTTTGCTATTTTGTCATCAGTTCAGCAGATTCAGATAGAAGCAGCAAAGTTGACAGATTGCTGCTTACAGGATAGATAGAAAATGACTCCAAACATACTGCAAAGGCAGCCCAGGGATTTTATGAGGCTAAGAAGTGGAATATATCCTGAGTCAGTCATCTGATCTCAATCTGATCAAGCTTTGTTGTCAGCTAAACTAAAGAAAGAAATACGCACAAAGAACAAGACGGCCGCAGTGAAGGCCCTGCTAAGCTAAATGGGAAGCCTTTGAGACATAAATCTGGGAGAGAAAGTCAGAAAAACACAGAGTTGCTAAAGTTACCGTCCGTAAAACATGACTGCACCATCTGAGGCAGAGCTAATTCATTTGCAACAGCTCGTTAAATATGGGAGGTTTTAGCGTTGATTAGTGAGATGACTCTCCCTTTCCTCTAAGGTCTGAACCAGGTTTTAGAGTGTGTGTTTGTTTATATATCACAGAAACTTCATTAGGTTCAGTGTAGGCAGATAATGGCAAATGACAAAGCGAGGAAGCCGGGGGGTAAAAATGAAGCCAGTCCAACCAACCACGGAGGGGAAGAAGCTATTCTTTAAAAAATAAATAAATATATTAATAAATACAAAGAATGAGGGTGCCACTTAATCAGGACACTCTGTTCCAGGGCAATCACATGTACCGGTAAATGCAATAAATTTTAAGAGTCCATAGAAAGTACAAAAGACAAAAGTCTCCAAACTCCAAACCCCATTAAAAAGACATTAGGTGTCTTTCATAGATTCGGGCAAAGACAACTTCACAGGATAATTACCCTGTAATCATGTAATAAGAGAGACTCGATGATGAGATCTCTTGACAGCCGTCATCCACACAATGGAACAGAGACAGAGAGGTAAAAACAGATGGGGAGGGAGAGGAGGAGGAGAAGGAGGAAGGGATAGGTATGGATAAATACGGAAGGGGGGAGAGTATAAATAGATGGGTAAATTAAAACAGGGAAAACATGGAAAATAAGAGGAAGAGAAATAAGAAAAGGGATGAAAAACAGATTGAGAGATCGTGGCATGGGAGCGCAGGGATAAGGAGAAGAAAGAAGGAAGAGTCTAAAAACTTTGGAGTTGATAAAAGAGAACAGGCACAAAGCAGATGAGGTTTTAACTTGGCCATGGCCTGGCAACCAGAAAGAGACAGAACGCAGAGAAAGAATGGAAAAGAAGACGAGTAAGAAAATAGAAGTAGATAAACATAAAGAAAGAAAGGAAAAAGCAAGGAGCGTCAGAGTTTTTCAAGACGCAGATATGTGGAAAAGAGTAAGAGACAGAAGACGGAAGGAAATTTGAACTGATAAAATGAGGTTTTTCTGTGTTTTCTATCAGTAAAGTTCAGGCTTTGAAAAGGTGCCCTGATCAGCGGGTGGGGGGGAATAAAAACCCATTTGCCAGAAGAAAAAAAAAGAAAACTGGGTATTTCAAGGCTTAATTAGTATTGGGCAAGCTGTTATTTATCCCACGTGTCACTTAATGTTGGACATATTTCATGCTTTCGCAGTCTTGATCAGCTTCTCATCGTCTGCTCCGGAGGGATATTTTATAGCTGCAGAGTATCCAGAGCTTAGTTTGAATTGTCGCATTGTGCAATGAGACTGAACTAATCCCATCTTATTATAAATCTCATGCATTTACATTGCTGCTTACTTCCTACTTCAACTAATAAGATTTCCTCATAAGGCAATCATAAAAATACAAGTGCTTCTGACTAGAGGTGAATGATTAGATGTTTAACCGATTGACAGAAAGCTGCCTGAGACGTCGATGACTGAGGACTTTTTTTTTCTTCAGAAGAAAACTAAACAAAACAACAAGGGTCAATGGAGGATGATTATGGGAATCAACCCACAGAGAAGAAGAGAGAAAACAGATGCTGGCAGCAACATTATATGACCAGCTACAGGTCTTTCTTTTTTTAACTGCTTCATTGCAAATATTTCCCAAAATCCTGAGGAAGTGTGCTGCTTAAATAGACCGCCCAGACTGGATGGGTACAGTTGAGATGTAGCATGACATGTCTGAGGAAGATCACATGGGATGCAGCACAGTAGCTCAAGTTGTCTTCCTGAACTAGCTCACTTCATTTATTCACAACCAATACCTAAAGCAACTTAGAACTGACACATGGAAGCAGGAAGTTATTTTACCAAAATGATGGTATAAAATCATAAAAGCATCTTCATATAAACTGCCTATGAGATGAGAAGTAAACACAATCAACATGTAGTCCTGGATCTTCAGCCTTGTTTATGGTTCTTTATTGATCCAGTAGGACTGATCCTACACCTGTCAATCAAAATCACACCCCTAGTGTCCAAGTGCCGATGTCACTGTGCATAGTGGATGACAAGTGGCAAACCGATGGGAGGAGACAAAACTGAGGCGTCGAGGGGAAATTAAAAAAGAAAACTCTGCCATTACTTTTAGAATCATACTTTCACACTGGGTTTACTTAGATATGTGTTATCACTGTGTCCACTCAAATATATAAATACCATGATGAACTTCTCCCCAATCAGTCCAAAAATCCTGGATGAGATCATTTCCCATCTGAAAACCACC
>JBBBVU010000018.1:22600982-22631930 GCA_037177055.1 Atherinosoma microstoma
AAATGTTAAGAATTGATTGAAAGTAAGTTTAAGGGAGAATGGATAACCAAATATACCAGGTGATGACTCCTTTAAGAACAGTTGTATTTCAGTTTGACAAGATGTAACACATTTTCAAGGAATGTGAGCTTCATGGCGTATCAGGTAATCTTAAAGTCAGACACTGGATCCAACCCACTGCTCTCACTGTCACATTGGCCAGACAGGCCAGAAATGTGTTCACGCATCGATAGGAAGAACCACCTAGGACCAAAAGGGAGGACTGAAACTCATGAAGCTGCTTTCTTTTACAGCGCTGTTGCTCGGAAACTAAGTGTCCTGGTTTTGGAGTCCCCGTGACCCTTCTCCTCAGGCACAAAGTCCTCATGAAACACAAAAACTGCTAGCTTTATGTGTGTGGGTACATGTTTCAATATAAGTCTGTGTGGATGCTAAATGATTGATCAAAGGATGCCTTTGTGTGGGCACCTCGTGGTGCTAATGCATCATTAACACAGCTGGTAGTATGACCCAGCTCTTCTGAGAGTGCCAGGCTATTTCCAGCAGCATGCTCTTAAGCTTATAGAAATCCAAATCTCACTTGCGTTACATAAGGCTTCTGCGAAACCTACCAAAAGGACGTCATGACTGATTTTACCTCAGGTTATTTTAGCTGACTCTTTTATAGGAGAGAAAAGGGGCATGCATTTTTACTGGTAATGGCGGCCTGTGGAAGTGACTTCTTTAATTACAGACAAAACTGCAATCCCCTCCTGAAAGATAATCCACTCTAACAGGATTTTAAGTACATCTGGGCGATGCAAATAAAATCCAATCTCATGATAGCTTACCAAGCAGGTTAGGCCCTATAAGTATTAAATTGCCAACCACTATCCCCTGAAGGTAGACCTTATGATCTCTGTCCAGAACCTCATCTAGGACTGTCTCTTATCAAAAGGCAATAATCAGCAATTGAATACTTTGTGACTTTTCTTAACTAAGCCAAGAAGGGTCCAATAATATGGTTGGGACAAACTCAAACTGTTAAGAAAACTTGTATTTATAGATTGTCAAGTTGACAATCGGCCATCGAGGACTTTTTTTTTTCCATGGTTGTTTTACAACTTCATGGAGGTATCCATCTGTATAGCCCTAACAATGCATCACCCTTGGAGATTACACAAAATGTTGGTTGAAGGCTAAAAAATCAGGTTCAATCAGGAGGGACATGTAACAACTTATTTCATAACAAAGAAGATAAAGTGCCAAAAACTATGAATAGCAAAGAAGCATTGATGAAAAGTATGGACAACAATCATCTTTAACATTTAGTTTCACTCCACTACATGGTAGATCTTTGCTCACTTTGACTTCTGTTTCTTTGCACAGCAGAACACCAACAACAAAACTAACAACCAGGAGCAGCACATAGAGAGGACTGTGCCACATATTTATTATGCTGCCTTCAAGTGGCTGCAAAACGTGAGAAACTAGTTTATAAGATGTGTGTTGGCGCAGATAGATTACAGCACTCTCAACTGATTGGCCTCGGGTCTGTCAGTATAAGAAATCCTTTGGATTTCCTGTTCACCACACAAAGCAGCTTATTGCCATTTTCGTCTATATTTAATTTTTCCCTCTACCTATCTTCAGTAGGAACCAACAGGCCAGGTGGCTCCTGCGATAAAGTTTTCACAAACCATTTCAATTACACATAAACCTGTATGGAGTGACCAAATGGCAGGGGTGTCATACATTTTTCAATTTACATTATCTTCTGGTTTCCATCACTGAATCTGTTAAATAGACTACTGCCCCCTACTTTACTGGAAGGTTCTGTCTTCTTGTACAGGTGTAGATGGTACTTCCTGTCTGGCTGCTGTACATGGTCTTTGCAGTGGATCCACTTTATCATTGTGTGTTGTAGCAGGGAAGCATCTAAACCCTTCAGGGCAGTGTGGCCTCGAGAAATAGAGTTCAAGATTCTTGGTGCAAAGAGACCTAGGGGAGGGCCCTTTCATTGTAGCTACTTCTTGGCATCATTTTCAAGATTTGCAAGCTTACAGTTACTGAAGCACATCATCATGATATTAATAATAAATTGTATTTGTAAGCGCCTTTCAAGACCCTCAAGGACAATTTACAACAGCAATTAAGAAAACAGTTATGAATAAAATCAACATAGAATGAAAAGGATGACGTATTTGCAGGTGCAGTGGTAACAATGAGTAGGCAATCTTAAACGACTGGGTTTTGAGTCTGGATGTGAAGATAGAATATCAGTTTTTTGGATGTCTGGTGGCAGAGAAGTAAAAAGTTGGGGAGCAGAGAGACTGAAGGCTCTCGGTGCTGAGGCAGGCAGGGGGCACATTGAGGTGGATGGAGGAGGAGGATCTGAGGGGTGGTAATGTGAAGGAGATCAGAAGGGTGAGGTTATGGATGGCTTTAATAACCAGCGAATACAATTCGCTGCTTAACTGGAAGCTAGTGGAGTTTCTGTAGGATGGGGGTGGTATGGTGATATGACGGGGTTTTGGTGATAATGTGAGCAGCAAAGTTCTGATCCAGTTGAAGCTTATGGATAGAAGACCAAAGAGGAGAGAGTTGTAATAGTTAATATGGGGATGACGAGGTTGTCCCTCCCTCACCACACAGGAAACCGCATATCAAGCTGTTTATTTCCCCTAAATATAACATCCTAACACCAATTTGTTGATGGTGGAATTCCGTTTCAAGTGCTTCTGAATGCTTTCCGTATTGGGGTAAATGATTATTTTATGTCAACAACTGAAAGAAAATGGTCATGTGCCACAGCCCATTAGAGACAGAAAAATGGCTATTAAACAATGAAAACACAATCAAAAACAGTTTTTCCATTCATCTGATACCAGTTAATGGAGTAAAAACAGCCCAAAATGCCCAACTACCCCAAATACACACCACTATGTCGGACTGATTATATGAATAAAGTAAAATGTAAATTCATTTGCATCAACCAGGCTATTTACGCAGCTCCTGGATTAGATTTATGATATTATTCATGCCCTTTGGTTAACCAGGTCTTAGTATAAAATATTTCAAAAAGCTGCCAAAATGTTTTCTACCTTACAGGCACAGAGAAGCAGCAATGAAGAAAAGTGAGCTGTATTTCGTCAAGGACCCTCTTTGAGATGCTTGACTGGGTTCCAGCACCACACGCTGGGCACCAAAGACCAAAGCCCAATAACACTTCAACTATTAGATAACTTGTAAGCATTAAATATCAATAGATTGCAGACGCACTTAATGACTGATGGATCTTGCGAGGCAATTTGGTGCACTGATCAGAATGATAATAGCCTTTTATTGGCAGAAAGACTTGACAAGAGTTTTGGATGACTGACGGGATAATTGGAGCGCTGTTCTCCGCTTCGAGCTGATGATGTGCGTACAGTTGGCCAAACTCGTGTAATGTTCAAGGTCACGCCTGCAGAGCTGAATATGAATGACCTAAATTGATTTATCGCCTCGTTATAAATGTCCAATCATTTGCTCACTTTCCTTCCATCAGACCTAACTTCATGCCTCTCTTTGTTCACAAGCTTTTACACAGATTGAAACTTAGAGTGTAGCAAAGATTTATATTCCCCTTTTCTTCGAAATATAACTCTGAATGTTAGTGGGCAATATCTGTTTTACCACAGTCTACTCCATTTCTTCTGGAGGCAGGTGAGGCCAAGAGGACATCAGTCCTGTCCCGAGCCTTTTTAGTAATGGATCCCCACAGCCTCATGTCAATCATTTGTTTAAAGATATTAGATTAAATAAAGCAGATCCACCCCCCTTGTTAGACACATTGCTGAGCAAATGCGGAAAATTAATTATTCTAACGTACTAATTTTCAATCAGATAAAAAGAAACAACTTTGAAGCCTTGTATCCATCTATCTTCATTAGTCCTGTATAAATTTGCACCTAGATATAATTTCAGTCAGAAACATGATTAAGTTGACAAAGCCCTTTTGTTGCGTTTTCATAATATATCTGACAATAGCATCATGTCCGCTGTTCACTTTCTTTTATCAGAAGCAAGATGCGTTCCTGCAGGTTGAGTTTTGAAAATCAAGAGTAGAATAAATGGAAATTACAGCTATCCTTCAAATAACACATTTTAGGACAACTTACTGTATATACTTTTGTAAAAACTTTAAATCCCCAGATTTGTTAAGTTCATATCAGTCATTCTTTATTCCTTGTAATTTCCTTGCACTTCTTGAAATTAGAGTAAAAATGCTTTATTCAAAATACAAAATAACACAAAAAAGGACTTAATTACACACAGTTTTGTATTAAAATTTGACTTGTGGTAAAATTTTGTATTCGTACATTGTAATATAAATCTGATGTCCTCAACCACTTCATCCAGCATATTCAATGCTATTTTTATTTTAATCTTTATTACTATTTTTACTCTATCTTTTTTGGGGTTTTTTTTTTATTATAACTATGATTATATTTCAATGCCCATATTTTATCTGCTTTACCTGAAAACATTTCAACTTTTCAACTTACTTTGTTAGCCTTAACACCAAGCACGTAAAATGTGTATCAGCTGAATATCAATTAAATCATGTAAAAGACACACTGAAAAAACAAAGCACTGAGATTCCCGGTTGAAATCTATTCATCTAAAAATCTTAAATTTGTGATTTTATGAGAAAAAAGTTTGTTGGAGCTTCTGGAATTACTGTTGGTTTTCAAGAAATGTCACAGAGTGATGCCTCTCGTACACCACAAACAATCTTTGGTGGGAGAGTTCAGGAGTTCAGCCTACACACAAACTCCACCAAGGGCAAGTTTTATTATTTTGCCAGTCATCTACTTGCATATAGAGTAACTGTCGGTTCCAGCTGATACAAGCTGCCGTCGGCCACGTTTGTCATTTCAGACAATGAAAGTGATGACCAGCGGCTAAAATGAGAAAGCGCTTTTCTAAATGTTTCTCACACTCATCTTTGCCAATTTTTCCACCCATTAATTAACTTTCATATGCAATGAAGTAGTGCAGACTTAAGCATGCTGGTATGCTGCCCATGCACTGACCCTGAGGATTCACTTGAGACATATTTGATTCAAATACATGATTAAAAAAACAAAAAAAACAAGAATATGTCTGAAATAATCAGTCAGTTGTCTGTGTTTAACACCTGGATGTCAACTCCACTCCCACATTAGCCTTTTTCTCAGATCTAATCTGGTTGGCATTTGCAAAAATATGCAAAACTTTAGAGCCACTCCTCATTTCTTTATATTTTTATTCCAAGATTTTTTGTTGTCTTTCAAAGTGGTCTTGAATGAAAGTTCTCCAGCTTTTCTGAAGGTCTTTCAAAGATTTCTCCTGGATGTTGATTGCTTTTTCTCTCATTTTAAGCACATTTTTTAGAAGAATATGTTGTTGTTGTTTTTTATTTCTTTTAAAAAACAACTTAACATTGACCTATGAAGCATTTACACATAAAAAAAAGACATAAGTCAATTGATGAACCTGTGTTTTTTCCACAAATGACAGGCAACTTAGCAAAGAACCAGTTTTAATTCTTGGCAGCCTGTTGCAAAGACACATGATTTTTCCACATTATTAGATGCTTTTATAGAAAAATATAAAGAGATGAACACTCTCTAAAGGTGAGGTCCTTCAATCCAGCAAAGACTTGACACAGGACCTGAGAGATGAATCTGGACTGTCAGTTGTATCCGTCTACTGTTGACTGAAGCTTCATCAAAATGACCTCCATAATCCTTTGAGCCCTGTGCCCATTTATTAGGCCTCTACTTGAAAATTGCAATTGCAAATGAATATATCTCTGTTGAGCAAATGTGGAATACTTTTGGATTTATAATAAAGGAAACACTGGTGAGATTTGTTAGGATGTATAATGTGTTACTGGTGAGGACTAAATGAAGATGGCACATAGCACAAATGAAAAAAGGTTTCAGGCTTTCCTAAAAAATAAAAACACAAACACTTTGGAAGGATGCAGCTGTAGCTCTAAACCTCTAGCAGATCATAGTACAATATGTGAACAGTATCTCTGCAAAGACCAACTCACTTAAAGTGAAGCAGGTCTAAATTAGAGAGATTTTAGCACAAGCAGCACAAAGTCTCCAAAATGGTCAGTTTAGCACCATCTGTTCTCAAAGTCCTTTGGTTGGAGGATGTCAGATTTTATAAGGTTAAGGAAGGGAAACAGGTAGAAAAGGCTGAGATATGTCAAAAGACTCAAGAAGTGGAATAAAAATCTGTGGCAACAGGTCTGGAGGAGTGATGAATGCTCCCCAGAGCCTGGACCTCAACGTTACCGAAGCAGAGTGGGATCATCTTGACATAGAAAAGAACAAAAGGCAGCCAACTTCTAAAATAGAGCCTTGGAAAGTCCATCAAAAAGCATGGAGATCTATTCCTGAAGACTACTTAGAGAAATGACATAAAAGCTTTACTAAGTGGATTTAGTCATCCCACATGTTGACCTTCAAGCTAATGAGAATTGTATAAAAAGTCTGTTTCTACCAAAGTATTGCATTTCTATTTATGATGGCACATCTCAATAAAATACTGTACTCCTGGAAACAAATAAAGAAACAAGTAGCCCGAGACTTTATGTAGACATGAAACATGCGCGATGCTCGTCAAGTCACTGATCGTTACGATTAAATGATAACAATGTTCGCAAATGTGCACAGAAACACACACTCTAAAAGGAGGTAGGATACAAGGCTGGTTTCCTAAAAACTAAATGTTTTTAGGAGTTTTTGCTAAAATGGCAGCACTGTTACTACACATACACGCTGTATGAATTTCTATTAAAAGCCACACTCGAATATGCTGATTCACACACATATGAAATCCCCGTGACCTCCAACTGTCATGGTAGATGAATGCAATACACACACACACACACACGCGCACACACATTCAGTCACACAAATACCCATTGGCTTCCATGGTTTAGTAATGCAGTGCGCACACACACACCTGATATTCTATCAGTTCTCCCTCTGCAAACCGCCGGTGCCCTGTGACCATGAAATCTGAATGAAATACAATTAGCAGCTTTAAAGAACTTCATCAAGGCCAAGGCCTTCATCCAAACAGCCCGAAACCCCCCAAAACACACACGGGCACACATAGCTCAGTGAACTCTGTCAGACAAGAAAATAAATAAATAAATAAATAAACAACATCGTCCTTGGACGGAGCAACCAATCACTTCCATCTGTCAGTGGAACAGATAAATAATCGCGGCTAACAATGGCTCAACATTTTTAAAATTAATGACTTTTTCGTCTGTTTTTTTTTTCTTTTTTTTTGGTTAAAGAAAACAACTTTTTTTCACCCCCACTTGTAAATTGTGAGTTTACTGTGCTGGAGCATGCTGCTTTGCCCTCGTCAGTCCGCAGCCATCCTTCTATCCTAAAATTTAATAGATGCAGTGACTCATTAAAAAGTGAAGGGGGGTGGATGGGTGGAGAGGGAGGAGAAAGGTGGAGGGTGTGTGTGTGTGTGTGTGTGTTGGAGGGCGGGAAAAAAAATTACGAGCGACAGAGAAAGAGAGAGAGAGAGAGCGAGAGAGCACGGCGCTTCAGTTCCATGGAGTTACCATAGCAACAGCAGCGCAGGAAAGCCGGCGAGGTGCCCTTCTGCCGTCGCAGCACCTCGCCGCCGAATATTAACCAGGCCTGTACGCTCAGGTGCTAATTAGGAGAAGAGGAGGGAGGGAGGTCAGTGGGGAGGAAGGGAGGGGGGGAGGGTCAGAAAAGGTGTGGTAGAAGAGGAAGAGAGAAAAAAAAACACAAGAGGAGGAACACAGGAGGAGTAGAGAGGAGGTCAGGAAAGGGCAAGGATGAATGGAGGATAAAGATTCAGTGATCAGCCGAGAACATAACAAGCTCTGACGGGTGACGCTCGTTACCGTTGCGTTCTGTCGGGAAGCCTCGAGCTTTGGCATCCACCCCGAGGTAAGTTTAAGATGTGCCAGCCACCTGACGGAAATGCCGCTCCTTAACAGGAAAACTACTCCTACAAAGATCCCAAAGGAGTGGACAAATCCCGATCAGAGCCTGATTCATGGAGGTCCGAACCAACGGGGCCAAAAATGGTTCAAGGTACCCCAATCTGATCAGAGCTGTTTTGGTAAAATATCAAGCAGGAATGAGTGGGACGGGGGGGATTTTAAGAAAAAATAAGATATATGCGAAGAGAAAGCGGAGGCAGGAGGTGAGAAAATTGATAAATGAGGAAAGATGAAAGGTAAAATAGAGGTAATCGAGAGATGAAGGTAAGAAATGACTTGATAACGGTGAAGAGAAAAGAGAGGAAGATCGGAGAAAATTGGATCATGTGGAAAGAAGAGAGCAAATTGAGAAATATAACGTGAGGTGAGAAAGAGGGAGAATGAGAAAAATGGAGTGCATAGGTCAAAAAGAGGATATGAAGGAGGGATGAAGTTTAAAAAGAGACGAAGAAAACTACACTGTAAACAGCAAAAACAAAAAAAGTTAAAAGAAAAAGTCTTTTTTTGGCATATTCCATAATAAACAGACAGATTATACCTTTACCCCTACATGGGATCTTTTGTTTTTATTTCGCCTTTTTAATGTTTAATTAAAGACGTATGAACAACCAGTCCGGGGGCTTGAGCGTGGGTTCTCTAATCCCACATCTTTAACCTTTAGACCAGTGTTTCTTTATCTTAGTCCCCAGGGACCACAGCCCTGCATCTTTCAGTTCTTACCAACTCCAGCACACCTGATGCTGATTAACTGAACTGCTCATCAGGTTCTTTGCACACCTGCTAATGAGCCATTCATTTGAGTCTGCAATGTTAAAGTATGAACACCTCTAAAACATGCAGGGCAGTGGTCCCTGAGGGTTGTTTGTTATAATCATCCATCGAGTTGGGGGCCTCTCTAAATAATTCTTGAACTGCTTAAATGATTGATAGGTCAATGTTAAGTGGCTCAACGGGAAAATAAAATCACACATTCCTTTGGAAATGATCAGGTATAAGGACCAAACTGAAAATGATTGAAAGCGGCCAAAAAACAAACAAACAAACTTTCAGAAAACCTGGAGAATTGTTGCTCTAGACCAGTGTTTTTCAGTCCTGGTCCTTGGGGAACATGCATGTTTTAGATGTGTTCATACTTTAACACACCTGACTCTGATGAATAGCTCATTAGCAGGCTTACAAAGAACCTGATGAGCAGTTTAATGTGCATCAGGTGTGCTGGAGTTGCTAAGAACTAAAACACGCAGGGCGGTGGTCCCGGAGGACTGGTCCCTGAATCTTTAGACTTTTATGTTATCTACTTTAGATGTACAGCACTTTGTTCAGCTGTGGCTGCTGATAAAGAGCTTTCTGAATAAACTGATGATGATGATGATAATGATGAGGATGATGATCAGGATGATGATCAGGATTGAGAAACACTGCTCCAGGCCAACACACTATGAATGTATGCAGAATAAAGCATTAACAGTATTTAACTTGGATTTAGCTTTTTAAAATAACATTTTGGTGAAATTATGATAAATTTGAAAATGTATCACAACAGGTTTCTTTTTAATGTTTAATGAAATTATATTTCCTTATAATATTATGTAAAAATTGTATGCTTTTACGTTAGGGGTGGGAGCAGGAGATGTACACCTCTGCCTCCATGACCAGACTGAAAGCTGCTGCTGGCTGATCCCACCCTATTTTACATTAAACATGCAAATTTACAGTATATTTCTTTAATCTTACTGGTATTTTCCTGTATTTCAAAAAAACACAGGAAAAACTGAAATAATACATGAAATAAATTGTGTGCTACAGATCTTTTTTAACATAAAGCTAACAGAGAAGTGAGGAGTAATGATAAAGTGAGAAAGACAAGAAAAGAAGGAAAGGTGAAAAAGGCAGCAAATGATAGATGACGTGCGAAGAGACAAAAGGTAGAGAATTGGGGATGGAAGGAGATGGAGAGGAAGCAAAATGAAGGAAGTCTCAGGTCAATCAGTTCTGCTGTGACGAGTCACAGGAGGACAAAGGAGGTGAAAAGTAAAGAATAAGGAGTAATGAGCAGAAAAAACAGACAAGGGGACGACAATTAAAAGAAGGGGAAGAACAGGAAATGACAAGGTTTGTAGAGGAGAGATAAAGAGGGGATGAGAGGGAGCGAGACAGAGGAGGTCTGAGTCAATAAAACATGCATGAGACAGTCGCTCCGTGTACTTCTGTGTGCACGAGTTCATGTTTACCCTTTAAAGAGACTTCCCCCTCTTCCTCCGTATGTGTGTAATCTGTACATCTGTCTCACGCGTGTAGCCTAAATTGTGATTTAGATTGATGCATCTGAATCCTCACATCGCGTGTACGTATTTCTGAGAGAATACCGTCTCTAGGTGAATGTGCGTGTCTTCACATAAGTGCGTGCTGTCCTCTGATAACATCTCACATCGTCTCCAAGCAGCCTTGAGCTGCTACGAGCCCGGGAGAATCCACGCTACGACGGACTTATATCCACTTGTATATAGGTCAAAGCAGCCCCTCCACGCTGTCAGCCGCTGCACCGCCTCTCAGCTTCGCATCGTATCATTTATTTAAAGATTACTTGATTGTTTAGAAAGAAAGAAAGAAAAAAGTATAAAAGACTTCACTTCCCTGCATCTCTTTAAGTAAGATCATACAGCCACCCAAGCAAAGAAAACTATGCAGCGCCAAGTTGGGTACACCTGATCCGCCTCTAACACTACTTACAGGTGGGGTAGCGCTAATTAACTCCAAGAATGCAGCATGAGCGGATCATTCACTCAAGTGCTGCATGCGAACACTTTAGCACTATGCTGAGTGATGTCAAACTCCACGATAACACTGACACTAAAGTGGCAGTTCTCCCATGGCTGACACTTCTGCTTTCACTTCGTACATGTAACAGTGCACTCCTCATCCCCGCTTCCATTTACCATATTAAATGACAGCCTGCTAAACTCAACAACTCCAGTAATGGACTTTGCTTGATGAGAGAGAAACTAACGCATTTACTCCAGCGAGCGATCGTAGCGGTCAAGGTCACCCTTCAGGTTTTATTTTACTGGGTAAAAGTTGACACCGTGTCATCGCTGGTATCCACTTTAAGCGACGGGGAACTCGGTATCTTTGGTGAGATAAAGACACAAGTATCCAACCTGGAAAGGTTTTTATGCACTCAGTTTAATGTATTTGGATCAAAGGTTCCAAGAAATGGCATATTTGAGAGACAAGCAAAGAAAGAAAAAAAAGATTGAGGTTACACATATTTCCATCTAAACGGAGCCATGAATGTGAGAATCTATGCGTGATCCAGCTCTACTTTTACTACACTGGCATGTCTGGCTGGAGTTCAAAATGTCACAATATCGAGCTCTTGTGACATTTGAAACCAACAATCAGGGCAGTTAACTGTCATCTTAATGTCTCCTTGCACAAGTACAATTTCCCCCTTATTCATGTTACACACCTCTCAACCACATAAAGTGTCAAACGTACAGCAAGACCGTGAAATCGCTCTATTGTAGCTGAAACATGCTCTGTTGGCTGAGGAGAGAATTTTCCCTGAGGTACGCCTCACAGGCAGACCTTCCTCTATCATGTTAGTTGACCCTCAGGACTTGAATTAAACTGTTTTGCTTAAGAAGGCTCTACATGCATGTCTGAGTTCCTGCTGACCTGAATCGCATGACAAACACTGCACTGTTTATTTAAATGCACTTCATAAAAATGCTCCATGGAATTTGTGGAGCCTTTTTTTCTGCAGCAGAAATATAGCAAAGACAGCAGGACCTTGCGTGTTTATAGCACTGGAACTGTTTAATACTAAATGCAACTTCCACCACATCCCAAAGATGCTCTGTTGAATTGAGATCTGGTGACTGTGGAGGCCATTTTAGGACAATGAACTCATGTTGTGTTCAAGAAACCAGTTGGAGATGGTTTGAGCTTTGTGACATGGTGCATTATCCTGCTGGAAGTAGCCATCAGAAGATGTTACACTGGTCATAAAGGGATAGATATGATGCGCAGTTGTTATTAAAAGGCTGAAAAGGTTCCAAGAAAATATCCCCCACGCCATCACCATCCTGAACCGTTGATACAAGAGAGGATGGATCCATGCTTTCGTGTTGCATCCACCAAATTCTAACCCTACTATTTGAATGTTGTAGCTAAAACATTTTTCCAATCTTCTATTGTTCAATTTCTGTGTGAATTTCAGCCTCAGTTCCCTGTTTTTACCAGACCGGAGTGGCACCCGATGCGATCTCCTGATGTCGCCCATCTGCTTTAAGGTTTGACGTGTGGTTTATACAGAGATGCAATTCTGCAAACGTTGGTTGGAACCAGTAGTTATTTGAGTTACTGTTGCCTTTCTATCATCTCCAACCAGTCTGCCCATTCTCCTCTGACCTCTGACATCAACGAGGCATTTTTCATCCAGACAACTGCTGCTCACAGGATATTTTCTCTTTTTCAGACCATTCTCTGTAAACCCTAGAGATGGTTGTCTGTGAAAATCCCAGTAGATCAGCAGTTTCTGAAATACTCAGACAAACAACCATGCTGTGTTCAAAGTCACTTAAATCCTCTCTCCCCCCCCCCCCCCCATTCGGATGCTCGGTTTGAACTCCATCAAGTCATCTTGACCACGTCCACATGCCTAAATGCACTGACCTGTTTCCATATTGATTTTTGAACATCAGACCAAGTTATCCACGTTATAAGCAGCTGACATCATTTTCTGTATTTAAACTTAAAACAGGCTCAGCTAAAGATTTAAATAAATGAGGAGTATTTAAAAAAAATAAAAAAAAATAAAAAATTATCCAGCAAAGACCTTCTGATCCTCACCTCTGCTGATTGGCTGCAAACATGGCTACACCACATATTATCCCTCTGGAGTCATCACTTAAATCAATGACGTGGGCTTAATGCTAAGTTGCCCACAAACGTAAGGCTGGAGAGTGAGTCATCTCGAGAATAAAAGGGTCGACGTGTTTTTTTAGGAGAAGGAGCGACAGCTGGGAGGTCTAACTTTGGATGAACAAGTTCCTTTTAAGGTGAAAAAATGAAAAAACAAAAAAACAATTCAGTCTAGCTTGCAATCATCATCAAAAACAATTCATCAGTCTCTTGTTGGATCTTTGTTTCAACTCTTACTTCACACTCCCTCAGATTACACTAATAACACCGACTGCTTCCTTCCCGTTGCACACGACTCCCGCTGCTGTTTGAGGAATTCAAGCCTCATTCAGGGGTTCTGTGCACCAGACTGCCCAAAATGAAAATGTAAATGAAAATAACCATCCAGCGATGGCACTCAGGCATAAAAGCACTGCTGGGGGTGCACTGCATTCTTTCGAAGTTGGGGGTGGGGGGGGCTTCATCCTCATCATCTGAATGGGCAGGGATGGGACACCTCGCCGGAGAGAATTCCATTAGCATGGTTTCTGTGGAGGGTTTAACTGTCACATGGGCTGTAATGCTGCCTCAGAGGGACTTTACGCCCTGCCAAGAAAAATTTCTGGAGCCATCCGTGGAGGGAGTCCTGCTGAGGAGGGGGGGAAAAAACCCGCTCAGGACTCCAGACTCCACAAAGACTTCTAATAAACTTTTATCAGTCACACTGCTTTACTCCAAACAAGATTTATTCCTGCATATTTCTCAATTCCCCCCCCCCCAGACCCTTTTGAAAATATGAGATGTTTGAATCATGATGTTTGGTCAGGATGATGTCTGTGTGACAAAAGCAGGAATGTGAAGTACATAAACGGGTTGATTGGAGGTATTTAAGTTAAAATCTAATTACAAAATCTTTCATTTTTGGGCTGCTTCAGTTACCAAAGACCATCTGGTCAGCGGTCCTAAATGTGGCACCCACTCATTATCTAAACTAAAGTTTTTTAGCTGATCCACTGATGCTCCGACACCAATAACTGGTCTAATTAACCTTGTGAGTCCGACACAAGTTTTTGTTTTTAAGGGGGATTCATATTCACAGATGTAACTGACCATTAAAATACAGTAGATTCCTTTGAAAACAAGCCTTTTTATTTATTTATTAACACAACAGTTTTTTTTTTGTGTTTTTTTTTACTGTAATACTGCTATCAGACACCATGCCCACAGCAGAGCCTCTTCCCTTCTTTAATCTTAATTTACACAGGGAAACACTGAGGTAGAGGCCTGATTTAAAATATACAGTGCAGCTAAGCAATTCACTACAAATGAATGAATACGATATGAACTCAGAGAACAGTTTTGGTCAAGCATGAGGGGGCTGGGGAGGTGGGGAAATGAGATGGAGCGCTGAATTAGTCAGAGAAGGTGCTCCGTGGTGTGCACCAAGGTTTAATGAATGAACCCTGCCCTGAGTTATAAGGAGCGCTAATTTAGTGGGATAGACTGGAGTCGCGAACAATTGGCCCGGAAAATAATTTGTGACCAGAACTGAATTTGTCAGCCCGAAATGCTGCAAAGCTTCACTTCTGGTGCTGATTAATACGTCTGAGATGGCTTCCTTCTGCACACAACTGGAAAAGACCAGCAAAAGCCCACGAAGAAGAAGTTCCTGTTAGTAACGAGCAAAGAAAAATTCATGTTTTTTTAAATCATCTGCACTTTACTCAGGGGGACCAAACCCCTCCAGAGCATCACACAAAACCTGCTCACTAGGGGGTGATATTCCCCAAAATGACCATTGGCTGAGGAAAAAAAGAAGTAAATCCAGTTCTTCGATTGGCCCAGAGTTTAAACGGCTCGTACTCCCCAAGGAAACAACGGGGCAGCAAGTTTCTTCTTCTTTTCTGTCTTTGGTGTTCAAACCTAGAGCAGTTTTCACAAGAAGCTGTCCAGTAGGACCAGGCGAGGTAGCAAGCTTTCCATTATAACGCGTTCTACATCCCCTCCTCTCTTTGCTTCACTGGATGATCCGTTTGTTCACACACTTCAAGCTCTTTGTTTTACTTTGGTCCGGACCAGAGCGCTACTCCAAAGAACTGTCCTATCTGTGGAAGCCGCCCAGGGTTCCTTTTAAGTGGACCAAACTGTGTAAATGCACCCTTAATCAAAATTAACCTTGTGCTGCACCATATTGGTTAATGCAGGGCAACTTCTGTTTCAGCCACATAAGTTCTAGTCCACTTCCTCCACTCCTGCAGACCTACATCTTTAACCCTATAAAGCCAAACGTAATGTATTTGATACACAGTTTCTGAGACATTTTGCATCACTTTATGGTAAAAATTTTACTCAAAACCCTGCAGTATAAATGGACTGTACTTGTACTTGTATAACACTTTCATACAATATACAGTAAACAATATGATACTTGACTTCTGCCCCGCTAATGAATACCAGGAAGCATAAGACTACACTGCAATAATTTTGATGTCACGCAGTAATAAATTGTCATTTATGCGTATGAAATCATATTTTGAAATTTTTGTTGCTTTTCATGATTTGATATGAATGGATATGAATGGATAGCTGGCTTCTAGGTTGACTCAAACCCTAGTTTTGTAGTCATTCAAATGACATCTTGCTATGTCCGTGTCGTGTGGTTTACGTATCTGCCATGAGCATTTTATTGTCAATAAACAGCTGATATTTTCCACAATCCAAATGTGTACTTTACAATTTTAGTAGCCTCATATTACTTTAATAAAAAAGACAATTAATGAATAAAAGATCATGAAATGTCAAAATTTTAACTCTATAATTAAATGCACAGTGGTTTATTGATTGCCAGCCAACTAACAGGAATGTCTAGAAGTGAAACAGATTTTAACTGCTGATGAAAAACTTGTTTACAGTCAAATTTATTTTCCAACAGGTTGAAGACTGATTCACACATCAATATGAAATTAGTGCCTGCCACACTCGGGTTTTTCATATTTGATTGGCTGAATGTAAACATATTATCTTCTTGGCAATAACTTGGACAAGCTCTTATCTCATTTATGAGAAACCTGAAAGAGATGCGCTCCTGAGATTAGCCTGAATGTCGAGGCATTCACCTTATCTTGTTTACTGTTGGGCTTCTGTATCCTTCCTAAGCTCTGTTTCCATGGAAATATTAGGTTTTTTTTATTTTCATGTTGAAATATCATAAATATTATTTGTGTATAAATCAATTGGATATTGGCACTAACTGGACTGATTTCTAAAACGGCTTGATGTGCCTGTCTCCCTCATTTTTTCATTCTCACTTGTTTTTCCCCCAATAATTGATTCCCCAAGGTTCTCTATTCATCAAATTAAACAAACAAAAAAAACCATTTCAATAATTAAGCTTGTGGCCAAAATATGTTATTTTTCTTTCGTCTCTGAAAGAAAAATGTTCACCGAGAGCAAAATTCTCATTTGCAAACCCTAATTTCACACAGGGAGGTCAGAGGTTATAGCAGATATTCACATAGTCTGAAGGACCACTGAGCAAGGACACGTGTCTACACAGGGACCTTAAACTTAAGTGCATCACATAAGCGCTGTCTCTTTGCTCCCAACTCAATCCCAAATAACTAACAATGGGAAATTAACAATAAAAACAAATGCAAATAATCAAAAGCAGACCTGATTCTCAATAAAGCTCATTTTGATGTCAAGGTATCAGCTGCAGATGGACAAATAAGAGCGAAAAGAGGGCAGGAGGAAACAGGAAAAAAAAACGCATTAAGGGGAGTGATTAGGGGACAGAGGTGGAGGAGAGAAAGTTGTGGGAGGAGCAGGAGAATGAGAAGACAAATTGGAAAACATGAGGTCAGTGACACAGCACACATTACATTTACTTTTTCTCTTCCATTCCTATTAGACTTTAATCAAACAAGTTTCACCGCCTGCTCAGACCTGCATCACCTTCTAAAAAAAGGAGGAAACACTGCAGGAGCAACTTTAATTTTAACAGTGTTTTCACTTTCTTATGAACGATGTACTTGCACTCACTGGTCACTTTATTATGTCCATTTCTTCAGTATCTACTCAGCCAATCACAAGACAGCAGACCAATGCCTTTAGGCTTGTAAACATGGTCAACACGACTTGATGGAGTTCAAACTGAACTTCAGAGAGAGGAATAAAGGGCTTTTAAGTGACTGAACGTGGTGTGATTGTTGGTTTAAGTGTTTCAGAAACTACTGGGATTTTCACACACTATCATGTCAAGGGTTTACAGAGAATGGTCCGAAAAAGAGCATGAGGAGGAGTTGTCCGGAAAAAATGCCTTGATGATGTCAGAGGCCAGAGGAGATGGGCAGACTGGTTGGAGGTGATGGAAAGTCAACAGTTAAATAACCAATAAAGTCATTTTAGCCACTCTTTCAGGGGCAGCAGGGGCTCAGGCAGCAGAGCAATTTGTGTAATGATCAGACTTGGCCGTTCGAATCCCATCGTGCCAACAGTATGAAGATACTGGTGTATGGAAGTTTGGTGGTAGTTGGAGAGGCCAATTCCATCAGTCTGACCCAGGGTAGCTTACCACCACTGGGTATGAATGAGAAGCGGATAAATAATAGATTCAACATAAAGCGCTTCGATTGCCTTGAAAAGCATCATTGTCATTATTATCAAAGTGATTAGATACCAATAGAAACACAGTTTTTAATTATATATAAATTTTCCCCGTCATTGATCTCTGACTTTGTTACACCTTTAAAATGTGTATAATGCAGTGGTTCCCAACCCAGGGGTCCGGGACCCCCCAAAGAGCATACCGGCTTTAAACATTCAGAGGTCCAAAAGGAAGCTAAGAGGGGTCAGAGCTTTTTCAATTGCTGCTCCAAAACTGTGGAATGAGCTTCCCCTCTACATGAGTTTATTTGTTTTTGAATTGTTTTTTTCTTTTTAAAATTTTTTTACTTTTTTAAAATTGTTTTAAAAACAATAAAGCAATTATTTTATTATTTATTTCACTGTCAATTGTTTTATTTCCTTGTGTTGCTGTGTCTATTTTGTACAGCACTTTGTTTCATGAGGTTGTTTTAAAGCGCTTTATAAATAAAGTTGAGTTGAGAGCCATTGTGATTAAGGACCACATGTATCTATTTTAAGAAGAAAAAAAGAGTAATGGTGCGTTCAGACCAAAAGCGTTGTCAGCGTCAAAAACGCTCTTGCCACTCAAAGTTGGACGCTTGATGCTCGTAAATCAAACGCTTGAACATTTAGCATGAAAACGTTCTTAACGCCCGAGACGCGCGTCTGCAGGACCCGGATTGTTAGCTTGTCTTTCTACGATGGCGGATGAAATTGAGGAAGTAGCTTGGATTTATTTGCTCCACAAGGCCAGCGAACGACGTCGCCGTGTTTACCGTGGTTAAAGTTTTAATAACTTACCCAAAATCACAAATTCCTCACTGATCTGCCTCCACGCGAGGTCCTTTTGTTCCTGTCATGGTATCCGTAGGAGGACGTGTTATAAATGACAGGGTGTGTACAAACAGCCACGATCAGTTTGTCCTCCATTCTTTTTAAAGTTTATATTTCCTCCATTATGTTTGTATTTTTCATTGACAGAAAGGTGTTTCTGTCCTGTTAAGAAATGCGTCTATACGTCATGACGCTAGTCACTCTGATTGGTTGACGCCCCGCGTGGAGCGGCAAAAGTTCAGATTTTCCAACTCCGGTGTCCGACGCTCTTGACGCGCATTGGACGCTCAAAATCTCAAAACGCGCCGCGCCTGACGCTCAAAAAGCGCCGCTAGAAGGCTTGATGCGCCTTGATGCGCGTCGGCTATAGACTTTGCATGTAAACCTGACGCTCCCGACGCTGACAACGGTTTTGGTCTGAACGCACCATAAGGCTATATGTTGTTATCTTTGGCTTTATCGAAGGACAAGACTCAGCCAGAATATTGTGTGTATGGTGAGATTCTCACTTTTGAAAGCATAAAACCAAGCATGGTTTCAGCAAGGGGTGGGGCACGGGGTCCCCTGGCATTTTTTGTATTTGCTTGAAGGGGGTCCTCTAGGAAAAGAAGTTAGGAACCCCTGGTAGAAGGGAAACAGAGCAACGATGAAAAGAAAAGATGATTTGATAGTTTGGTAATGCTGAAACAGCTTTTGCTTTTGCATGTCTCATCTTGGTCAGAATCAAAGTTGTCAGCTTTTTTGTTTTTGTCCATTATGAAATATTAATGATATTCATCTTATTTTTCATTTAACAGCTTATAATCTCTCTTTCAAATGGCTTGCAGAACCTATTTGTAAAAGTTAAGATGATTATCTGACATATTTTAAACTCATTTCAAGAAAATAAACATCAATAATACATACACACTTTTTACATGACATACGAACTTAGATATATATATAATTTTCCTTTGTTCTACAAAATAAGGTGAAGTTGTGAAAAAGACGTATTGTTATCCAACAAACAGCCCACAGCCTGAAGATGTTCACTTAAAGAACAATGAAAAGCCACCACTGGTCACCCACTGAGATGTTATAGTGCGAAAATTTAGACGTCTTTGCTTTTAAACCTTATAATTATCTCATGTCTGTTACATTTACATAATTGCTCACAGGATCACCTGAATTCTTTAGCACATAAATGTTTTAGCTCTTTTTTTTCTCTTCCAAAATCAACTGTTGACCTTCATTAAAAACTGCTGTCAGACTAAAAGAAATATTTTCAGCTCACAGCTGGAACTCTTCTCGTCACCTTTCTAAACAGCATACGTCATTAGAAAACCAAATTAGAACCAGGGTCCAGAAACCTTCTTGTGGTCTTTGCTTATCGAGCTTTCTAACTGCTGCAGGTGTGGATAGACACGTGGAAGACTCGAGATGTGATCGGAGATGCAAGACAGCTGGCTCGGACTCAGCTCTGCAGGGAGCGCTCATGCTCAAAGCGTCATCGTTTAGATCTTTATGCCACTACGATGCACACTGGCCAGAAGACATCCGCAGGAGGTTTTAAGGAGCCGGTGATCAATACATATGACCTCATTTCCTGAACAGGTGGCTTTGAAGATTTACCTTCTGGCATCTTCTAAAAATGAAAACACGCTTGTCTTGGTATTTCAAGCTAATGGAAAAAAGACGGAGCTGTTAATGATAGAATGAGCCGCATCAACACATCTGGGAACTGACTCAAGGGTTTAATGAACTTAAAGATATTGTAAATCTCCCAGTTTGGTCGTCATCACAATTCCAGCTTTTCACCATCACTAACAACAAAGTCGATGAAGAAGCGGTCCATGTTTCAAGTAGCTCCACATACTTAGAGAATCAATAACAAGCAAATCTGAAGAGGTGTCCCAGCGCACACTATTTGCTGTTTTGTTTTTTTTTCCATTTAATTTGCCACTCGTGTGTAATAACTCTTCACTAATGATTCATAATGAACTTATTTGTGAAAATTACAGACCACTTCAAATTGATGGATAAAAAAAAAAGCAAAAAAAAACAAAAAACATTTTTGGGCTTTATTCAAAGACGCGAGTTTGACTGTGACTGGAAGGGGCAAAAAGGAGAGTGGGGTTGGTGCTGTATTATTATTAGTTACCTTTACAAAAACACACAACTCTGGCACCTAACTCAATGATGTATAGTAACGAGATTGTGAGGCAATCATGATCCCGTATGTCCAGGATCTGAGACCAAACCCCATCCTCCATGATGACAACGCTCTCCCCCACAGAGCCAGGAACAAAAAGTACCTCCTGATTTTAGGAGTGGAGAAGATGAAATGACCTGCTGGGAGTCCAAACCTCCATCCAACTGAACACTTTTAGGATCAGCTTGGGAATGCTTTTCAGGCTGGAGTGACCAACACAACCAACTCCTGGTTGAGGAATGGGATGCCATCACCAGGCTGGTGACCAGCATGAGGAGGAGGTATCAAACTGTTGTGGCTGTGTATGGATCTTCCACGCGCTACTCAGATCTCTGACAGTGGTAAAGAAATAAAGTGTAAAAATGGCCAATATGTGTTCTTTTTTTCATATTACTGTGGAAGAGTGCAATCATCTAATCCACCAAGTTACTCAAAGGTTAAAAACAGTTCTGTTCTCATGCACCTATGCATGAAACATGCACTGTATCTTTTAACTTATCTTGCTTTTAAACTTTTTTTTCCTAGTGATTTTATTGTAATTTTACGCATTTTACCACTTTTAAATGCTTTCCTTAATTTTTGAGCAAAGTTTATTTTCTTAAAGCCCATTCAGGCGATCAGGGATGCTATTCCAGTCACATGCTTTACGTGCGTTGCAATTAACCACCAACCTTTCCAACGCACAACCGAAGTAACCTAAAATCTTATCTAAATTCCTTTGATGGGCAAATTGAAAACAGGTAGATGAAACCACACTGAATATCGCCTGTTGTTGTGTGTGTGCTCTCTCTCACCATGAAAGCATCTAAAATTATTACATTAAATATCTAAAACACAGCACATGATACCTTTTTTTGTCTTTGCTGGCACAAAACAGATAGTTCCTTCAAACACGTGCATCACCTCTGCACATTTCCCCAACACGCTGACAAAAACCACAGCGCAATCAAAGCGCATTTGTCATTTCTCCTCGTGAGAGGACCATGGGGTCCAGGTTAATGAGGTTAAAATTCACCAAGAGTACACGTTTTCGCATCTCAAGATAAACGTGCAGTACGTGATGTTCTCTTGCTCCATAATGAGAACGTCAACTTGCTCTGGAAATGTTTGATTTCCAGGTGCATGATGAGCTGCTTCAGCTTTCCGTCTGCTCCAGCCGTTCAGGTTTGGAGGTTTCGAGAGGGTTTCCTTGCATGCGCTCTTGTCATTTGGGCCTTTTGCAGCTATTTTAATCAAAATAAAGTGATTATGAATATGCAAATTGAGTCATTTACTAATTGTCACAGCCAAGCCCTCCCTATCTGCAGCTCTTAATTAAACAGAAATTTGGGGGGAAAACTATTTCTGAGCCAAAACTAGTCTGTCACAATGATGGTGAAGGGTCATAGGTCCACTAGCTGTCCTAGAGTGAGACACTTAGCTCAGTCCTCGCCCTCCTGCAAGCCTAGTCACCCCCTGATCTGGCTGCTAAAACAAAAAACAAAAAGGTGGATAATCACACAACTTTCACACAAAATGGTTTCAAAATATCTCAGAAGTGCAAAAGAAAAAAAAAAAGAAATGGAAAAAAGAAAAAAAAACACTCGTGCAACGACCTGCTGAGCATCTTCCAACATGGAGCATCGTCGCCGGCTGTTACAGAGACTCAGTAACTGGCTTTATTTACTGAGCGGTTTGTGAAATTTTGGCCAAAAACAGCAGGCTGCACGCAGCAGAGGACAGCACTGAACGGTGGCTGGGTTTAATCACACACACACACATATCGAAGCGCTATAAAAACAAGCACGTACACATTAATATGCATGCACAAGCAATGGGGAGCACGCAAGGATGCTGACACACACACACACACACACACGTTAAGCTGCTCATTCTGATAGGTTAAGCTTCACTCCATTTGGTTAAATGTTTTGTTAAAGAAGAGCTACACCAATGGAGGGAGGGAAAGAAAGGGGAAGGGGGGTAAATGGTGGGGGTCTCTGGCAGGAGGGGAGCGAGAAGAGAGGGGGGCATGGAGGGTAGGAAGCAGGAAAAGAGCACACAAAAAAAAGGAGATGGTGGAGGTGAGAGCAGGGAAATGGAGGGATACAGTATGAGGAGGATTTTTCTTTTAGAAAGAGAAGAGAGGAAGATAGAAGATAGAAACCAGAACAGAGGCAAAGGAGGGCTAGATTAAGGAAGGACATTTAAAAAAAAAAAGACAATGAAGAATGGAAAAGAGGAGAAAATAAAAAGAGGACTGATGTAAGGGGAAATTAAGAGTGAGGACACAAAAAACCTGTTTCCATAGAAATATGGGAGAAGACCACTTGATATCACATTACATGGTGGTGGCACGAAATGGCCAATTCACCACATCCCGCCAGGGTCCAAGAGTGTGTGCGCTGTTTTAAACGTTGCTGTCAGCCCTCATCAGCTAGTGTCTGCACAGATTCTCTCAAAGGCATCCACGAGCATCCCAAAATTCACAGGATAAAACCTCCGCAATTTAGGTGTGTGTGCAACAAGGAGAGGCTACGCAAGAAAGTCGGCCATTATACATGCATTTATCCCTCTGAGGTGTACTTCCTTGTTTGATTGGTGTGGAAGCTGCAATGTGGTCCACAGAGGAAAGTGTCAGAAGGGAGCCACACACCTCAACACGTTTAATATTTCTTCATCTTTTAGTTCCTTCGGGAAATAAAAACCCCGTCTGTTTATGTTTTGGGTTTTGTTGAACAAAATATATTTTAAGACAGGAATTTCACTGGCTTTAACAGTGTTTAATTGACAAATTATTATTCTTTATTTCAGTTGTCATTTTGTTAGATTTAGGCTCCTAAATTACCTGATTAGATTTATGATGTTTTGACCAGCCTCACAAGAGAGTTTGAAATAAAAGTCTAATTAACGATAACAGAAGTCGATATTTGCAGTAATGGGAATTAACGTTATCCAACCTTAGAAGTGCTGGTGTCTCACCACTGTCTGGGGTGGGGCTCATCGCCGTGGTTACCTGGACGGTGTAGGAAAAGCTTGTTGCTTTCAGTGCTGCTAATTACAACACCTGTGCGGTCCGCCGTGTAACGTAATGTTGAAAGATTATGGTCATTTGATGTACTTCTGTGAGATCAGTGATAGGAGGGAAGGACTTAATGAACAGCAATAAAAAAGGATGAACATAAGAGGACGAATGGAGACAGAAGAAGAGTGGAATGAACGGGGCTGTAAAAAAAGAAAATGAATGTAGAAAAACTACATAAAAGAATGAATATAAAGATGAAGTCAAATGAATGAGCTAGTTCGAAGAAAAAATGAAGGACTAAAGGGAAGGGAGGAAAAAGAACGGAAGATTTATTCAGGCTGATGCAAAGGAAGGATAAAAGAAAAGATGAGAGGTAAGAGAGAACAACTGGACAAAACTAGATTGAAGGTAGGCATTAAGATCTTGCTTTTTCTTCTTTTAAATAATGGAAGGAGAAAGACAAAAGAAGGAATAAGTAATGACAAAGGAAGGGAACAGATAAGGAAATCATAGGAAGAAAGAGAAAGAGGAGGAGGAGAAGTAAAGAGAGAGGGGTTGTCCAAAAGGAGATGTGGAGTTGAAGGCGGTAAACCGAACAAGATGAATAGAGGAGCACCGCAAGAAAGAAAGCAACAGGAAAGAAAATGAGGTGAAGGAGGAGAGACTGGTGGAAGAAGGGAAGGAAGAAGGTTTTTCACGAGCTGGAGTAAAAGAGGAATAAGAGAAAGAGAAGAACAGGAGGAGAAAAGGGGAGAGATGGAAAGGATGAAGGGATGAAAGGAGGGGGAAGTGTTGGGCTGGAAGGCCAAATAATGGAGCAGCTCATCTCATGGTGAATTTGAATGGAGGCTGAATTAATTTAAATCTCATCACGGCCCGCCCTCTAATACCTTATCAGTTCTGCACGGAGACAAGGGACGTAATCGCATTAGACCCGCCACTCTGCTCTACTGCGCTCTGCTACACACACATACACTCACACATTTTAAAACACACAGTACCTGTGCTGGTATGAGCAGCTGTTCTACACACACTGTGGAAGTACTGGTGAGCATACTGTCATGACGGTGGTGTGTGTGTGTGACTTCATGCTGTGTGTGCACGTGCATTAAAACCAATACAACAAGCAGCGTGAAGAAACACCCCCAATGAGCACAAATCAGCAAGACAGCAGCATGAATGTAAAGACCCACACGCATAAATGTATTTGTGCTTCTATTATTGTGAGGACTCACAGCGAAACCCCCCTCCCCCCTAACTAGACCTGAATTAAACCAAAAGTAAACCTGATGGAGACTGACAACAAGTCTCTCGTAAACTTCCCTTTGAAATGCTGCCATAAAGTGTGAAAGGCCCAAAGAACCTCACTGTCCCTAAATGTCCTCATAACTGGGTCCAAAATGTATGGTCCTCAGAAAGATATACATACAAGTATCGACACACACACACACACACACACAGAAACAAATAAACTAAAACACACACAGCACGCAAACACACCCATGGGTGCCACAACACACACTCACCATGGAGACACCCTGACGAATGGGTGTAAAAGCACACACACTCATCCTCACACTCACATTCGTATGGAGCAGGACGAGCCGAGCAGTTACCTTCTAGGGGAAAAGGCTCATGGGAAGTTATGCGCTCGGCTGTTGACATTGGCTGCGATGGGACAAACAGCTTTACAACGCTGACTCCTCGTACAGTACTCATGCTGAAATGGGCACACACACCTCGTCTGCGGCCAAAAACTCAAACACACACACACACACACATTTTAAACAAGATGGCGGGTGAGTTATAGGCTGCACACACAAAATCACACACTCAAAACAAGATGGCTGAGAAAGTCTATAAGGATTTCCTGCCACTAAATGTTGTGTAAGGAAATGACTTAAAAAATGAAAACATCACTCCAAAACACACCAAAATATGGATAGTTGAGGTTTAAAGAGCTGTCTTTCTAAATATCATGCGTTTTGAATAATTCTTTGTGTTAATCTTGTGAATTACTAGCAAAGTGATTCAATATAAGAGCTAATACTTCCACTGTGTTGTTCTTGAGCTGTAAATTTTAATGACAAAAAAAAACATTTGTGGAAAAAAAATCTAAACTATAAATATGAAATATGAATAAATCAATATTTTTAATCAAACTTTTATTTTATGAACATGATTGCAACTCAAAAGCATCTATTGAGCACAGAGGAATATAAGTCTTTGTTAGGAGGATGGAGTGGTGGTAGTGGAGTAAGTACCATTTTTAGAAACTACTAAAAAATTATGGGGAAAAAAAGGTGAATTAGGTTTATTTTGAGAAAATATTTGGTAAAAGCGTATGTAGAAAAATAAGAAGCAGTAAATAATGAAAAAGGGTGTCACATCACCCAATCTAAAGGATGCCAAATCCAGTATGGTACCATGGTGGTAAAAACACTTCATTTCCTGGAACTGATACCAAGATGTGTTGGGTTAGCATTAGCATTGACAGCTAATATAATATTGAAGAGTTAAAAGTAGAAATATTGCCAAAGAAATGCATCTTCAGCATTTCCTATGATTTTTGTTGTGCATATAAAATCCATCTGTATTAGACATTAGAAAGTTTGGTGTTAGAAGTTTTAGAAGATTTCAATTTCACTTTCATCTGAATAAAATGTTTTACCAAATGTGAAAGGGGAAAATAAAGGCTTAACCAGGGGTTTACAGGGTTTAACAGCAAGACCTTAAGAAATACTCTTTTCAAAGCAAGGACATAAAGATGTTACAGAATGTAATAATTCAGCTCTTACATTATTGTTAAATGAATTTTAGTTATAAAAGCTTGAAAACAGCATTAACGTCAGAATGCTATAAACTCGGTATAAATAGGAAGTGTTTAAATTCCAAAGCTGACCAAGATAAATCAAGTCTGCATTTGCACTTAGTGAAGGTTTTCCAACCCTTTTTAAAACCAAACTGAACAGTACAGTTAATTATGATTTGTGGAAAAATGTCACATCTAGCCATGAGGCAGAGTTAGCTCCCAGCATTGAAAACAAACTATTTTAATATTGTGGGCTGATAACAGTGATTTAATTTCTTAGTGCAGCAAAATCTGAAAAAATGCTGAGGTCATTCCACAAATAATTAATTTATCTCCGAGACTCTTACAAGTGCAACAGCAGAATAAATCTCAAAACAACCAACTTAAACGGTTAACAACGAAGAGGTCAAAGATCAGAGTGTCTCTGTGCTCATAATAAAGAGAACAAACAGTGCTGAGACTCAAGAGGGATTTTGTACCTTGGAAAGGAAAACCACAGTGAAACAAAGTATGGTAATGAAATTTTAAGTTAAATGTCAAATTAAAATTTGATTTGCTCCAATCGATGAGACGCTATCAGAATTTTTCCTTTATCATTTTACTGAAAATATCTATTTCATGTAATGTTCTATGACCAGTGAAAGAAAGACCAGTGGCAAGCCTGAAAAGCAACGCAGCTTGAGGATTGGTTTGAATCCCTTGAAGCTTTAATTGAGTAAGGGTATAACAGAAAAAAAAATCCCCTTTTCATCAAGAATTTGTTTTTCCACTTATACAACCCTGTTTAGTCCCAACTTCCAATAACACAGAAAATACAAACTTGCCCTTTCATACTTTTTAGGCAAGAAATTGATCATTGGAGTTTCAAGGAATCCCCTTTCAGACCCACAAACTGTTAGAGCTTTTAGATCTTTGTTTTGCAGCATATGCAAATGAAACATTTTCTGTCCATTCGGCCAGTGAAACAGATTTTTGCTCAAACTGACTAGAATAAGTTTTTTTTTACTTTTGTCCCATGGAGTAGAATAATAACTTAAGTTATTGTGCGCTTGTTTGCTTGATGAGCCAAGAAATTTGTTATTCAGATCATTTAGACCAGTTAACAAATAAACTGAAAACCAAACTTGAATTATAAATTGACTCAGAGTTTCAATAGATAACTTTCATCTACTTTAGCTACCAGTTGTAAAACTGTCATCGATTAATTTGTTTGCTGAAGTTGTTAAATAATCATCATCACTTCAATGTTTAGCTTAAAAACCTAGTCTACATTTGTCACTCATATTCATTTAAACTCTTATGACTATTGGACTGATCATAGGAACTGAAGACACTCATAGCTTATAGGACTTTTTACATGGGATCTTTTTGGCTTCTACCTCAGAATATGTCCAGCAATAGGTGAACCATCTGAGACTAAACTGTAGAGTTCCTGGTTTCATATGTCCAGTAATGGATTAGACACACAAATGCAGCACCAGAACCAGTTGGAACAAAAGTTGGCCATATTATAAAAACCATCTAAAAAAAGAAGAAAAAGAGAATGTAATTGATAAACTATGAGGACAAAGGTTTAATGGGTTGATTTCTGATAGAAAAATTACAATGTGATTTTGACCAACTGGCTTTTATGTCAACTTGTAGGCATGCAGCCTTTTGAGGAGTTTCTTCTGATACAAAAGTGCCTTTTGAGACTGAACCCTGATCAGTGCCAAGCCCAACTCTACAGCTCGGTGTTGAGTTCTGTTAATCTAAAATATCTCCAGAAAGAAAAAGTTTAGATTTTCATTCTCAACATGTACTGAAGCTTGATAAGGAACCTGATGAGGCATCTGTTTTCAACACCAACGGTATTCTCCTAAAGCAAATGGTAAATGGACTGTACTTGTATAGCGCCTTTCTAGTCAAGTGACCACTCAAAGCGCTTTGACACTACATGTTCATTCACCCATTCGCACAACACATTCATACAGCACCTATATTTATACATACTTGGTGCTTGGTGTAAGCATTCACACACCCGATAGGCAAGTCGGGAGGCAGTGTAGGGTTCAGTGTCTTGCCCAAGGACACTTCGACATGTAGTCAGGGGAATCGAACCGCCGACCTTCTGATTAGTAGACGACAGCTCTATCCATCTGAGCTACAGCCGCCCACCTGAGCTACAGCCGCTAAAGCAGGGGTGCCCAAGACCAGTCCTCAAGGTCTACTTTCCTGCAACTTTTAGAAGCATCCCTTCTCCAACACACCTGAATCAATTGCCCAAATTCCTTCATCCATCTTTGCAGAGGCCTGGTAATGAGCCATTAATTTGATTCAGGTGTGTTGGATAAGGGATGCATCTAAAAGTAAGCTCTCTGTGAGCTCTCTCCAGCCAGTAAAAGACAGTCTTATGTTGACTCTTGTCTTATCGCTTGCTCTGTCCTTTTCTCTTTCTTTTCCTCTCTTCCACCATTAATGTCTTTACCTATATGTCTTTTATATACGTCTGCACTTGATTTCCTCCCAAAGCTTTTATACAATTGACGTATAGATAACCAGCAAAGTTAAGGCTTTTACCATCTAAGCGATGGCATGGGATAAACCGGCTCAGGAATGCAAAGTTTTGAAGTTGTAAAGTTACATAGTGCATCTTCAAAGTGCAACAATGTAGTTGCAGAGTGAAGAAGCTAGAATGATTTTTTTTAAAAAGGAAGTAGAAAAACAGTACTCCAATGTCATCTCTAACATAAATCCAAGGCTTGGGAGTTGGTAGCCTATACCCCGCATCCCTTTCAACCTCATTACATAGTCTATGTCAGTTGTTGTTAAATGAGCTCTGAAGAATGATGCTTTATGCCGCTGTTTATATTTGATCACTGGTCATATGCAGCTGTTGTTCCCTGCATATCAAAGAAAGTGATGGTAAAGGCCTAACCTGTAGGTTAAAAGCTGATGCTAAAGGCTACCAACCAAGAACAGAAATATGTTGTTAAAATCCGTTTTCATTCAGATCTGCTTTATTCCGAATTCTCTTTTGATTATAAGTAATATTATGCACTTCCAGTGATTAAAAATAAACAGATAACTTCTTGTTATTGCATGACATCTACAATTTCTCCATGTTTATTTGTTCGAGGTGGGGTTTAATACCCTAAACCTAACCCAGACTGCAGAAAATGTTCTTCAATACTTTCTGAATTGGAATTTAAGTAGTAAATTCCTGTGGCAGCACCATTAAAAACACATTAGATGGCACATCTTTTCAGGATTACTGCACTGGCTCAAGTGTAAATAACAGTTTCCAAGAAAGATTGAGAAGAAGAAGAAAAGCACACATCTCAACGCTGGCAGGTGAGAATATTCTGAGGGTGGAAAAATTTCATCAAAACCAGATGAACTTTGGAAGGACTTATGCAACGAGACTGACTGACTGCTGTTTACTGCATGTGGGAGTATAAAAACCACTATTTCTTCCTTGAGTTCGCAGAATCAAGCTGAGCAGAACACACACACAGTAAAGCACGTGTGGATGACCTAATGAACCAGCTGGTAACGAGTGTGTACAAGTTCGTACAAGTGTGTGGTTTACACTGTGGTTTATTCTCCACTGAAAAAGCTGCTTGCAGGCTTTTGTGCATTTAAACACTGAACACACATCAGCACGCCTGATGTGGTCAGCTTACAAATGTTTTCTAAAAACCTCACGGTTTTCTAATGATGCGCTACAGCCGGGATAAGGTGAGCCGTGTGGAAGTCCGTGGCCCCATTAAAAAGAAATCCTTGAAGCAGAAAACATGTCTTTGTGTGAGATTAAAATACTCAATGAAAGTTTGACATTTTTCTGCTCAAATCACAAGTTATTGAAGATCAATCTAATGAATTTTCTCTAAAAATAATAATTAAAGAAATTTAAAGAATTGCCTCTTTATTTGATTTGTAATTTGACTATAAGCAAGGCATTTCTGCAGAACAAAAGGACTCAATTTGATTCAGAAATGTTATTGAATGCCACTTCAGTTCTTTTTAATAGCCAGAAAATCAATTTAAGCTCTTTTGATTTTCAGCTGTGGAGACTTCTATAAAGTTAAATGCTGGTTGAAATACAAAAAGCACATGATTCTTAAAGAATACATTGATATATAATGTGAAATATGGTTGAATACGTGATTAAAATTTACATAGTAACTTTCATGATCACTTGAAATGTGGCAAAACAACGTAAGAACACTACAGCTCTTGGCCGAAGACCTGAAGTCAGCATGATAACCGATTCTAGAAAACGCGGCAACAAACAAACTGAGGAAGATAAAGAGTTTGCTGCAGCCTTACAGATGATATACTGTGTAAAAAATCTTAAAAACATCCATATGCCAATTCATTGTTCCTATAGTGCAACGTGCAGTTGACAGACAGCCACTTTATTTGGTACTTTGCTAGTACTTTGTTGGACCCATTTTGCCTTAATTTGTGGTACTATTCAATGTGTTGGAAACATTCCTCTGAGATTTTGCTCCATATTGACATGATAGCATCACACAGTTGCTGCACATCCATGATGAGAATCT
>JBBBVU010000018.1:22632030-22645190 GCA_037177055.1 Atherinosoma microstoma
TGTCATGTTCAAGAAACCAGTTTGAGATGATTTGAGCTTTGTGACATGGTGCATTATCCTGCTGGAAGTAGCCATCAAAGGATGTGGTAATGAAGGGATAGACATGGTCAGCAACATTACTCAGGTACGTTGTGGATTGAAAATGATGTTCATTTGTTATTATGGGGCCCAAAGTGAGCCTAGAAAATATCCCCCACACCATCAAACCACCATCACCAGCAGCCTAACCCATTGATACAAGGCAGGAAGAATTCATGTTTTAATCTTGTTTCCACCAAATTCTGACTCTACCATCTGAATGTTGCATCTGAAATGGAGACTCATTGGACCAGACAACAATTTCCCCTGCATTCTCTGTAAACCCTAGAGACGGTTATGCATGTAAATCCCAGTAGATCAGGAGTTAGCAATTGGTGTTAACAAACAACTGAACCTAATAAAGTGATTGGTGAGTGTATATAGTCGTCCTTGCTAGTGTTATAACCAGATAATTTACTTTCAACTATCCACTATGTAGCTCAGGTGGATAGAGCTGTCGTCTACTAAACAGGAGGTGAGCGGTTCGATTCCCCTGACTACATGTCGAAGTGTCCTTGGGCAAGACACTGGACTCTACATTGCCTCCCGATGTGCCTATCGGGTGTATGAATGCTTACACCAAGCACCAAGTATGTTCCAATATAGGTGCTGTATGAGTGTGTTGTGTGAATGGGTGAATGATCATGTAGTGTCAAAGCGCTTTGAGTGGTCACTTGACTAGAAAAGCGCTATACAAGTACAGTCCATTTACTTTTTAATGTACACCCTGTAGCCAATCAGAATCGAGTATTCACCCAGACCATGGTATAAAAAAACATTATTCTAACTCGCATCCTTGCATCAGCTCATAACTAAACCAGATTTAATCTGCAACATTTGCCTTTAAGAATGTGTGCATCATTACTTTGGATGCAAATTTCAAAATCTACATTTCAAGATGAACATTTAAGACTGAAACTCTTTTCAGATCTAATTTCGTATAGAAATGGAGATGCACCTTGGAGGTGCTTTGATTTTTTCTCTCTGCCTTCCAAATGCTCTGCAGCACTATTTGCATTCTGGCTTAGGCCATTTTTAATATTCACCCGATTGAACAATATAATAACTCAATCTTATCTTTTTATACTTTTCACTGTTTTGACACATGATTTTCTACTATTAAAGACACCAAATAATTATCATTCTTCTACTTTGTGAATGTTTAAGCTCATCTGCATAGATGAAGCAAGTTAAAAATTCTGTTTTCACACAACCTTACCTGTATGCTAAACATACCTACTGTCAATAACTGCATTTACATGGAATATCTTAAATCAGTTTAATTCCTCCAATTAGAATAAAAACATCTCATATTAACACTTCAGTCATATTAAACTAAGCTCAGATTTGATTAAAACTTAATCTGACCATTTTCTCTAGAAAGAATGATTATATTTCTTCTTTCCATGATTAAAGCATGCAGGTTCAAGGTAACGTAATAATTAGCTTTAAGGCATATCTTTCACATATCGATCTGACTTAATTCTTTGAGATGTGCCAATATGCACTCGATCAAATTTCTTTTTATAATGTAGATGCAAAAACATTAAAATCACTAATCAGAATGATTTCACGTAGAGTAAAAAGATAGGCGTGTACGCAAACATGATGTGAGAAACTTTTTTGGAAGCACTGCCTCTCGCATGTCAAGGTAACACTAAATCACAGCCGTGCCTGAAAACCTGCGCACGTCTTAAAGACACGCTTCCTGTGTGGTTTGGATGAAAAAGGCATCTTTATGAATCATTCCAGCAGACATAAACGAACACCCGGCTGGATGAACCTTTTCCAGCTGACACTTCTGACATTTTACAGACAGAATGATAGATCAATTATGAAAACCTGCTGTCCGGCTCAGCTGCGAGTCTGTAGCAGAAGTTAGATTTTGAAACAGACCTACTTTTCCCAAACCTCTCTATGTTTAAAGCCAACCAAAATGCACACACAGCCACATGCACATACTTCTCTTGCATAAAAGCATCAGATAATAAGTGATGGATTTTTGCTAGCCGAGCCTGTTGGAGACAGAGGAAGACATGCTGGCTGCCAAATCAGTGTTTTCACAGCCTGAATCACAGCTTATCACTGATACTAGCCCAGGGAGGAACACACACACAGACACACATTTATACACAAACACACACACACACACAAATGATATGAGGCACCGTAGGAGTGATATATGTGCACATGCATGTGCAGAAAATTAAGGAAACAGATGGAAACAACTGCTTCTGCTCACATGTTAACACGAACTATGCATGTATACCTACACACACACACGATACAAACTACAAGTTGGTGACCCCATGAGTGAGAGTCCAACCCTAACCAACCCCCACAAACTAAAAATTACTCGCTCAGATGCAAAAATATAAAGTAAAATTCAGACAGGACACACATGCAAAAATTAAAAAAAAAGCAAAAATCAGACAGTCGCACCTGCATTTCTCCCCCCTCTGTCCAGTCTAATTCTTTAACACACGCACACACACACACACATGCACATGCACACACACACACACACCGAAATGTTCATGTTGAGTGGAGAGGAACAACAGTCGCCATCAGAGGTACTTCTTCTCAGAGCAAAATATCCCCCCCTTCTCTATCTTACTCTGTCTCTGTCTACCTCTCTCTCCCTCTTTCTCCCGCTCTCCCCCTCAATCACTCCTCCGGTGCAGTTTGGGCTGTTTCCATGGCAACTCGCCGAGTCCCATGGTCGCTTGAGGGAGAGAGCGATACCCCGCTCATCCTGCCCAAAATATATATACATATATATCTATATCTCTATAGATACAGATGTATATCCTATATATAAAAGAAAACATTTTCACTCAAACTGTGGACCTCAATCTCTGCTTATGTGTTATTATTGTGTGTGCTATCAGTGTGTTTGTGTGTGTGTGTGTGTGTGTGTTTTATTTTTCCCAAATGATTGGAGTGGCCACCAAAAAAAAAAAAGGAAAAAAAGAAGAAAAAAAAAGAACCCAACCAATTTGAGTCTTCCTTCGTCTTTGTCTTTGTGAGACAGAAACAGATTCCTGTGTGCTGCTGTTGTAGATGTTGATGATCACAGATTATAGAACCACAGATATTTTTAATCTCACTCTGGCTTATTACACACATAATAATCATCAACACATGAAACAGTCACACCTAATCTAATGCGGTTTGACTGATTATTAGTATTTAGTGCGAAGCTGATCATATCTGCATTATTAGGGGAGCTACTCTAATCTAATTTCACATGTTTATGTATGAAGCCGTTCGTCATTATTGGTCTACGTTTCTGTTCGGAGCCCCTTGATGGCTTTAAAACCACGGCAACATCTTTGTTTTTCCCCCTTTTCTTAGTAAAAACTGTCAAATTTTGCAATATAACAAGATATTAATGAGCAAATACTGGCAGAAAGTACCATGATTAAAGAAAATTTCATTATCTCCCTTTAAAAAAAAAAAACAGAGTTAATGTCAAACTAGTGATTAAATGCTGTCTTGATTAATACGATTTTACACAAAATAATATTAAAATGCTAATGAGATATTCATTACTTTATCGTACATGTCTTCAAAAAATTTGCTGGCATATTTATGTTGTCTTTACAGGAAGAAAATGAGACAGACGGATAATCTTTCATTCTCTTTTTTTTGTTGTTAAAATAATTCAACAGGCAGTCTGAGAGGAGGAGAGCAAAGGGTTGTAGAGAAGGACAGGGGGAGAAAGAAGATGGAGGAGACAGATAAAAGAGGAAGAGAGAAAGGAAGGGGGTGTGGGGGGGGAAAGCTGAAGATCTGTAGAGTGGTAGGAGGGGAGATGGAAGGAGGAATGAAGGAAGAAAGAGACAAAAAAACAGGGTAGTAAAGAAGCAAGGACTGAAAAAAAGGCGGAGAGGGATGAAGATAAAGGGAGTGGTATGGGGTAAAATTAAAGGTGGGCTTAGAATGGAGGAGGAAAATGGGAGAGGGTGATGGGATGAAAGGGAAGACAGACAGAAAAAGATGGAAGATAGAGTAATTTAGGGAGTAAAAAGAGAAATTTGGGGGGGAAAAAGGAAAGTGGAAGAGGAAAAACTGAGAAAAAAGAAAGGTGGGATCATGAATAAAAATGGACAGAAACAAAGGTGTGGGAAAGGGAGAGGTTAAAAGGTGGGGAAGACAAAAAAAAAGAATGAAAGTGATGAAAAGCATTAAGAATGAAGGAAAGGAACAGTCAGAAAAGATGAGATAAAATCAGAGGAAGAAAGAGAGGAACAAAAACAGGAGGAAGAAAGGTAAATAAAGAGAGGGAGAAGGTGAGGATGATAGTGGAAGAAGAAGAACAAGAAGAAGACAGGCTGGCCGTCCACATGTCCATCAAAATCAGATATCCCGGAGTAATCGGATTACTTTAATAATCAGATTTGACATGCACTTCTGAAATACGATATCCGAAAGCTCGTCATCTACATTTATAAGTCAATTATCGGATTTATTTCGGAGTACGTACGTGTGTGGTGATGTCACTTCCTGTTATGTACAAAAACATTCGGTGTTTGTTGAACACGGTCTCTGCGTTAGCTGCTCATGTGAGAAGTAACACGCTGCTAAACCGTTAAAAGGGGAACATCACCCAATGATGAATGAAAATAATTCGAATTTGGCATCATCTCTGCCACATCTGTGAACAAAATCCACCAAAAACCATTTTATCCTCCTCATACATGAAGTTTCTGTCAAGCCTTATTTAGAATTTTCAGAATCAATATTGGATTAAATCAATTTTTTTAAACCCAGCTCTACTGACTGTAGACAAAAAAAACAGGAAGAAAAACAGTTCTCGTCTTTCTCTTTCCCAATCCTTTCCCATCCAAAAATTTCCTCCGACTTTCGCTCATGTTAACTTTCACCCACCTTTACCTCATCATTTCTACCCATTTATTCCCTCCCTCCCTCCTCTCTCTCTCTCTCTCTCTCTCTCCCCTCTCTACTTCTCTTTGATTCGTTTTTCAAAAGCTGCCCAAACTCCCGCGTCCTCCCGCTGCGTCTGTTTGTTTGTACATCAATAATATCTGGTGACAAACGGCGGCCTTTTCATCGCTTACATGCCAACCTGAAGCCTGACACACTCACTTTATTATTTCTTTTCAATTTCCTTTCTCTCCCCGTCTTTTTTGCAGAGTGAACGGTCGCTTCGACAGGTAGATGTCAAGTTCCTTTTTCTGTTTTCTCTTGAGATAAAAACTCCTCCCTCTCCAAGAAAAATCAAAAGAAAAAAAAGAAAAAAAAAAGCTGGACTCCTTGACAGAAAGAAGGACTTTAAAATGTGGATAAATTAATTGAATAACGTCAAAGTTCTCAAATGAATTAACATATACAAATACAACAATGAGTAAAGCAGTATGAGTGACAGCAGGTCAGCATCTGCATCTGTTTCTGCTGTTATTTAAAGTTGCTTTATCGTGTTCAATATGAATTACATTACAGAATTGCATGACTCAAACCAAACAATACAGATTAAAAATAAACAAAACAAAAACCTTGACGTTACAATTTCGCAGCCACTTGCCCTTTGGGTGTACAAAACAAAGCTATATCCATAGAAACAAAACATTAAAATGGCACAACTGTGATTGAGGGGATGTTTTTTTTCCCACCTCATGACTAAGATTAAATAACGGGTAACGACTTGTTGTGTGTTTACAAAGTGGCACTAGCAGTTTGATTTTAAAAACTACTATTAATCAACCACTTTAACAGCAACTCAATGCATCTAGGTGTGTAGACATGGTCATGATGACTTGCTGAAGTTCAAACTGAGCATCAGAATGAGAAAGAAAGGGGATTAAAGGGGGCATTCACACCAGGATAGTCCGGAGACTCAGTGGATCCCAACCTGAGGTCTGAGTCCCCCAACGGGGGTTCTCCGAAGAGGGAGTCCCCAAGGCTTTGACAATTAAGAACCATTGTGATTAATGTCCACACATTGTCCCTATTTCAAGAAAAAAAGTGAGTCTATATGTTGTTAATGTAACTTTGGCTTCATGGAAGGACAGGACAGGACAGAATCCAGTATTTGTGGTAAGAATCTCACTAATGAAAAAAAACCCAGCATGATTTCAGCACGGGGTCCGCAGCTTTTTAGTATTTGTGTGAAGGGTGTCCCCCAAGGAAAATAGGTTGGGAACCACTGCTCTAGGCAGACTAGTAATCCTAGTCCGTTTGCTTGGAAAGTCCACTTCGTTTGGGGTATTGTGAAAGCGCAAATAAATTTTGATTCAAATCAAACAAGCTGACTCGGTCCGCCTACAAACGCGGGTCTCGGTTCGCTTTAAGCGGACCAAATACAGGAAGTGGACTACAAAACAAAGTGCGTTGTGGGTTCAGCTCGCAGCTTCATGGGTAAACACAACCAAAACATACGAAGCGTGTGTGAGGATAGGCAGCTCTAGTCGGGAGAAATGGTTCGCGGTCAGACGTGGAAGAATTCGGGAAAATGTTTGGATAGAAATATGATCAACCCAAGACCACTAGGGTCTGATGCAGCTCCATATTAAGCTGTTTAGCAAGAAAACTAAGTTTTCCTGCATTAACCAAAAGATGAAAGAGTTTTCTTCTTTGTTGTGTGTCTCACCTTCTTCTTCATTAATTCACGGTGCAGCGCCGCCTTTGGCAGTTCCCAATCGTACAGAGTCTAGCGGACTATCCTGGTTTGAACGCACCCTTACTCGAGCGGACCAAACCACCTTGACCATATCATGTAGTTACAACAGCAGCTCACTAGGAGGAGGTATTCCCCTGAAAGGACCGCTGACCAAGAAGAAAGAAGATGAAAATCCGGCTCATCGATTGGCCAGGGCTGAAAACCGCTCATTCATCGCAAGCAAAGAATGAAGCAACTATAACTTTATTCAGTCTTGGGGTTTCTGTTTTTACTTTGGTGGTCAAACCTAATGCGGTTTTCACCAGAATCTGTTCAGAATGAGCAGCAGGAGAGTCAGCGGGCTATCCACCTAACAGCGCACCGGACCAGAGTTTGCTCCTTTGGTCCACACCAGAGTCTGAATGTGCGTGCACACCACTTATCCGTGGAAGCAGACCAAACAGTGCCAGGTAGAACGTGCCCTAAAGTGACTCTGAATGTTGGGCCAGGCGGCTTGGTCTGATTATTTCAGAAACTGCTGATCTATTTTCACACATAACCATCTCTATGGTTTACAGAGAATGGTCTAAAGAAAGGAAAATATCCAGAGTGGCAGGTCAGGCTGGAGATGTTGGTGTCATCGTGTGGAGGGTATTTTCTTGGCACAATTTCTTACCAATTGAGCATGCTATAAACACCACAGCCTAACCGAGTATTGTTGTTGACCATGTCCGTCTCTTTATGACCAGTGTAGCATCTTCTGATGGCTACTTCCAGCAGGATAATGCACCATGTCAAAAAGCGCAAACCATCTCTAACTGATTCCTTGAACAACTTTCAATACCATAAAATAATGAAGCCATCCCATTCATTCTACTTTACCCAATCTGGAAACTATCAACTTTTAATTTGCACATACACCGCCTTTAATCACCCATAGTATGCATTGGTGTCAACCTTGGATGTATTAAGCATATATCTATCTTTAACCAACTGATGGCAAGACAAAAAAATACTGTAGCGGCATTATTTGGTTGCACAAAACTAAAAAAATTAAGGGGGGCAACAATTTAAAAGAAAAACACATCCCTCACTAGCTAGGTGTGTTTGTTGGAAAGAGCATTAAAAGCTGAAACTGTTGCTCTTTGCTTGAGATACACAACAGATCAAAAGTGTATTTAAAAAAAAAAAAGAAGCCCTTTGCAAAAACGTTCTGCCTCTGGGGTTACACACACACAATAAATAAATAAATGTAGTACTTGAAACACAGCACTGAAGGTGTTCCAGGTGATGTTTCTGTTTTGTGAGACTGAGAACTGTGTCTCTGTGGTCCAGCCTGAAGGCTGTGTTATATACCAGCTTGTTATGTGTGTTCAAATCCAAGTTTTTGTGTGTTTATGTGCACGTGTCCCTCTAAACCAGTGGTTCTCAAACTTTCCAACATTGTGCCCCCCTCAAACCAGTGGTGTCCATATACATCTTAGTCCAGTGGCCATATACGGCACAGTTTACTCTCAGGTGGGCCGTCCGGTAAAATTACAGCATAATAACCTATAAATAATGAAAACTCCACATGTTTACCTTTAGTCTTAGTGCAATGTAAAGTATAAATTTACTTAAATAACTTTTTATTTAATTCTTTTAAAATAAACTTTTGTTTTAAAAACAACAATTATTTTTCATTTTTTAAAACAAAATTTGTTGAGTTTATGTATAGCAAATATAATTTAGACTTTATTGTATTTTATTTACATATTTGATTTATTTTTCCTATTTACACTACCAGTCAAAAGTTTGGACACACTTTCCCATTGGATTTAATAGGAAAGTGTGTCCAAACTTTTGATATATTTATATATTTACTCATTTACACATTCATTACAACTCACCAATCACAAGGGATCTACTGAATCCCAAAACATTGATTTAATCACCCGTATCTTGAACTGAAACGTACAGTATCTCACATTAGAGTAACTTTTTAAGGAGTTATTTCAAATGAACACACATGTAACTTTCCACATTTGTGTAGTAATCCTGATCACCTGAACTGACTCAACTCATGATACAAACTAAAGTAAAACTAAAGATCTGTTAGGTAAGAGAAATATAAAAGATTAAACAAGTTTTCCCTCTTTTTCTATGTTTTCATGTACCTGCATTTGAGAAACATTACATAAAATGTAAGGTAAAGAGAACACGTGACACCATTCAGTCCCCTATATCTAACCACACACACAAAAACACACACACACACACACACACAGAATCGTCAGCCAAGCAGAGAAAATAGTTTGGCTGCACATCCTGTACTGCTTGTTTAAGCTCCACACTGAGAAACACCAAACTCTCTCTCTCCACTCTGTTTCTTTGTCTCTTTTTCACTGTTTTGTTCCCTTTGTCCTTCTTTCTTTCACACACTTTACTTTCTCACACACACACACCGCTCTCCATGTGGACAAAGCCTTCATTCAGAAGAGGTTTTGGTCAAGCGGCTCGGCCTGCTAGTAAAAACCCAGGACCCGATCCAGATCTGACTGACTGGTTTTCATGTCTGATTGACCGGTTTTGAAGCATTTTGGTGAACTCGTTTTATAACCTGGTTGGCCGGTTGTCAGACTAGGTGTCTGTTACGCTGTATCAGCAAGATTTGGCAAATCTACTTTTTCATTTGGTTGCTGGTTTATCGTCACTGTTTACTCACCTGCTGTTTTGGCCGTGGACAAAGTTTTTTTTTCTAGTACTCATTTACTTATTTGGACAGTCTGTTGATGGTTTGTCCTGTTTATTTCTTGGTCTCTTAACATTAAACTGATTTATTTTTTCATTCTTAGAGACAGACTTCATCAGAAATGAAGACTGCTTCGGTGCTGGTTGTTTGTCCATCCGTCCTACTTTCGTGTCTATTCAACACCTTGACAGAGTTTCTTCACAGTTGGAAAAGATGAATGACGACTTAGTGGTAAACGTCAGTTTGAAAAAATAGGTCTTACTGTAACTTTTACAGATTTTTGTAAATAGATTAACTTTTTTGAAACTGCATAGAATTATGAAGTATGAACTTTTCGTCTCAATATGTCGGGGGGGGACTGATTCTATTCAACTTGAGAAGCCTGATTTAATATTGAACTTTCACACTTCTGCCAGTTCCAGTTCTCAAACCTAATTTAGAACCAGTCAAAGCATTCAGACCAAAAAAAAAAAAAAGTTGGTTCTGAATCTGAACAATTGGTTCTCAATAGAAACCAAAATATTATGGTTGTTTTTCATGAACTGTGTCATCAGTGAACAAAGGCTGGGTTCACCCGAAAGCAAGACCAGATAATCAATAAGCTTAAAGGTACGGTAGGAGATGTTTTCCTGAGGCATTTTTTACTTTATTGCTTAAAATTCTCTTTCACTCCCAGATTGCAGCCAATTAATTAAATATTGCAACACAAAAATAAAACATTTTAAATCACCTGCGGAATGGACAGGACTGAAAAAACACCATCCAATCATTTTAACCGGCCCCTTCTAAAAGATTGGATGGTGATATGTCAATCAAACTCAGCTGCCACTTGTCCCTCCCCCCCTCCCCGTGTTCTTCATAGACATTTGGTGTTCCTGTGCTCTGGAGGCATGGCTTCGGTGGGAAGTTTAAAGAAAGGGGTTGGACTTTTGGGATTGTGTATTTTCAAAACGTAACTTGCTCGAACCGTTTTTCCAGGATCTCCTACCCTACCTTTAGGAAAGTGAAGAAGGAAGACTGCAAGAGTAAAAAAAGACAAAAAACAAAACAAAAGAACTTTGAGAATTCAACCACAACCTAAGAAGAAGCCGAACAAATCCCACCTCCTACCCCCGGTGTCTTCCACAGATGAAAGTAGCAGGATGAATACAGGAAGAGAGTTTGCAGATAATTAATGTAATCAGTTGAGTAAAGTCCTCCAACTTTGGTTCCAGTTAAACTGGTGTAAGCGTGGGACGGTCCAGCCCAGAACCAGTACCTTATCTGTCTGAACGCACAATATTAGGTACCAACAGCAACTCTAGTCAATATTTTTCTTTTTTTCTCCTTCTCTTTCTTGATAGAACCAAGTTTAACTGACTTTATTGTTTGACTGACGAATTATTATGATTTTAAGTTTTAAAAAGTACTCAGACAAACCACTAAACCGCTAACCGTTTTTTCTTTTGGCCTTCTTCTTTATTGTAATGGTGAGCACGGTCAGATTTGGCTGACTGAAGTTTTTCTTCTTATAGATGACCAATTTATATAAAAATTAGGGCTTAGAGGAAAAACCAGGACTAGGCCTTAATCTGTATTAGTTAGTATAATCATTATTAATTATTTCTAAATATTCGTTTTGGGAATTGACTTATTCGTAACAATGCAGATTTTTTTTCCCCCAGAGGAAATTAATTTAAAAGGGAAACAAGATGCAGCTCAAAGTGAATGTCTTCAAGTTAGCCAAAAAATGTCATGAGCAAAAATGTAAATATCTGAAAGAGGAACATAAAATGAAAATGAATTCTGCAAGTTGAATTGAATATGAGGTTGGAACAGAAAACTATGAAAAGAAACCTAATGAGACAACTGTTAGTAACCTTCATAACGGATAATATAAAAAGTAAACTTTTTTCTTTTCTAATTTAAATATTCACAAGTGTGTTTCATTGACTACAAACTACATTGAAAACAAGCATTGGATAACTCTTCAGTCAGGCAGATTTAATTTTTTACATAACAAATACATTCAAATAGACAGCAATCTAAAAACAAACAATACCTTCCATATCTGAACACTACTTATCTAACTGATTTTGATTGACAGGTGGAGAATTAATCCCATTGGATTAATAAAGAACTAAAACTAATGCTGACTGACCAGGATCTCATTGGATCTTGACAGAACTGATCAGAAAACAGTCTCAGGTCACCTATTTGCCAAAAGTTGAAGGTCTCACATACATTTGGGTGGCGGCCCTCACCCGTGAAACGTATATATTCACATAAGTTGTTATTAATCAAATTGAACTAATTCTCAACTAGAAGCACTCAGCGAACACAGATCTCCACCAAGCCGTTGTCATTTTTTGGCCAAGGATTGTGGGCATTGTTTATGAGTTAGAAGCTGTAATGGCAAAATTATCCCCATCTCCCTATACTTAAGAATCCTTTAAAAAAATGCTTAGATCCTGGCGGTGATCCAGATTACCCCAAAATCTAATTGCTGGTTCCATTTTCCATTTGTAAGATTTCCTGAAAATTTCACCAGAATCCATCCATAACTTTTTAATTTATGTTGTTAAATAAGAGACAGACAGACAGACAAACCAAAAACATAACCTCCACCTTGGCGGAGGTAATAAATGCTGATAGACCACCTTCCAGACATAAGCAGGTAATTGATTTGAATGTACGTAGTAATTTTGCAATATCTAATTAATTGATGTTTAAGGGAGGTAGGCTTCTTGATGGGGGCGGTGCCCCGGTGCCCCCTATTAACAAGCTGCCGCTGGTTAAAAATATGATTAAACTACGTTTATTCTTTCTTTTTTTTTTAAATGAAACTGAATTTATTTTGTGCTCTGGCTTTTTTGTTTTGGTGACTGACAGATGCAAATAGTGGGTGTTATATGTTAATTCAGAAAAATACATACAATTTCAAGTCTGTTTTTCATTTTCATTTATTTTTTTGGTCGATAAAGGTCAAGTTTGGGCAACTTTTGCTGGCGTAAAAAAAAAAAAAGGTTGAATTCCTGTGACTAACAGAAGAGACTCTTCAGAAAAAGGAATCACTTTAGTGACTGTTCCTAAAGTTTACTGGCTGCAACAGACTTATTTCACCGAGTAGCTGACTGCATTTGCCTCCTGTTTATGTCTCTGTGATAAAAGTTGCGAGAACAATACGCAACATTTACTGCCAGATTGTGATGCAATCTGTGAGTAAGCATGTACATGGGTGTACATACAGCTTTTCAACATGATGCAATTATGACAAAAAATATGTGACTGTCTATAGATTGTGAATACGTGTGTGTGTGTTTGTGTGTGCAGTATGATGCAATGAAGATGCAGAGCAGCCAGCAGAAAGCAGCTACGTACTCCAATAAACAGATATCCTGGCATGGGGGATGCGTGTGTGGGAGAGGGAGTACTGTATTACTGCAAGTGTGTATACTATTGGTGCATGAGCGACTTTGTAAACAAGTGTGAAAGAGAAAGACAATGAGACTGAGTACTATTACACATGCAAAGAGGAAAGAGTCTTAGCAGGAGGCTGGTTACAGCAGCAGGGGAGATGAATGCATGCATGTGTGTTGACAAGCTGGTGTTCCACATGTGTCCTGCAGAGCCAGCGAATCCAGCAGAGATCCACTCCTACAGTGGATCGCTGCCCAGTGTGTGTGTGTGTGTGTGTGTGTGTGTGTGTGTGTGTGTGTGTGTGTGTGTGTGTGTGTGTGTGTGTGTGTG
>JBBBVU010000018.1:22675535-22702939 GCA_037177055.1 Atherinosoma microstoma
GAGAGAGAGAGAGAGAGAGAGAGAGAGAGAGAGAGAGAGAGAGAGAGAGAGAGAGAGAGAGAGAGAGAGAGAGAAATATATATATAGTAAAATAATCATGTTTGTTAGAGAAGGGGCGACACTGGGGTGTAAAGACAGCTAAGAGTACATTTACAATATAAATGCACCTGAGGAAAATTGTGTGTAAGTACCTTGAATTTGTTACTAAGATGTAAAATACCATAAACAAACGCTCTCTGTCAACATCATAAAAGGTAGCTACATTATGCTACAGAAAAGAGAAGTTGTCATTTACCATAGAAAGGCGGCTGCATTTAAACAGCAGGGATCCATCAAAATATTAAACCTTTTTTTTTTCTTCCTTTTATTGCAGTTCAACAGGTTGAAAATCAAACAGGATGTAATAAGACACCCAGCAGTGCAACATGGCAAGTTCAGAAAGTTTTATCTTTATGTGAAATTTCCTGGAGCACAGATTGGCAACCAAGGGTTCTCCTAAGCCTAATATAACACAAATAATGGCAGGAGCAGGACCCGCTGGAGCATGGATACAGCACTGCAGTGCCAATCAGCCCTGCCAGCTTGTGTGTGATTGCTGTATTCTGAGCTTTCAAGAAGCCATTCCGTACCAGCAGGAAATGAACCACTTTTTCATTTGTCATTAGTGGTCAATCACTTTGAAATCCACATGTATGTAAATGGTGTAAGAGGGAAGGAAAGACGGAGAGTCGACAACAAGCGAATGAACAAATGACAAGGAGACGAAATATGGAGATTTCAACACCTGGAGAACAAATGTGTTCATATGTTTATCAAACATGGAGACCTAATGTGTCACATGTTTGCCTCTCATCAAAGCTTTGAATCATCATTTAGCACCGATGGTTTATATCTGATTAATTGCTCCTCTGACGCTGTTTGTTTGTCTTATTATCTTATAAACTGCTCTTAGACACTTGACTTTGTTTTTCTTTGTGGTGTGATTGTGAGTGTTTGTCTAATTGCACGCAGCTGTGTGAGTGTTAAAACATGTGGCACCTTTGTATTCACAAGCCTTGCATTATTTTAGTGCCAAGCGCAAGGTCACATTACAGTTTGTTTGTTTGTTTTAAATTGAGTTTCAAATTTTCCAACTTGAAACCTTAAATTACAACAAAGATGAGCAAACACAAACAAAGGATGAGAATGGCGGACATCCTGCAGTTTGTGGGGTTTTCGTCTTGGCATGTGACTATGGACAATAAATAATCTGCGCTACATTTAAACACAGCGCTTCTTCTGATTTGTTATTATTATTGCCAAGATGTAAGGGAAGATTCTTTCAACCAATCAATGGATTGCAGTCGGTCGAGCACCCGACCTTTAGGGTTGCATTGGTAAGACTGGGACCCCAGCGGAAGGGTCTTAAAATGGATCCTCAAACTAACAGGAAGTCTGGGCGTAAAATTTTGCAAAATCTCATAAACCCATTTTCTGTTCTCCGTAGAATATAAACAACATATCGGTTGTTGAAACATTTCGCCATTTCATGGAAAATATGTCATTTTTTGACACTTTGTCACAAATAGGTTGACATCTTTACATCTAAGAGGCTCTGCCTCTCTGAAATGCTCCTTATATACTCAGTCATGTTACTGACCTGTTGTTCATTCACTTTTTTAGTTGTCAAACACTCATCCAGTTGCTTCTCTTTTCCTGTCCATTAAATGGTCAAATGTATCAGATTCACATCTGATATGGTGTTTATGTTCTACTTGGAATAAAATATGGGTTTGTAAGATTTTCAAATCATTGAATTATGTTTTCATTTACACTTTACTGCGTTCCAACCGTTTTTGAATTGGGGTTGTGTAATAAGTTTGAACTGTGGAGAGCTGCATGATATGAACCAAAATGTATATCCTGGTATTCCAAGGCCAAATGATGATGTATAACATATTCTCATATTTCATACGAATAGGACTAAATGTTCATCCATTCTGCTTATCTGGGGTCAGGTCGTGAGGGCAGTAGCCTAAGCAGAGAGAACCAGACTTCCCTCTCCCAAGGCGTTTCCAGCCTAGCCGAGAGATAGAGTCCTTGAAACGTGTCCTTGGTCTTCCCCGGGGCCTCCTAGCAGTGGGACATGCCTGGAAAACCTCACCAGGGAGGCATCAGGGAAGCATCCTGACCAGATGCGCAAGCCACCTCACCTGGCTCATCTCTTTGTTGAGCAGCAGCAGGTCCACTCCAAGCCCCGTCTGGATGACCAAGCTCCTCACCCGAAGGGAGAGCCCAGTCACCCTGCGGAGGAAACTATTTTTTCAGCCACTTGCATTTGCGATCTCATTCTTTCGGTCACTGCCCACAGCTCGCGACCATAGGTCAGGGTAGGAATGTAGACTGACCAGTAAATCGAGAGCTTTGCCTTTCGACTCAGGTCCTTCTTCACCTTGACGGATGGATGCAGAGTACAACCCTGCCGATGCCGCACCGAACCGCCTGTCGATCTCCAGCTCCAACTAAAGGTTCAGCATTAACTAAATGCCACATGTATGGCATCACAATTACTTTAAATCAAATTATTACATTGAATTATATAAATCATTTGAATACTCTAATGAAATTAAAACCCTTTCAAGATATGACAATAAAACCTATGGAATCTTGTTTCCGTGTCCCCATCACTGGCCTTCCTCTAAGAACTCTGCAACAACTAGATTTTATGCATCAGAAATTAAACATACGTGACTTCCATTTCAGTCATTTAAATACTTAGAGATTGAGCCTCGTTTGAGCCAAAAAAAAGGCAGCAACTCTCTTATTTTAGGAGCGGACATAGCCTGAGTCCACGGTATGTTTAAACTTATTTCTGCAGCAAATTTGTCCAATGTGATCCGACAATGACTTCATTTCATTTAATTATTTCAGAGAATCATTTCTGAATCAGCGAGACCTCGCAATCTGCTCGCAATTTAATCCATCTCAGTCGAATCTGATTAAAATCTAAAAGGTGTGAGTCCTTAAAAAAGAAAAAGACTTTATCTAATTCAGCCATGATTCAGACCTTTAACCTGCACCGCGTCACACCTTGAGAGGAAACCAGAGCTTTTCTGTTTAAGAGCTGCACTTATTTTACAGTTTAGATTTAACAAAAGAAATACATCTGAACATATTACACATGTCGACTTGTATTCAGTATTTTTTCACAGCCGTCCTCATCCTGTGATCAACATCTAAACTTATCGAGCTCCTTTAAGAGGGAATCACCAGCAGTGTTTTCCCCAGGATGTGATGAGTCCTTGTGGTGTGTGTGTGTGTGTGTGTGTGTTCGTCTGTGTGGGTTACTAAGGCTCTGTGCGTGAGTGGATGAGGTCATCAGAGGACTGCAGCACCACAGGGAGAGACACACAGAGAGGGAGTGAGAGAGAACAACAGGTCTTTTCCAGAGAGTCTGGATCCCCCTCAGGACTGACCTCATCCTCCATCCATCACCAACCTGATGCTAAGCAGCTCTGCTCGGAGGCTGAGTGTGTCTGTGCAGTACCCCTCACTGTTCCTGAGGATCAGAGGTGAGCAATGCTACATGAGCAGAGATTTTTTTTTTTTTAAAAGGTGATTTTTCTTTTTTCTTTCTGGTTGTTCACACTTGAGAGTTGAATAGGGAAATGTGAGAGATTTTAGCCGAGAGTGAAATATAAGTTGCCCCATTAGCACCATTGTTGCTTGTGGGCTTTACGTGTGCAGAAGTAAAGATCCTTGCATTTCCAGAGAGCTACGTGAGCGGGATGATGAGCAAACGGGCGAGGTGGTACACCTGAGAATTCATTTAGAAAGGGTTATTGGCCGCATACGCAGCATGGATGAGAACGTCTCTTTCATTTTGCTTAAACAAGATGTAGTAAATAAATTATTCAAGGCTGTATATCCAGACATCTGACTTTTCCTTTCATAAGGTCCAGCATATATTCTTTCAACAGAAATGAATCCACGCAGGTGAACAGGTCATACATTTCATTTCCCAATCAACATCTCAGATCAATAAATATTCAATTAACAAAAATGTTCAGGATGACGGTCCATTTAATAATTAGTTGTTTTTAAATTCATGACGGGTGTAGGAACTTCCACGGAACACAAGGTAAAGACTGATGTCTGAGACTGAAACAGGCGGCAGCGCATCTGCATCCGGACTTGCTTGTTGTTCAGCAGCTTGCAACGATCGAAGTTAGTAATTAGTGATGTTTCTGCATCGTAACGACTCTTCGCTTCTCCTGTGATCTTATCGCAGTAAGGCCGTTTTTTTAAAAATGTTTTTAACCCAGTTTGCTGGTGAGAAACCTTAAAAATGTAGATGTAAACAGTAGCAGAGTTCCCCCAGAATGGTGGACAAAGCTGCGGTGGCATCACGTGCACATTCTCCATCTAGCTGTGTGAAGCCGAGTGGAGCAAAAGTCTGGCTATGATACCATTCTGTTTGTTTAACAGCAGGCGTCGGGATTGTTTCAGATTCAGAGAAGGCTAGCCGATATGACCTTTCACCTTCATATGGAAAGACTTGAGTTTATGAGGATTAATTCAACTGGAAAGTTCTCAAATTATTTGGGACCTATTTCTTGCCAACTTAGACACGATCAGGGCAAGGTAGAGAACAAAACTCAAGATTTATTTTGGTAATTTCTGATATCCTTAAAATTCTTTTTGCATACATTTTTTTGGGTCTGTAAAAAAGAAGAGATTTTATGGATGAAATGTTGAAACTTAGCAATGTAGAGGTGTGATCACCTCTCACACATGGAAGAGTTCTCGCAAATGATTTCCTAAACCTTTCTCCATGACATCGGAGCTGCAACATCTGTTAGAGCAGGGTATCTCAGATGGGGGTACATGTACCCCATGGGGTACTTGGAGACACTCCAGGTGGTAAATGAGAAAAAAAACACAACAGGGATAACTTGTTATATCTTTAACAGATTAGAACAGGGGTGTTAAACGTATGGCCCGAGGCCCAAAAAAGGCCCGGCAGAAGGTCCAATCTGGCCCATGGGATGATTTTGGTAGATGTGAAAATAACAAAAGAAGATATTAGCTGCAATGTTTTAATAAAAGTAGTAAGGCTGCACGATATCAGGACAACATGCGATAACATGGTTGAAAGTTGCAACGACTATATGATCTAAGATTAAAAAAAACTTAATGCCGCTTTGATGTTTTCTCATACAGATGAGTTCTCACTAGGGGTGCACGATATTGGATTTTTGGCCGATATCCGATATGCCGATATTTTGCAAAAGGAGTTTGGGCTCACTTTGGATTGCAGGATGCTCAGGACTTGACGTTTCTCATGTGCACAGATACCAGCGCTCCCCATCGCTTCTAAGCACCCAGAGTTGAGAGAAATTGAACATGTTTGAGGATAAACTGCTGACTGATGCACATTACCAAACTTCAACAAAAATCTGGATGGGAAGACAAAGATAGCAAAGGGTGAACTGGTATTATTCTCGGAAAAAAAGCCTAAGTTTAACCATTTTACTAAACTGTGCTTGTTACCCCCTTTTATATAAACGCTTTAAATACAAATACTTCCTTAAACTCAGATGAACCTCTGAAATTCTATTATTTTTAAGCTTTCTTCTGCTTTTTTGTCTTTAAATTAAATAGCAACCCTAAGAATCAGCATCAGAATGAATTATGAGACGTAAAGATTCAATAATCACTGATAAATATTTCATTCAAACAACTAACAGTTATCTTTAAACAAAGAAAAAATGCTGAATGTAGGGTCTGATCATCAGGAGGCTTTTTCCTCACACATTTCATGTTTCTATCTTCTTATTTTGCCCAAATCCCAGAGGAACGTGCTCTTGTAAAACATCTTTTTTTTTCTATTTATAGCAGCATTTGGTAGATGATGTAATTTGACAAGATTCTGTTTGGAGTTTTTATTTGAGCTACTGTAAGTGATCAGAGTTGAAGCTGTCCGGTTTGTGTTCTGGCAGATATGGTTATTGTCCTGTTCTGGTTTTGCTTTTAAATGATATCATTCGTCATCATCGTTTGCCAGAGCTACATGTTTAGTTCCAGGGCAGCAGCCATCGGAGGCATCTGTGTCCAAACACGGTTGCAATGGTGCTCCACACTAAATCCGACATGTGCTGCACTTCCATGTTACAGTACAGACATGCTATGGATGGATAATGAGAACTGGAAATAAACTGCCACCTGTTGTAGACTCGTAGGAGCTTTAGTTTTGATAAGCTCTGGACAAACCATGCTTGATAAGAGTATTGACAAAGACTGGTTTTGATAAGCAGTATTGGTAAAGATACCTATCCTTTAAAACACTGGCAAAAAAGAGGATTATTTATCACTTATTCACTTGTATTTATTTATAGATAATCAAAGAAAACAGAAAAAAGGCCAAATTGCACCTTCTGATGCCCCTTCGTTGTGAAATTGTAGAAGGACAGGGCTAGGATGGGGAGTCAGAGTTAAGCCACCACTGATACACCTCTGAGCTGGCATGGGAGGTAGTAAAAGAGGGGGGACAAGCTCAAGCCGGCACCTTGGCATGAGACTCTGACGCGAGGTTTAAGAGTCAACAAATAGCGCTGAATCATTCATATCAAGACATGACACGTCTAAATATTTCAAACTGTGTGGTCGCCATGCACAATCCTGTGTGCTGCTCCTCTACTTGTGGCTGACTGGGGAGATGGTATGGCCGACATATCAAGTGTGCATTTCATACGTCGCAACGCTGCCAACTTAGCTTCACGGTTTCTCTGACTCCGCAAAAAGGACACATCAGCGCGGGATTATCCCATCTTGTTCGGCCCGTGTGTAAAAGGCCAAAGGCGGTTTAAAGAGGGGCTCATCATTATGGCCATATGGCCGAACTGATGTGTTTCGCCATATGGCCATGAGAGGTTTGTATTTGGCTGTCATTTACACACACAAAAATCTTACACCCATCTGTAAGTGGTAAAAAAAAAAAAAAAAAAAATGCCATAGCTGCCCTCATTTTGACAGCAAAGCTGCATTAAAGACAAATAATTTGAGGAATATCAGAGTTACTGCAGTTAACGGTTAAAGGGACAATTCACATTAAAGAAGTACTGTTCCTAATACAACTTGTAATATTCTAGTAGACAACATTATTTGTTAATGTCACTTTTTTTCCTATTTCATTCGACTATTGTTAATCTTTTATAAGATCTTATTAACATAAATGTAGAAACACGGAGGATATTTAGGAGACCAAATATATGTGGAGACGATGTTACACTTTTATGTCTATTAAAAGACTTGAATAACACTGTTACAAAGTAGGATAGATCTTACATTCAAAAACAAAATACTACACATTATATCCCATGGAATAAACCACTGGAATAAAGAAGAAAACAGTTTTGTGCATTTCCATCCTTTTTTGGAACATTGTACCTTCAATGTTGTGTATCTCTTTGCTTTAAGACTGCTAGGTTTATGGTTTTCTTAGTTCTGTTCCTCCGTTAGCACCATTTGTTCTTTTTTTTGCTCTTCCTCAATACTTTTACGAGGTCCTATAAACATGTGATTGAGGCATGATTCATACCAACCAGTCTCACAAAAGAAGCACACTGTCTTTAGCCATCTTTGTTTGTTATGATTCAATACAGTGGGGCGCCTCAACAACCATCCGCTTCGATCTTATTTGCATAATTGGGACATTAAACTCCAAAAAGCTGTTGGAGAGAGAACTTTTTTCCAGATGAAATCGTTGACTATCTAGCTTGATATCTTCAGTTTCTCTGGTTTCTGTTTAACCTCTTGTCATTTGTTTCTTGCATCACTAAATCATAGCCATCATACTCTACAGGCAATCTCTGCTTTTCAAATGCCAAGATATTGAAAATGTATTTTTATCAACATGTGCAATACCAAAAATCCCAAAGTTAATCATAATATCGCAAAGATATTTTGACTTACGCTACAACAAATGGAATGCAGCCCTCATCAATGCACTTCAGATTAACATAGAATATTGATTTGTTTATATATTGGAGGTCATTTTTCTATGCAATATTCAACATTATTGCATATTCTACGTTTTTGTTGTTCGCTAGGTGGGCAAATGTGAGGAAACATGCTTAAAATCTAACAGGAAACCACCTTTAAATCATTTTGATTTCTCTCTTTTTGAGAAGCTGAAAGAGTCCATACAAATAATTCATATGAAATATAAATTACTTTCCTACAAATGCAACTATTGTACTCTAGTATCCGTTGAGTGCTCCCAGGTTGATGAAAAAGCAGTATAGATATTTTAGTCTGCCAAAGGGAGCTGAGTGCAGAAGTAAAATGCATCTCTTTAAATGATGCGACCACCTCTCAAAGGTCCTTTTTTTTTTTTTCTTTAAGAGTTGAGGCTTGTGGTTACACATGCAGCTTTTATGGTTTACATTGAAGAAAAAGTCGAAGGAATGCATTAATATCATCGTAGCATCTCAATGGGGATATATCAAACGCGTGGGTGTGTGATACTTGTTGACTGTTTCACAATTAAACCGTTTTTTTTTTTTCTTTTGGACCCCTCATGCAACATGTTTTGTACATATTTTTCTGGCCAAACATGTTCTTCCTCTGGTATGTTGAATCAAATCTTCTTCAAGCGAGTCACATGCGTTCCCAGCTGCATCAGTGTCCTCTCACGCTTTTCCGTACTGTACCGTGCGTTGAAGATCTTGCAGTCTGTTTGCATCATACGTGGGACTCCGCTCTCTCTGCTCTCTGTCACTACATGAGATATATTCATATGTAAGTGTCAAAGTCACAGAGACAAATTCCTGCACGTGCCGCGCTTCCTGCAGCTCTGACGCAGGAAGCCTCAGATTAATGCGACAGTGGAGGACGTGGCCTCAATCTATTTTCCTGTCCATACCTCTGCGCCAAAGAGTTGCTTAAAATATATTTAGGCTGCGCTGCTCATCTGGATATTTTGCATATCTTAATTAGAGCTTGCAAAAACATGCAAATGAGGCAGTCGGTCCCGATTAATTAGCTTTGTGGGTTTTCTCCTTAAGTAGCAGTGGTGAAGGGGGTGTCTATCTGTCTCCCGGTCTCCTTTTTTTCTTGACCTAACCTGGATTTAATCAATCAGGTCAATTAGAGAGGGGATTCTTGTTCACAATAATAGACAGCGGAAAGGATCTGAAAGTGCAGCGTTAATTCATGTGAAACAACAGTGCCTGGTCGGTTCCCGTCTTTTCACACGTTTGTTTTTACAATCACAGCATCACACTGTGTATTCGCTGCCATAAAATGGCGGAAATGTTCTAAAAGGTCAACAAAAACGCATCAAAACACTAAATGAAATATTGGGAAACTGTTATGATGAGTTGACTGCAAACTTATAGATGTGTGGATTAACCTCTTCCTGACCAGGCCAATTTTTTCTGCCTTCTGTCTGAACTTGCATATCCAAATCAAATGAGGTATATCTTCAAAACTATAAGGGCTGTATGTATAATCCTGGTCTCAAAGGAAAGCTGAGACATGTGAGATTACAACAGAAGTGTCAGAATCAAGATATGTGCTACTGTGTCAGAGAAAAGGCCCATTTATGCTCTACGCTAAGATGGATATAGAGCTTTTCATCCGTCTTCTGCATCCTTTATGTGTATCATTTGGTTAGTTTTGGAGCCCTTGCGGATGCATTCCCTGAAGGAGCGTACATAGTATTATTACCAAGGGAAACCGTGGGAACGGTGTTAAGTAGTGAGGCCAACGTGTGACTTGCCAAAGGAACAAAAAAGAAAAGGCTGTGACGGATTTAATGGCAGTCTGTTGCGCTTTCTCATTTCATGTCTCTTTCTGAGAATATACATCATCATGATCTCCTCCAACGTCGCCATGTTTGCTATCGTATTGCCAAAAAACATGCCAATGTAAGCGACGTATGAAAGTTAGAGGGCAACGGATGTACCTTATTATGTGGGAATGGACCTGAATCCAACTGGAACACAGTAGAAAATGTAAATGGTTATCTCCTCCTAAAAAAAACCACATTACTTACAGTGTAAACTAGAGGATAGCAGCCCAGTTCATCTAGGAGTTAGTAAAGCAATGTCTGTTGAGTTCCAAATAGAAGATAAAAAAGTGAACCCGAGTAGTTTGACAGATGCTTTAAAAGGAGGTGTTACGCAGGTAAATATGTCCGGAACCCATTGACCAATTTCTTCAATCGACACCTCTATCAATCGTCAGATTCCCGAGAATTGATGGATACCCCCCAAAGGATTCAGAAAAAAGTGAACCTCAAGATAGCATATCATAGGAAAAGTGAACACTTCACTATAAAACTTCCTTCATCTTCATGGAAACCACCTGGACCTTCATGATTCATTTCAAACAACGGCAGAGTCATAAGACAGTTTAAGAATAGCCGAGTTACTTCGAGGTTGATTAAAATAAAACAGCAAAAGCAAGATATGATTTATGATTTTGTAATTTCTAATTAGCTACTCTTTGGCTGCTAAAATGTGTTAATTTGTTTCCAGGTTTGGTTAAAGGACCAAATAAAGACTTCAGATTAAAAAAACTTGACTTTTCACCGCAATTTTTCTCTGGTTGGGCTTTAAAGGGTTAAATATTAAGGAATTGAGAACCAAAAACTTCCTGCTTAGGTTTGGCTTAATGACAACTCGGTTCAGAAACTGGGGAGGGGATTTCTGTACAACAGTAATGCATGACCAGCGGGGAAACGACAAGCACAGAATTTCTGAATGAGGGTGTTTACTAACAGATACAGTGATGCAGATAAAGTACAGCTAACAACAACAACAAATCAATACAAACAAGTCAATATGTATGTTTATCATTATATCCTTTTCAGTTCCTGCTCTGTACTTTTACCTTAATCAAACCATGTCACATCATTTTAAAATAATCAAGGCATGAAAACTTAAACATTCCCCAACACAAAACGAGATGATATTGATATAAGATATCCAAAAAAGATCTGAAAGCTAACAAAGCCTTATTCAATTACCTTTTTGAACTTATACAATACACTCTCTTCAGCCTGGCTCGAGAGCAAACTGCAGGCAAAAAACCTTTTATCTCATCCTGAAACCCTTCAACCACTTAAAAAAGACAGTTTCGGTATTTTCATATACACAGAAGTTTGCCTCATTTTCAGATACATGTGTGTACAAATATGTTGGTTAAGTGGAAGTCTTTTCATTCCTTTGGGAATCTCCAATAGAAATGCAAAATTCCACCTTTTCTCTTTCTATCCATCTGGGATTTAATCTTTTAACTTATGCAGGGAGTTTTGGAGAGAGATCTAACTGTATGCAAGGAGGTTTGAGAAAAGAAGTGGGGATTAGCCTAACGACTGACTAGCTTGACAGTATTCAGGCAGCATTAAGACTAAAAGAATAGGAAGCTACGTAATGTATGGAGTCCATACACCTTTTAATATCTTTTGTTCCCAGGCAAACCGACTTCTTTTAACATAACCTCTCTGTTTCCCGTTTCTGTAATTTCGTGTGACGATGCCTCACACAAAACTGTCTATCGCTTCTATTCAACCACATGACTTTTGTAACTCAGGTACAACTGGTGAACAAATTGGTGTTCAAACAAACCAAAATGGCTAACATGCAAGGAACAAAGTGAGATGTCTGAGCATTTTCACATTTAAAAAGGAACTTCATGCACGAGACACCTTCAAAAAGTTTCTGCGATAGCATAGATCATTACGTGTTATCCATGAAAGATGTACGCATGGAAAATCGTGGACGTTTATAACTTCTTTGTGTGTGGACGGGTGAAAGCAGTTGGGATTAAGACCCTACATGACAAATCCTGCTTTGTACCCATTTTGATGTTTTCAATACGTTGCTCTGTGTCTTTGGCATAAAAAGCAAAACAGCTGTTTAAGTCTACCAGGGTCCCTTGCTGAAGCTTATACATCCCAAATCTAAAGAACTTCCTTAAATTCCTCATTAAAAGAGCATATTTCATTTATGAAACGGATGTTCAGACCAAGCAAACATAAATGTGGAAACAAGGCACACTGGCTGTTTTGTTTGCGCACAGTGGCTAATTCATCAAACCCAAGAGGACATTATCAGAGGGAGCGAAGAAAAGAAAAAAAGAAAGAGACAGAGTAACAGATAAGACAAGAGTCAACATCCGAGTGATTTTTACTGGCTGGAGAGAGTTCAGAGAAGAGACAGGATGCACGGTGGATGCTGAATTAGCTGTCGTTAGGAGGCGCCTCAGTGAGAAAATCAGCCAAAGCTCAATTGTGGGACTTTAATGCTCGGAATTTTTTTAAATTAGAAGAATAAAGGCGTAAGAGTTATGATTTTAACAGACAAAACCCCAAAATATAATCAGCTTATTGTTACAAATGATGAAAAAAAAGAAGAAGCAAAAAACACTCATGAACTTCAACACTGGACATTTGAGCTTTCAACATAACTTTTAACATACAGTATATCAAAAAGAGAACAAAACTGTTTTTTTAATTGGCTAATAAATAAATCAACTAACCATTTCAGACAGGGTGAGAGCCATGATTTATTGATGATTATTTCATCAGCTTTTTCATTTCTCATGGAACTGATCAGTCTTTTGATTTATAATATATTAAGAATCATACAGATCCTACAGGGTGATGTCTTCATTTGGGACGGTGGGTTTTATCCAACCAGCAGACTTAAATCTTAATGTCTTGACTTCTTTCTTATTGAGCAAACGTGATAAAAATGCTAAAATGTGGGGAAAGATTCAAACTCCTGTTTCAGAATTGTGCGAGCATGTCAAACACTCATTTTCCATCTGAACATCCAGGATCAAGAAATGTAGAATACATCCTTCACTACCATATTGAGACAATTCGAGGCTGTTACAGAGTACAGTCTGCTTTTTTCTGACTTCAAATCATAACAATCACCAGAGCGGAATAACAAAGAGGCCACAGATTTCATTACTGATCTGGACAGCGGCAAATTCCTGGACAGTTATTGGCGAACAATAGCAGAAACCTTGTGTTTGTGAGGACTCAATATGTTGGGATGACCAGTGCTCGACTGAGCTAATAACAGGATGGGACAAAGAGGCAACGAGCTGAACAAAGACTGGAAAAAAAAAAAGGGGAAAAAAAAAAAAAAAAAGAGCCTTCCCCACATGCTGAGAAAGTAATAAAAACAGACACAACAGCTGTGACTGATCTGGAAACATCGGGTTTGCAGGCACGCGTGGACACACAAACCCACACACACACACACACACACACATTTAAAAAACATCTAATAAGATTTCATTGATTGTATTATGTCTGCTTGTGTGCCAAAGGTTTCCAATATAACACATCTACAGCAGAGTAATACAGTCTGACAACGCCAATAACTGTCCGGCATCAATTCTGGAGTTACAAGCAGATGTTGGGCTGTCCTGACGGTATATTTCCTGTTCTACATTTCCTCTTTGCCACCATGATGACCAAAAGAACAGAGTGATCGCTATAACGATTAAAGTATAAATGTCCTCTAATGCAGCTTAAAATGTCAGCTTTAAAGCTTGAACTCGAAATGACCCAGTCACAAACTGTGCTTTTGGCAAACTGCCATCATTGAAAGTATGCCGACTTTACAGTAACATTTCCTCTTAACCGTGAACCCATGAGCAAACAAGAAGCACCAAATTATTTTCTGAATTGAAGAAAATTAAATTATCTGGTCACTCCCAGGCAAGCTCTTAAGGAATAAGAATGCTTACTTTTTTCTCTCTCTCTCTCTTTTCTAAACGCATATTTTTTTCTATTTATTTGACAAAGACATCATGGATGTTGGCACAGAATTGAAAAATATGTAAATCAGGGCTGTGAGTTCAGATTTGACTGAAATATGACTCAGAGTTAGTACGATTTTTGACACAAATTGCAGCAATCAGAGGCTAAAAGCTTTAAGAATACCGAGGCAAATCAGCTTGCTGAACTAGAAGTGGCTGAAAGTATCTGTGGAAACAATTCATTGTTGAATTTGCGCTAAATTTAACTAAATAAATCAAAAGAAAAAAACCTTTCAAGTTAAAAAATAAAACGGTTAATCATAGGCTCAATCTATTAAACTGATTACTTTGTTTTTGATGTTTTAAAAGAAAGAAAGGCACACTTATTACCCAAAATGCAGCAGTTTTGTTGGGGAGTCTGGTGTGTTTTACCAGTATTTGTTAATGGCCTCCAGCAGAATTGAGGAGCAGCTACGTGCGTATGGTTACTCAAGTCTTTTTGGCTCAACACCCTCATATTTCTGCCGTGGCATCACTAAACCCTTTGAGCCCTGTGCCCATTACTTAGGCCTCCACTCAAGATTTGCACACCTATAATGAAATGAATACATCTCTGCAGCCACAAGATCTATTTGAATACTTTTGGAGTCATTGTAAAGGGAACACTTGTGAAATTTGTTTAGATGTGTAAATATCAGTGTATGGGTTGCTGGTGAAGAATAAATTAAAGTGGCACATAGCACAACTAAAGAAAGTTTCAGGCTTACCTAAAAAGAAAAAAAACACAGTTTGAGGATGAATATGAATATCCCTTTGGAATGACGCAGCTGCAGCTCTAAACTAGCTCCCGCCAACCCATATATAGGCCAATTAAAATAAGTTTATATGCACCGTTTTATTCGTCGAACCTATATTATATAAGCCTATATAGAAAAGAATTTATAAAAATATATTCAAGGGGAATCTCTACGTTTTGAATCACTATGTTCATGTAAACTGAAGCCAAGAGCTGGAAGATGTCTAAATATCTGCAGTTTAAATAAAAAAGAGCAAATCTATTAAACAAATCTGCCAATCCCACATTAAATATGCACAAGAGTGAGGACATTTCTGACTTTACTCTTTTCTTTAGTTCCATATTCTCCAGCCTTAATTTTGTTACCAACATCAATTGCACTTTCCATCAACTTGCAGTTTGAATTAGATGTTGATTATTAGCCGGCCGCACCCACTCACACTTTAAAATAACAGCATGGTAACGTATACATAACAAAAGCTCCAAACGTTTCCCTTTGTTTTAGAGCAAAAAAGTATATTATCAATATGTTTATATTTAATAAACTATTCTTTTCGAAAGCATGGAGTTTCTTGAGTAAAATTTGTGTACAAGTAAAATATTTGTAAATAACATACGAATCACAATGAATCTTGAAAAAAAGAAATCACAAAACATTCAATCTCAGGCATCTGGAACTGAAAAATAAAGTATTTCACATCACGATTAGAGTAAGTTTCCAAGAGCTAGAAGTTACTTTAAATGTACGTATACGTGTACATTTTCACCTCTGCGTAGTAATCCTGTCCACCTGAACTGACTCACCTCATCATACAAACTGAAGTTATCCCCCTGCCTTGGTAACGTTTTGTATTTTAAACATTAAAATATGAAATCTCACATGAGGAATTGCAATTACTTTAATTAAAAAATTGTAGTTGATATCTTCTATGTCATTTTCACACTTGCCTAATTCATCAGGCGGGTCAGATTGGACCCTCTGGTGGGCCGTTTTTGGGCCCCCCGGGCTCTACGTTTCACACCCCTGACCTTTATCATTATTACCAGGTTTTACAATTATTGGTGAGATCTACATGTTTTCAATAAAGTAAGATTAGAAGAGGTTGTTTTTTTTTCGCATATCAACTGAATGTCATGAGGATGAACATAAAAAGGTGATATATCAAATATTTAGAAGAGATAAACCCACCATAATGCACCACACAGACTGCGGGGGCTCTTTTGATAATGTCACAGCCATCACGACATGACTGTATCATGACCATCGGTCCTGATATGATTTCAAAATGGCACCTTGATCTTCTTACCAAAATGAGATGCTCCTATATGGACATGTACAACAAAACCGGTTACCATTTAATACAACACTGCACCCTGGGCTTCCCAAGAATTCAAATGTACCTTAAGTTAATGTTTATGCCAATTCAAAGATTCAATAGTAAAATCACATTATGAACATTTACATTGTTGCAATATATGGGTGTATTTTCCCTAGAAAAAAAGGACTGTTTTGGCATTTCAGACTTCACCAGATATTAATAGCAACAAATCAACAAACAATAAGGACTCAGTGAACAAGCTACAAAGAGCTTCCACTTAATCCCTCCCCCCCCCCATGTGTAGGAAATGACTTTGGTAAAAATGTATTTGATGCAGGCACATTTTGTCTTTGAATAACAAAAGCATGAAAACTCACTGTTCCAAGTATTCAACGCAACTGTACTCTGTGTACAGCAGACAGGATGCAGACAGTAACCCTGACCCACATCACAAAGAAAAAAAAACACATTTGACAAATGAATGAGTCGATTAAGTGTTCTGATTTAATACTTAAATAGGCCGTCCACTGAAAGCTTTTAAGCCCTCCCCTTTAGATTTGTATAAATACAGCATCTAAATACTCAGGAGCTCAGGACATACCGTGCTGCTGGTTGACGTTAATCAGGGGAACTCTTAATGGTGCCAACGTCAGTGCCGCAGCTTCTCGCACATTCTGCGTTCTTTTAGTGATTAAACTGGCTGTGGCAAGGTTCAAGCTCCAGCTCAGGTTTGCTAATGAGCGAACAAACTGCCTCTAATAGGGCTGTGAATGCATAAACACACTAATGTGGCTGGTTGAAGTCCGACTGGCGCAATGTGCTGGTGCTGCCCAAGCTTGTTACCAGCCAATTACAGCACCAGCATGGCAGAGCTGAGGAGGATGAGGGGGATGATGAGGAGGAGGGGGTGATGGGGGGGGGAATAGAGGCTCATCATTATCACTGCACATGCTCAGTGTGGCTCTGCTAAAGGGGGTGTGGTGCTTGTAGAGAGTGTGTGTGTAAAGGAGTAGAAGTGGGGAGAGAAGAAGCATGGGGTGGGTGGATGTTTGACTCCATTCCTCCTCGTCCATCCTCAGGGGATCACACATTGTTTGTACTGTATTTTTGCACCACATGACTTGCAGATTTTTTTTTTTCTTTTCAAACATTTTTCTCCTCCTCGCCCCCCCTTCTCCTTCTCCTGTCTCCCTCCTCCCACTGCGTGAGCACCGTTCTTGCCAGGCAGGAAAAGCTAAACAGCTGTGGCAGCGCCGAGCAGTTCCCCATTAACCATGGAATTATGCAAGCAGGAAATTCAAATAAGATGCAGATGAGTGGAGGAGCCAGGCTCCGACCAAATACCTCTTCCCTCATCAGAAAAAAAATAAAAGGAAACCTGATGGGAGCCTCCAGACTGCAGGGTAGACTCGGTCTGCAAGTCCAGCAACTCGCCAACATTTCAACAGTCAGCTTTCCCTTCATTTAAAAATGGCATGCATTAGTAAAATAAATAAGATTAATGAATGCCTCCTTTGACAAGATGCCTCTCGGCGCCGAAGGAAGGCAAAGAGTGCGGCTGTTTAAAGACGGAATATGTAATATTTTCACACCATTTAATGATCAACACATTAATCTTGAGACATTAATTATCTAAAACACACAAAACCGTCAACAGCGAGACAGTCAGGACCCATCAGCGTGTGCTGAAATTTTAATGTGATGATCCATCTGGCCGGTTCTAACGGGAAATCTGCTGAATGATTGGGAAGGCAGTAAATAAAAAGGTGCAAGACGGGAATAAAGGAATGAGGGAACGTGTCACTTTAACAGGAAGAGATGCACAAGCAACCAAAACAAGAGGGGTGTGTTCCCGTGAGCCAATGAGCTGGTGTGCTGCCAAAACAATGTGAAGTAAGGCGCGTCCACGCTTCCTGCTCAGCTGGAGTATGTGCTCTTGGTTTAATGAGAATCCTTTTTAATACTACTAAGAGATAAATAACTGAATTTTCTGGGTTTTTTCAGGTTACATTGTGTCCATGTAAACCCTTTATTAGATGTGATCATCTTAAAGAAGACATATTATCCTCAGGGTCTGCCTTTTTTTTTTTCTTTTTTTTTCATATATCTGTTTTACATAATAATCCTTAAAGCACTTTATTAGCGGTTTATTACACTTTTATTAGCCACAGTCTTGCTGTGATACATGTGTTGAACTGGCCAACGTTGTTAAAACCCGCGCTGTATAACGTAACGGCTGCCGGCCGGAGAATAACGTCACTGAGGACTCCTGCTGTAATTCCTCCATCACATATTGACTCCATAAACTCTGAACTTCCCTCTGTTCCTCTGTGGTTTCAGTTTTAGCTGCTAACATTAAGAACATGTTACTTAAATTTCCAATACTTCACCAATATTTGCATTTTCAACAGCAGCTACTAGTCATGTACAAATGGTGCATTCAATGACATATCAGGGACGTGAATTTCTATCTTCTCACTGGTAAAAAAAATAATGCAAATAAAAAGGTCAGGAAATCAGAAGTCAGATTTCCATGTGGGGACATAACAAATTAAACTGTTAGAGCAAAACCAGCTCATTTCCTTCTTCAGAAAACTACTGTATATAATTAATGATGACATCTGATAACACCATTCAAAATGGATGGGCAGGGTAGATGTGCCCACATTTTTGACACAGTGAATGCAGCGTCATAATCAAAGCTAGGCAGAGATATAGAGGGAGGAGGATGGATAACTTTGCAAAATGAGACAACTGTCAGTATCTGAATGTCACATTTTCAGACATATGGGGCCTAAAACAAAATGCCAGGGTTAAATTATTGGGGTTTTTTGTTATTCAGTCAAACGTGACTTTGGAAAACTTCCCTGCCTATACAAAGTTGTGGATATTTGGCTTTTTGTAAGATGTCCTATAGTCATTTTATTTCAATGTAGCATCAACTTCTTACATTTTCAGTAAATTTCACCCAAAAGTTGAATATCTCGATAGCTTCTTCAGGGTATATGTTCTTATGTAGAGAAAGTGTTTTTTGTTTTTTCAAAATTTTCTTCTAAAAAAGGAGGAAAATCTATTATCCTCATGAACTTTTCTTAAAATGTTCATGTCAACAGCTGCATTAGTTGTATTAAAGCTTCAAAGAATTCATCAAAAAGGCTAACATTTCATACCTTTGTATAAAACTGCTACACATGATTCAATAATGCAGCCCTGGCACATAATTTTCAAACACCTTGATGTTGGAGCCAAGAACTTTTGTGGACACTGAAAGCCCTCTTGGCCACATCATGAACTTAAACAGGATGCTTTGCCAGAGCCTCGCAGTGACAAACTGGCCTTATTCCAACCAGGTAACATATAACACTAGAAACAACATTTACTTTGTTATCAATCAACACATGGAGGTGGTAAGAATACCAAAAAAATTTACAATTTCCCTTGGGATCAATAAAATATCTATCTATCTATCTATAAGGTTACAAGACAATAGTTCTTCCACTGCAGAATAAGCTTGAACAGGATCCGACTGGCTCTAACAAATGCTTTGAACCAAAATCAGCATGTTATGATGCGCTTAACAGGGTCTTAGAACTCAGCTTGACCCATTCCAGCCAGTAAATCAGTAAACAGAGGTAACAAAGAAGAGGACAATCTGTTCTGATCGGATCATCGCATCTCTAAATACTTCCAGTGAGTGGAAGAATTTTGTGTTCCTTGTTGCACGCATAAAAATGACAGACAAAGACGATAACCGAGAAGAAGTAGAAGAACACCAGCTACAACCTTTTTTCCCCCACATTCATCCTCAGCAGGAGCCCGTAAGAAGGGCAAGATTTATATGCAAGGACATGCATATCCTCGCACTGATTTGATGGTTGGCTTTCAGAATGTAATGACAGAGCTGGAGCACCAATTCAAAAAATTCTGAGGAAATTTAAAAAAAAAACTAAACCAGAGGGTAAGATAATCTCTTTGACCACAGACATTGCTGCGGGTTAGACATGGAGTATGGCATCGTTTTGCTAAATGGATTACATTTGAATTAATGCATAAAAAATGACATGGTTAAAAAAAGGAAAGACTATGAAAAAGTGATTGCGGAACATCACTGGAATATTTCCACTTGCAAAAGAAAACCCTAACTTTTTAAAGGGACTGGGAGATATGGCAAAAGGAATATTTCAAAAACAGGTAAGAATAGCATGCACATCCCATCCCACAAGAGAAATACTGGGTGCCGGACCATCCTTTACATGTGTAATTCGATCCGGTGTCGGGGCCTGCTGTACCAAACGGAGCAGAACCAACGGAAACGGAGGGGGCAGTGTTGAGCACTATAACTCACATGCGACCAGCGAAAGGAAAGAAAAAAAAGATGTGACTTATTTAATGGCGGCACGGACCACAGCTGTGTACCGCGCTGCCTCTTGTAGGGAATGGACATTATCATCATCTCCTCCCCCTTCTGTTTGCTATTGTCTGAAACTGACAGTGGAAGTTGGAGGTGAGCTCTGAACTCTGTACTTTCCCCTAGTGGATGTATTGCCTAACAGCCATGCCAACATAAAGGACGCATGGGAGTATCTGGGCAATGATATTTGACACACATTCATGAATACATCTGTGTTAAACGGAGAATAAATGAGGTTTAAGGATTGTGTGTTTGCAATGAAACTGCTACTGTAACCCCTTTGCTTCATTTCGAGTGCTTTTCATAACGGGGTGGGCAGCCACGGATGAGGATTTTCAATTTGATGCTTGCACTGCAAGAACTGGTGCACCGGCTCACACCAGGTCACATTTTCATGCTTTCTATGTAGTCATTGGCCTGATAATGGGATCGGCATTCGATTAAATTGTCTTAATCAATCACCGGGAGAATTAACGATCAACTATCGATTAATCATTAATATTTTCATATTACAATTTAGTATTTATAGGCTATATTAAAATGAAGTGAAATTAGAAAAAACACTGTCTTTCCTCATTTAGATCTTTATTACAAGATGAACGACTCTTTTGGCAGTTAAATGGGATTCATTCAATGGTTACACTGGAAAATATGAGCTCACAGCTCCAGTCTAAAGATTCATTCATTATCGATTAAAAAGTAATGTCATCGATAAAATTCTTAACCGTCGATTAATCGATCGCCGATTAACTATGCCCATCCCTAGCCTGTTGCTTTTCCTGTTTTCGAGTTCATCAATCGACAACAAGGTTTGCATATTGAATTGATTTGTTCTTCATTTTTACTGAATACAAACCACTTCCACATTGCTGGCATAGTGGGACTGTAGCAAACCACTTTTTGGTTTTATGTACTGCTTTTCTAATTTTGGCCACAAGGGGGCAGTCTGTATGTTTAAAAAGGTTCAAATCTTTTCAAAACAAAGAGTTAAGCTATTTTCAATATGCTCTTTCCTTTTCTGATGATTCAATTGTTAAAAAAATATGTGTATTGCTCATTCTGGAACTAATGAGCTTTTATTTTGAAGACTGCTTAATACTTCCTGTCAGTATTGTGTTTCCGGTAAAACGATGGTTAACACGAAACGAGCTAACTGTAAAAGTAAAAGGTTTAAGAAAAACAAAGGAAAGGAAGACGATTAAGAAGTAACGGTGAATGAACAAACATCTGAAACAGTGGAAAATAAATAGCAACCCCCCGAGGAGTTCTCACGTTGGTTTCAGCAAATTCATAGTCTGGAAATAAATGTTGAAAACCATCAGTCGAGTCTACAATCTTTCGGAGGGTATGCTACAGGGACCTTTTTGTTTCCAACTTCGTAGACAGTTTGGAACAACAACGTGAGTTTAGTAAATGGTAAATGGTAAATGGACTGTACTTGTATAGCGCTTTTCTAGTCATGTGACCACTCAAAGCGCTTTGACACTACATGTTCATTCACACAACACACTCATACAGCACCTATATTGATACATTGGTGCTTGTGTAAGCATGCATACACCTGACAGGCACATCAGGAGGCAGTGTAAGGTTCAGTGTCTTGCCCAAGGACACTTCGACATGTAGTCAGGGGGAATCGAACCGCCGACCTACTGATTAGTAGACGACAGCTCTATCCACCTGTTTCAGACTGTGTACAACAGTCATCTTGTGTATCCCACTTCCGTGGATCTCTTAAGCTAGAGTTGCTCTGTTCTACGTTTCTGCCGAGTTTCCTTCCACAGTCTGCGGGCAGTTGGCGGTTAGCAGCCGGCTTAGAGGTGCACTGCCACCTACTAGTGGATTTGGAGTATTTAAAGGGGTACACAGCCGGCTTTATAGAGGTATCGGCTGAAAACGTTGCATGCTTATCATCAAAATCGCTGTGAATTTTATCGCCCAACCCTTTGACCATTTGGGATCAGCTGTGCACCAGATCAGAATCTTTTGAGATGTAAATAAATCATTACTACTTTTTTTTTTCTAAGCTGAAACATAAAACAATTTTCTCGCTATAACAACTGTCTTTAAAAAAAACAACAACAGAACATGTGATTTCAGTCTTTATATCCCCAATAACACCTGTCAGATTCTGCTGAGAAACATGGAAAAAACTTGTATATAATTTCAATTTTTTCTACTAGAAATACATCAAAACATTCTTTCGAAACAAGCTGCCCACTACTTCTCCGATCCATCAGCAGCTCTTCAAACATGCAAAAGCATATAAGCAAGGATTAAAGAAAGAATGTGACAGTATTTTCTTTTGCGAACACTCTTGCAGGAAGACTTTTTCCCTGACCTTTGACTAACTCTCACTGTGGTTATTTGATGCAGTAAAACTTCAGTATCTGCGCTTCTTTTAGTGCAGCAAACCTTGTATGAAACTAATGCATTGTGACATTAAAAACCAGCCAACGTCCCAGATGACACAGCCGACTGACCTGACTTATCTTTATCATTTTCCCCTGTAGGATGAAGTGCGCTCTATTAATAGCAGTGTAGAAACTTGGCCTATAGCCGTACGTTCGGCCTGGTTTCGATGCCGCACAGCACAGAACAGTAGGGAGAAGAAGAAAAAAAGCCTCACAAAACCGTATTGCCTGCCTCATATACTTAACCATTGCTTTTTTTATGACAGTAATAATGCAGCGACACTAATGTGAGTAGAACAGCTTTAATATGGCTGCACAGAAGCTAACAAGAACCAATATGGCACCACGTCCTGAGCAACGGAATAATTATCCTTCAATGTTGTTGCTGCAACCAGGCAAGACTCAAGACGGTGCTGTCGGTAAGGATCAGAGTGATGACACACACATACACACGCACACACTTAAAACAGCGTGAGAGCACTCTGATAGGCCTGAGAGCAGCAGGGAGTGAAGATGGAAAGGCAACCAATGGGGACAGAGAATAGGTGGTCAGCCTACAGCCGCCAGCCAGTAAGAAAGGCGGCTCCGACTCCCAAGAGGTGGAGCGTTCCGAGCTCTGCCTTCCTTGTTTTGTGTTTTTGGCTGGAACTGGGAGCCACATTCCTGCCGTTCTCTCTCTTCCATTCCTGGGCTGGTGGCTGGGTTCAATAGGTGAAGCAGGGAACTGTGGGAAACTAGGAGGAAGGGTGAAGTGTGTATGTGTTGGGGGGGGTGGGGAAGGTGGGGTGGGCAGCAGTGGCATGAACATGCATGTTTGAAAACCTCAGGAAAAAGGCGGTCGGACAGAAATTAATGGCAGGGAAGAAAACATGAATCAGAGGGCAGATGGACTTCCAACAGGAACACAGTTCAGAATTTCAAGGACGAGCATCAAACAGAAACCTTGACAGTTCTGTCAGAGGACACTTTAAAGGGCTCTCAGTTGGAAAACATTCACAGACATCAATTTGGTTACAACAGTCATCTTGTGTATTTTAATTGCTCTCAAAAATGCCAAGACTGTCCAAGAAACACTTTGGTTCTAAACTGCAGGGTAACAAGTAAAATCAGAAAAACAAGTCAGTCTGCACAACGATGCATCTAAACACTGGAATCCCACATTAGTCTCAGACCTCAACACGATGTGTACATCCAGCAAGCTGGCTGATTAATCCAGCTTCAGGTCAGCCGTCTGAGTCAAAATGATCTTGCTGTTTTATCTCAAAGCTTACGAACATCCATTCATACATACAGTTTTGGCACATTTTTGCGATACTTTTCATGGAATCCAGAAGTTTAAAACTGTAGCTTTTAACTCTACTAAAAATGGGGAACCCTGCTTATCCAGTTGGAACCCCTTCAAATCAATAAAAAGATTTTAATTCCATCCTTGAATACAGCAAAACATCCTTCATGCCGGAGGCTTCGGTCCAGAGCAACTCTTAATGAAGTGTTGGGTCCAGAGAGAGCACAGATGTCAAGGGTCAAAGGTGATATTATGGAATGATCTTGGATGGGTAAGACAAAATGTGGAAATAAGTAAATAAAAATTTTTTTTTTTTTAAAAAGAGTACGAGGAGAGAAAGGTTTGGATTTTTCTGTGAGGATGGAGGAGAGGGGGAGGAATCTGGAGAAGGGAGGATGATTGAAGAGGAGCAAAATGGGGACGTGAGGTAGTTGTCGAACAGATTAGTTTTCAACCTCCAACACTCAGGAGAGCAGCGGCACTGTTCTGACAGGAGTGGGAAGGTCATTTCAGCTTTGAGGATGCAGGAAGAAAACTGGGGATTACAGCTGAAGTCGAGTCAGGTTTAACAGGCTGGTCACAGACTGATGATGCTTCTGTCAGACCTTCACCAGTCTGAGGAGCTCGCTTGCTTCTGTTTTATTTAAGATTGTGTATTACAGTAGGAATCAAGGAGTAGAACATCACTCAGGTCTTTGCAGGTCCAAAAAATGAATGCCTGAAGATCCACCTGGTACATCAACTTCACAGCTGATTGATTCTAAAACAACGAACACCGCTGTCATACATCATAAACTTCAGGCCTCAAGAGCCAACGTCCTGCAGGTTTTAGATGTTTCCCTGCCTAAACACACCTAATTCCAATGGTAAATGGACTGTACTTGTATAGAGCTTTTCTAGTCATGTTGACCACTCAAAGCGCTTTGATACTACATGTCTCATTCACCCATTCACACACACACGCTTTGATTGGAAGAAATTAAGTGCTTTTCATTTATCACACACATTCATACCCCGATAGGCACATCGGAAGGCAACGTGGGGTTCAGTGTCTCGCCCAGGACACTACATGTAGTCAGGGGAAGACTGGAAACGATCCACTGACTTTCCGCTGGGCAGACGACTGCTCTTCCTCCTGAGGTACAGCCGACCCTAACAACCAATGAAATGGTTCTCCAAGAGCTTGACGTCAAGTTTTGCAAAAGATGCTCAATGACGCATTCATTTGAGTCTTCAGTCTGTAGAACAGCTCGGTGCACTGTACACCCGAGTACGTCATGACATGACGATTCCATGAATCCGTGGTGGGGGACAGCATTTCTAACACTGGCTAACTGAATGCGTAGCTCACCTACAGTATCATCATGCAGGTTGTTCAGTCTTTTGCCAGCCGTTTCTCTCAGGATCAACAAATTCCATCAAACTTCAAGCACGTCTTTAGCTATCATCTTTGAGATGAGATCCTCTATTTGTTCGTCACGTTAGACATCAAACTGTGGCAAAAAAGCGAGCCAATGACAGCTCATTTGTGGATGGACCTTTTATTGAATATTTCCCTCACAAATGACATGTGCATAGTCGTGGTAGACTGAGAGTACGCTAGCTTTACCTGCCACAGGTTGCACAGGACCTCTATTTCATCAAAGGAGTTCTCTTATTTGTACTCCATTTGCACTGAATCACACAGCACCACACACTTTGTACCAAAGTCTAACAATAGTGAAGCTTTCTTCTGTTTTTTTTTTTTCACTCACGGTTGACGAACAGTTTGGTAAACTGATCCACCCTGTGGTGGGAGTAAAACCTTGCTACCAGCTGCTGGTTAGAACATCACAGTAGTCACAATAACTCTTCAATTTCTTGACTATTCAAAAATTCAATAATCATGACTCATCCCTGGTTTGAACCAAAACTTTTGGGGTCTTTATAAGAATGTTTTAGTCCATTTTCATGTGCCTGACCAAAACATATGAATTTCACATTCTCTGCTGAGAAAGAGTTCATGTTATTCCTCTCTAGATCGCTTGAATTAGTAGTTGACTTCCTGTCATGGTGGCAGATGAATGACACATGTACAGTAGCTCATTTTGAATAATCTTTCAAAGTTCTTTGCATCTACTGTAAAAAAAAAAAAAGTTAAAATCCCTTGGATAAAGTGTTTGCTATCAGGCACCACAATGAAAACCACTACAGAATAATAACTGTAATTTCTTCCTGGAGCTGTCAGCTCTTGTTTAAATCTGTTATTGATTCACTTTACCGTACTTCTGATGCCGCTCATAAAACTATATGCAGCTTTACAGTAGATTTCATGTTTAGTTTGAGGTGCGCTCAGTCATTTGGACACTGATGCAAACTGAAACCGGACAGACAGGAGGTTAGTACCGGCCCTAGTGACTCAGTCTGAATGCATCTGGTGGATCTTTGCTCCACTTACCATTCTGTCATTTTGGCATAAAATCAACAAAGAAGTCTGGATGGTCTTAGGGAAAAAAAAAAAAAAAATTGAAATTAACTTGGCAAGTGAAAGAGCAAGGAGTGGCTGATGAATTTTGGAAAACCCATCTGCTGGTGAGGAAAGACAGAAGCTCATTTCCTGTCGTGGTGATGAGTCAGGCAGAGAAATGGCAAAGTTCTGAGCCGCCTAAGCCTATAAATAGTCCCTAACCGTTCACGCCTTGTCTACACTTCACCAAAACGTGGAATTTTCAACCAATAAAGCAGGAAACTGACGAGCCCGAGTTTGCACGCTTTTTTCTCAAAGTTTATATTTTCACTGCGTCTGTGAACACCGACAACAGCTCACATACCACAGCGAGGACAGGAAGAAAAGACAGCAAAGCTAGAAAATACCACTATGATTGTGTTGGACTAGTTTTCTTTCCAAGTTTACATTCTGCTTCCTCTGTAATCTTTCCTGTAAGATTTCCACTGTATACATAATGTCTAATGAAGCATAAATGCAGTCAAAATAACTTGAGTGAGCTGTTGGAGAAAACCTAAAAAAAAAAAAACATTGCCGTCATAGTTCTAATGAATTTATGATCTGAAACACCAGATATAAATATTTGAGCTGTGTTTCTAAAGCTTACATACAAGTTAAATGACTTTCTATCTCTAAGGCAGGACTTTAAATCCTGAGCTGGAAAACAGATCTATATAGCTTTTATGTAAATAATTGAATGCAGCATTAAAGCTTTATGTGTAAAACTAAAGACTTTTTATCATTTTAAATCCCATTTGTTATGAAATTATCCATCATAATGTACAAATCAAACAACTAGCTTCATATATGTAATGATCCCTCCCATCTAGCTACTTTACAAAAGGGGGTTTCAGGTAAGGCAAGGCAAGGCAAGGCAAGTTTATTTGTATAGCACATTTTCAGGTTCAAGACAATTCAAAGTGCTTT
>JBBBVU010000018.1:22709014-22721409 GCA_037177055.1 Atherinosoma microstoma
TCCCGGAGCACTAAAAACACTGGACTCTGTGTCCACAATCATAGGCATGTCCCGAAGAAAAAAGGAAAAAGAAAAAAAAAAAAAACATCAGCTCTCTAATAACAGACTCACATTTAATCCATTTCTCTTGATGGATGCTCCTAATCAGAGATCTCGCAGTTTTTTAAGCACGCTCAGTTCGGGTTACGCGATCGATCGGGGCATCACTTTTCATCCCAACTTTAATTCCCCTGATATTATCTGTGTCTTTCCCCAACAACTTCCCCTCTGAAAAATCTAAAAAGGGGGCAGTTTGTGAAGTACAATGACGCTTTCACCGCTTGCATGTGAAGCAGATGCTTTCATTTGAGATGAATAAGTCTCCATCTGGGGGTATCGCATTCAGCACATTTGGTGCGATTGGTGGCCTCGGATGCAGGAGGATTTTGTTGAGCGTTGAGTAACTGAGGGCAAAAAATATGTCTAGTTGTTAGAGATACATTTCGTGCTCTCTCCCCCCCTCCTTCCTTTCACGATCCAAACAAAACTTTTCCCTGTAAAACGGAGAATTATTTATTTTTCGCCATGAAAAATCCATCATGTGATTTTTAGTCGACATACTGTGATTGCTGGAAGCAGTTAATCCCTTCACGATCGCTGGCCCAAATATAGGCTGAATAAAAATTCTGCAGCAGTATCTCTCCATACATGGTCACCACTTGAAAAAGCACAAACCCTCTCACAATTTAAACAACATTTTTAAAGGCACAATGCAACAAAAAGTAAGAGTACACCCGTCAAACAGCTTCTTACCTCGTCTGTGAGTAAAGGCACATAGCTTTGAATCCATATGTGTCACTCCCTAGTTAAACTTGAAGACTCAGATGATGAAAAAATGACTCACAGGGGGTCAGTGCGACATCTCTAGCTGCCCCATCCCCACTTAATAGCACCTTTTTGGCAATTTTCCCATCACTGTTTTCTGGCTGTGGCAGTGAAAGATGTCATACGCATGTTTAATCCCACCTAAAATGCTCTGATTGGTCAGCTGGTTTGTTTTTTTTCCTACTTTTTTTTTTTTTTGCTGGGGTGTGGGTGGTAATTCAGGTGGGACAGCCTCTCAAGTTTTAAGTCACAGCTGCGAGTTTCCTCTGCAGTAAATTACAGGCTCCGATTGAGGCGCCTCTTATTTAAGCAGCATTGTTGCAACGCATCCCAGTGCACGCTTCATTCCTCTGCGAGTCCCACCTGAATCCCGCTACAACTGCATTTTGATTCAGAAACCTTCCCCGGGTTTTGAAACAGAGCTGTTTTGTTTCAAAAGGCTGAAGCCAAGAAACAATTTCCTGTTCACACCGAGCCGCTGTGAGCCACAGATGAAGACTAAAAAGGACCCAGATTCCTGCGATTCCTAAATTTGGAGAGCAGCAGGTTGGCATGATGTGGCTAATTCAGTCAGTCCAAAATGAAAATAGAAACCGGCCAGAATTACCTCCTCCGCCAACCGTTCAGGCGGCTGTTTATATTCCTCCAACTTGTACTCCTGACTTTTACTAAATAAACGTCCAGGAAAGTGTTTGACCCTTGAACTCTGACATTATTATACCTCAACTTTAGCCCCGTGTACAAACTTTTGAGTTTAAAAATGATTTATGGCCAGAAATGCTGTTTTTCTGAGGTCATACTGATTTTCACCTTTGACCATCAAATTTAAAATCAGTGCATCTTCGACTCAGAGTGAATGTTGGTGCCAAATTTGAAGAAATTCCCTCAGGATATTCCAGATATATCCCGCTCATGAATAAGAATTAAAATGGACAACCAGTAAAAATATGCAAGAATGATTTTTTTTTTAACTTATTGTGCAGTAATGCATCATTGTTAGTTATTTTTTACAGAATCACATTTCTCCAAGTTATAGAACACAAATCTGCCCAGATTTTTAGGAGGACTTTGGAGCAGCCATGCTTTACCTTTCATGAATGCAACATTAATATTTGCATTGCACGTGATTATATAAGCAGCAAACAACGTGTCATCATTTTCCTCTCTCAAACTCACATTTACATCTTTATCAGCTGTTGCTACTTAACCTTCACTGCTAACGGAGCAGACGGCAGTAAAGACTGTTGTGACATCTATTTGCTCAAATTTCCTCAGAGCACGCCCACGTTTTCATCTCATCATTAATGCATAAGAACCACGTCTTCCTTCTCTGTGCCTATAGTGATGATTGCCAGGGACGGGTTGCAAGAGTTGCCAAAAAAGGGTTTGAAAAGTTGCTCAAATTTAGCAACATTCGCATTTAATAGCTGTAAATAAGAGAAGGGGGGTTTTTAAAAAAAAATGTTGTCGTTTTTTTCATGGGTATTTAGATTGTATGTGTGGTAACAGACAGATGATTGGGTGGATGGTCTGGCTGTATGGATCCACATCTGCGATTGGCTGGGTGGTTTGCTTTCCAACCAATCCCTGTGGCTCCTCAGCTCGACATTCATTCAGTGCAGCTGAGGCAGTTTTCAACAGCTTCCCATCTGAGTGCTTCCTTAGTTTGGCCTCAACCATTTGTACCAAGACTATCTGGTAAAGCTTTTTTTATTTTCAAACCTGATTTCTGGACCATCTGTAATGATTTTAATGTTTTATGTAAAGTACTTCATATAGTCTTGTACGTGAAATGTGCTTTACAGATAAAACTTGCCTGTCGTTGCCTTAAAACGCCAAACCATTTCTTTTAGCTATTTTTGGTCCGACTGGTTTTGTAATGCAAAAATACCATACCAACTTTATTTATAAAGCACTTTCACACAACCTCATCTGAATCTAAGTGCTGTACGTCAGTAATAGATAAAGTGGAAAAACATAAGCCTTAAAAAATAATAATAAAAAGAACAAAATACAACAAAAAAATCCTTTCAAGCGGTCAACATATAGATGTTTTTTTTTTTTTTTCAGGAAAGTCTCAGTTCTTAGATTATGAAGCTAAAATCATGTAAATTTAATGTACCAAGAACTATAGCACCATAAAGGCCAAGCAAAACAACAGAACAGAATGAATTAATAACAGTATTTTGTAGAAATAACAGGTCAACAGTGACCAAGCCTTTTCTTATCTGCATATCATTCTCTCAAGTTCTTAGTTTGAGGGAGAAAAAATATTGGCATTGAAACAAACACACAACAGAACCTATTTACATATTTACACTTTTTCCTTCAGGTGTTTTTTGCTATTTACAGTTTATACTACTATTTCAAGGGATACCGTGTAACTTTTGACCAAAATTTTAGCCTAATGTGAGTAATAACGGATGACTTCTGGGGTCAATATACAGTACTTGACCCATGTCGGCGCTCGGAGGGGGCCGCCCTTTTCAGAACCCAGACACTAACTTTGCAGGAGCGGATCAGTCTCCCATGGGATCATGTGACCTGGAGAGCTTTGCTTTACGGCTCCTCTCTATAAACACAGAAGGCTCTGCTTTGTGCTACTTTTTCCTTCCCTTCGATTGAAAGTTTGTCACGGCTGAACGAAGTAAGAATGTGAAAACGGTGAACACCGTTTAATTTTGTAACAGTGTCCTGTGGGCCATGGGAAGTTACAGGTTTAGTGCCCCTAGTGGCCAAAAGTTACACGGTATCCCTTTAAAACCGACTCCAACTCAGCTTGGTTTTGGCACCATCGTGCATCTATTTCAGCCAATGGGACCATTATTTTTGTTCTTTTCAGAGCTTTCCACTCAGTTGTTGGTCTTTGGCTGCCCCTGATTGGACATTACCGTCAATAACCAATGGGTCTAATCTAATTGGTCGAACGTTTGACAGAAGTGTCATCTTAATTTCTGGGTCAAAATAGAGGTCTCTTGGCAACATGGTAGCGATAGGGATCTTTTTAATGACAAAAATGTGATGAATAATCATGTTATCATGGATCACCCATATCACATGGATCTCCAACATCTAAAACCTTCAGTGCAGGTTTTAGATGTTTCCCTACTATGACACACCTCACCCAAATGAAAAGTTCTGTACAAGCCTGTAATGACCCATTGATTTGAGTCAGGTGTGTTGCAGCAGGGAAACATCTAAAACCTGCAGGAAATAGCTCATGAGGACTGGAGTTGGAGTTCCCTGCCATCTAGTCTCCGAATAAACTCTACATTTTGCGGCTGGACTGTTAATCTCCTGGACAGGATATATATGCCTGGAAAACACCTAAATGGTAAGCTATCCATCACAATATACCCAACAGAGTTCCAAACCTCCATTTCTGAGAAATTGTCAACAATATAAGCAACAGCGCTCGGGGGTTTTAAGGGTTAATTTGGTTTCCTCAACGACAACTGTAATGGGTTGGCTTCAGCTTCATGTCTTTCTTTTGTTGTTTGATTCTCCTGATTCTGTTTTCAGATTTTTTTTTTCTTTTCTTTATGATTAATGTACCTACCCTCTTTTCCCTAGCTGAGCTGGGGTCATAACATACATGAATAAATCAAGAAATAAACAAAAAAGGAAAGATAATAACCTTATACTAATGGCCAACAAATAAATAGATAAATAAATAGATTATACGTTCATGTTGAGGTGGTTTTTTAGATTTATACCTCGTAAAAATGTCCTAGTACTTTTAAAACTTGATTACAAGTCCCTGTAACACACACAGACACACAATCACACAGCAATATTTAAAGGACATCCGTGATCTTCTCGTCATTGTTGGATTCGAGTGGAACATCTTTGCATCCCTTTGTGCAACCACTCAGCCTCTCTCTGAAATGCTCTTTAGTATCCATCTCAGCTGCATTTGTGGTGTAGTGGAAAAGCTACATCTGTGTTCATCATGAAGTATGCACTGGCCAACAAAGCCCCCTCCATACACATACACACACACATAAGCACACACTCTTTGGAAAAGAAGCAGCTGTAATGTGGTGAATCTAAGCTTCATGCTCTGTACATCATAAACACCATTAAATTTGATGTTTTTCTCTTTTTTTTAACTCCTATTTCGTTCAATGTTCAAAAAAAACAATTAGAATTCTTGGTTTTGATTCCTCTTTTAATATGCTAATGAGCATGCTCTATAGGCCAGAGATTGCAGAAGACTGTGGTATGTTCAGGAACGTTGAAATTTTTTTTAGTTTGTGTCATCATGTAGACACGTATGTATAGTTTTTCTTAAACTCCTGAGACCTCAAAGCAGCTTAAAAGTTCAATTAAGCCCCATTTCCACCAACAGGTCAGGTTCTGTGTAAGAGAGTTTGGTTCAGTAAATTCTGATCTCTCTTGCATTTCCACAGCCAGCCGTACCCTTACCCTGTAGGCGGCACCTTAACTTTAGCCTACCTACGTTAGCTGGTTAGCTCCTGTGAGCTCCGGGTTAGCTTTGTTAGCTCGTAGCTACAGGCAGCTCAGAATTTGATGGGTGTCAATCATCCATCGTCACGCTCACAGCCCCCCTCTCAGCGCCTCTTTGTCGCCCATTTTTGTATTTTCCGGGAGTGACGAGACTCGTGACGTTGCCAAGATGGCGAAGGTGGGAACTGCCCATGAGCCTCTTTTCGGCTCTTCAGAAACCTACGGGTCGCGTGGTCTTAAGGTTCATCCATTTCTTCTACAGTCAATGGTGTGAACACACTCTGAAACTGACGTTGGGGCTCAGAGGTGACCTCTGAACTCTACACTGCCCACTGGTGGATGTATTGGATAACAACCATACCAACGTAGTAGATGTACAAAAGCGTGAAAGCGTTGGCGTTTGAAATGGATGTACCTTTTTAAGTATGTAAAGGGAGCATAAACGGGCCTTTAAAGTGACAGTTTGATCATTTTTGAGCATCAGAAAAACCATGTTTCTATAGCTTCCATGTTCCCCTTCAGCTGAAAAGTTACAGCTGTATTTTCATGCCACATTTCCTGTGAAGACTCCTCTTACTGTCAAAATTTGATCCATTGGACGTTGTCAGTTTTTGAATTCTAAATGAAACCAATTTAACTAGATTCATATGTGCAAGCCGCCAACAGGAAACCATCCATCTTGGCACAGGGTGGACTTTTTCTTGTCATGCAATGGCATAATGACATCACATGAAAAAAAGTGAAAGTAACTGAAAGAAACAAGTACAGCAAAAAGAAATCTATAGTCTCCCAGTAGACCAACAGACTATGTGGGAAACTCATTTGATTTACCTGCCCCACTGCGAGCCTGTTCATTAGTGGGCTGCAGCTGAGGTTTTCACTGAGTTTCAGCAGTTTGAGGCGGCTCAGCGGAGGATTTGCTGTCAAGCAGCACAGACAAAGAGCGGATAACGGGCCGATGCAGATTCTGAGAGACACCCTCGCGCCTGCAAAGTTGCCGGTTTACGAACGCGGATCGGCTGCGAAGTTACTGCGGAAGATCTGAGGATACTGGGAAACATCTCCCGCTACATAAAAAATGCAGAAGTTCTCTTACGCAAGGCAGCTTCTTCTCTCGGTGGAGTTTATAGCAAAACGGGGCCCGTGGTGTTTGCAGGGCGGCCCCCAGGTGTGAACACGAGGAAACATATGAATATCAATGAGGACTCTGATGAAAAAGAGGGGGGGGGGGGGGCTGTGCTCAGTGAGCTTTTTTTGGATAAATGAGGGTTTGAAACAAGGTTTAAATTAACGATCCAGACAAGAAGAGGAGGGGGGTTCTCCAACATTTCTCAGTACGAGTGGGGAAGCTAATCTAAGATGCTTTTTCTTTTTTTTTTGTTCGCCCATCAGTGTTGCTGGCCACTCATGTGTTTAGTAATTGAGAAACGCACACACTGCTGGCTTTAATGAGAAAATAAGCAGTCTTTTCTATCTTCATGAATAAAAATGACTTCTTGGAGATTTAAGATTTTTTTTTTTTTAAATAATATAAGAAGTGATAACAAGCGCAGCATCTGTTTTTGAAGTGGTTCACACTAAAAATGAAATAGCTGATAGAGAGGGAAAAAAAAGTGACACCTACTTTCACCAGATGATTGATGGCATAAAGCAGATACAAATTTGGCAACTTTTTTTTAAGAGTGCTGAGTAAAGTATGTCAAAATGACACACTATCAGCAGATCCTGCATACGTTTAAGATGATTTTTTTCCTCCTTCAAAAGCAAACTTGCATTATTTTGGATAAGATCTGTTCCTTTATCTTTAAGCCGACTCCTCAGATGTTTGATGGAGAATGCAGCATCACAACAGCGACTCTTTTTAAAAAGCATAAATCACGTTTTCGCGGCGGCCGTCCTGTCCTCCATAAAACTTCAGAGCATGGTAATGATTTTTTGGCACACTTCCCACTCCTAGGTTAAGACCGGACACAGCCCATTAATATCAGATTTCTGTGTTAACGTAAGCCCGAAACAGAAATCAGCAAAGATGCATCATCATAGAAAAGATGCAACGCCGAGACGGGACTTCTTTGCACCAGGAAAAAGGTGAAAAATGAACCCATGTGATTCTTTAACTTCATGTGATTGTTTCAGATGCTGCTGATGAAGCCGTGGGCGGCTCCGGACTACAGATCGATGTTAAACCGATTGGCCCGGAAAGGGGGGGGGACTGCAGTAACGGCTCAACCAAAAAACCAAAAACAAAGCAGCACCACTTGTCATTGATTGGCCCGGACAGACACTTGATCATGTGGAGGATGACATGTTTACTTGTTGGCTTGTTTTTCCTGTCGTTCAGCTCCCTGCAGGGCTGGACACCGACCAGCTTTCTTTACCGCTCGTCCTGCAGATGGAAGGAAGTGAAGCCCGTTTTATTTTCATGTTACATTAATATTAATTACTTTACAGAGCTCACAGCTGACAGGCTCACACCCACCACTGAGCTCGTCTCATCTCAAGCGGAAAACTAACTCATTTGCATTTCTCTTTTTGTCATTTTATTGAAGTTTGCTTTTATCCCTGCTTAGACCGGACTTTTTTGGGGGAACATGAGATTTGGATGTAAAGTTAAGAAAATAAATACATTTTAAAAAGCGATACGTCGTCTGTTTCGCTTCCTGGTTTGACCTGTGTGAGTTTTCGATGTTTGATATTTTTGGATAGGTTTTTCTCAAAAATCATAACTCTGCTTGCACATAAAATAAGTCAGACATTTATAAGATTTCACTTATTTTTAATCAGCCTGAACGAGCTACTAAAGCAAGACTTTCGCCACAGACTCTCATGCTTAATTATCATCAAATATCCCCCCGTTTTACCACGTAACGATATATATAGCAAGCCGCATCAGATCAGGTTGATCCTGAATGACAGACGTTCCTTCGTCGATCCTAATCAGCTACAGCTCAGTGGTCCTCAGAAAACAATAATAAGAAAAAACATACCACCCAGTCTCATCCACACAGGTGTCTGAGGCAGCTCCAAAGCGACTGCAAAAAAATAAAAAGTACCTTTGAGCGGCTCGTGCAGGCTGTTAAAACCAAAAAGATCACTTCAAAGTTGTCTTGTAAATGAAAATGGGACTGCAGAAGATTATTAAAGATACATATCAACCTCTTGAGTAAAGGGGGGAGATAAATCAATACTAAAACTGTCTTTGAGCTGAATCATTCAGCGTGGCTCAGTCTGAGTCTTCTGAATCACTAACCACAACTCTCTACTACCGATCCATTCAAGTATGCAGATTGAGGGTTCGGTTCGTTGACTCATTCCCAGTTTGGAAAAGCTACCAAGCAAATCGGGAGTTTCTAAAAGCAGAAGGAAGAGTGTCATCTTCCTGTGCCAGAGGGAGAAAAATCCAGAAAGGGAAAACTGAAGGGAAAGTGTAAAAACAGAAAGATGTGATGGCACGGTTGTAAGGTAGCTGTAAGGTGACACATTCCTCCAGTTAGTTTTAGAAAAGACACTTTCCGAATCTCGGGATTTTATCAGGTCAATCGCACTTTGCTCTTCAGACAGGTAATAACCGGCAAGTCAACTTTCCAACAATGCTCAGCTGAACCTCTGCATTGATACAAGATTTTCAATTCAGGTCTCTAAGGAATTAGTCTGATTAAAATCTTAGTCAAATTAAAATGTCTTAAGGTTAAATCTGACTTCTTATACCCGCAGCTATGAAAGAGTTGAGTTCTGGCTGGAGCGATGCATCATTCACAGCTGACTGTATAGTTGGAGTCCACACTTTACCACCGCAGCGGAAAACCAAGACAATGGATTGTTTACTGATTGATGATTTCAACTTTCTCAAATAGCCAAAATACACTCCCCAGCCTCCTTATTAGGTACTTTTATTTGATTACTTGGTGACATAAAGAGCTAATCAGCCAATAGCATGGCAGCAACTCAATGCATTTAGTCACGCAGACATGGTCAAGACAACTTGAAGACTTAAACCGAGCATCAGAATGAAGAAGTTTTCACGTGACAGACTTGGCTCGAGTCCGACGCTCGCTTCGGGCGGCTAGCAGGGAATATGTGGGTGTGACTCAATCAGCGCACTTTTGAGCACTACATTTAAGTGCATAGTGCGTTCACACGCACATTCAAGCAAAAACTCAGTGCACTGAAAGTACCCGAATGCTGCCGCAAATCTAGCGTAGAATGATGCACACTACTCGCACTAAACAGACACCATATTGGCGACGTAGAGGAAAGGGCGGGACTTAAACCGACGTAGTACAGTTAGGACGATAAACGTTAGAAGTTTTTAGCCAGTTTAGCAGACGTAAATAGGTTGTACGTGCTACTAATGGTTAATGGTATAGTTCACGGACATTTATTTGGCGGATATTTTTGACGAGCTGGAGAGTCGCGATCAAATAACAGCTCGTCACTACCGGTAAGTGTAGAACGTCAGTGCTCCATTTGGGTCAACATTTATCCACAGAAGTGTGCACAGTGCTACGACATTCCAGTGCACACTATGTTTCAGCGCACTTTCGTGAGACACACCCTGTGTGTCATGAGGACATGGACGAGGGAACGAGCACGCGCAGAACGACTGGAATTAACTTAGAGCAGAATGAACGAAGACATGATGAAGGAATTATTTAAATCTGAATCAAAAGGGAAATAAACCAGCCACTTACTTCAGAATTAAGTTTAATTCGGAATTAGGTGTTTACATGGTCATTTTCCATCTCTTTAAAGCGGATTTTAATTCCATTCCAAATGAAACGGGAATTAAAACTTTCCTGTAAACGTGGCCATTGATGTCAGAAGAGATGGGCAGACTGGTTGGAGATGATAGAAAGGCAAAAGTAATTCTAATAACCACTGGTTCCAACCAAAGTATGCAGAATACCTGATTTAACATGATTTGAACACCACAACCTGCCTGAATATTGTTTCTGACCATGTCCATCCCTTTATGACCACAGTGTAGCATCTTCTGATGGCTACTTCCAGCCAGATAATGATCCATGTCACAAAGCTCAGATCATCTCAAGCTGGTTTTCTTGAACATGATAATGAGTTCACTGAACTCCAATGGCCTCCACAGTCACCAGATGTCGATCTAATAGACACTTTTGGGATGTGGTGAAACAGGAGATTCTCATCATGGATGTGCAGCAACTGGGTGATGCTATCATGTCAATATGGAGCAAAAATATCTGAGGAATGTTTCCAATAATGTCTTAAATCTATGCTGTGAAGAATTAAGGCAATTTTGAAGTAAGAAGGAGAGTCCAGCCAACCTTTATAAAATTGGCAGGCGGGTGTATATGACAAAGATTCCTGTCAGGAGGTGGGATGCATGAACCACAAGTTAACTATCACCTACTGAAGGAGTGTTGAAAGCAGAAAACATGGGCAAGCACAACGGTAAACCTTAACCGGGCCAACATCTGCAAGATGAAAGAACGGATGTATAAACCAGCAACATGGTTGTGGTTGCTACAGTAACGCAAGCCAACAACATTCATTCTGCATGATATGAATGGCCAGGTTGTGTGTTTTATTCACCGGGGAGGACATGACAACAGGTTGCAATATGGGAGGAAAACAAGCTGGTGGAAGTCATACTCCTTAGTTCCTGGTATTCATGCTTTTGGACCACCTACTTCAACAGTGCTGCAGACTAAATATACCCTCTTTGTGTCAACAGTGCTCCCTGATGTCGGTGGCTTCCTTCAGCGGGTATAATTTGGTCTGCAACACAGCTGAGACTGTTTAGAAACGTTATGAGGAAAACGACAAAGACATCAAAGTGTTGTCTCGATGAGCTTGCGGAGGTGCAAACTCCCCATGCAAAACTTTCAGGAAGTTATTATTTCTTACGTATTCATTTCAGTAAAGTGAAAGAGATTTCCAAATTAACTTCCAAGGAATCAGGAACACATTTTGCTGAATGCCACCAAATTTTAAAAAATTAAATTAAAAAAAAGCTAAATTTCTTGTCTGGAACGATATCAGGTGAAATTGGGCTCTCTGGTTTTCATGTTGACACAAAGCCCTCGTCTCGTCTCCCCCCCCCCCCCCCAACAAAAAAAAAACCTTTAAGCCGACGTGGAACGTGGGTTCGGTCCAACAGCATCACAGATCCAGTACAGCCAGCATGTGTGTGTCGAGTTTCCCAGTGAAGAGCTCCAGCCACGAGACAGGGTGGACGCTATGACATACACACTCGCACACAGCGTTTCTGGCCAACCCATGCTCTCCAGTGAGTCACCACACACACACACACACACAGGGAGAGAAAATCACCACCACTTCACTCGCACACAACCGGACGTGCCCATACTCTCCTTCCCAAACACACACCTACACACACGCAGCCTCCCACTATTTCATAAAGCACCGAACAACAGAAGTGCATGTGTGTCTTTTGAGTGTATGATTGAAATAAAAGCAACAAGGAGCGAGCAGCAGGGGGGGTAGAAAAAAAAAAAAAAAGGGCTGAACATATGTGTGTGTGTGTGTGTGTGTCCATGATGCAGCTGTTATGCATGCTTTCTGCATCTGTGTGTATGTGGGGAATAAATAGCAATTTGACAGAGCAAACAAAGGGTGTGTGTGATGCTCCTTGTCGGATGGTGTATGTGTGAGTGTGTGAGGCTCTTATGGCTGTCATGAGCCCTCGTGACTGAATACCGTTGAGGGCAACGCAAACCCAGAACGGACTACTTTTCCCATCATGATAAATAACATGGGAAACACAGGTTCAGATGCAGTTTTTTCCACTTTTTCATGAGAGTGTGTAGATGTGTAAAGGAAGTGTATATTGGGGTGACAGGTTAGGTAGCAATAGCGAACTACAGCTGCGCTTCCTAGGAATTGGCAAAATGTGTGTAAAAGACACAGCAGCGTGTCAGAGCAGGAAGAGGAAAAGAGTGCGTGATGTGAGAGTAGTAGTGAGGAAGGGAAAGGGCACGAGAGCTGCATGCTGTGTGTGTGTGTGTGTGTGTGTGTGTGTGTGTGTGTGTGTGTGTGTGTGTGTGTGTGTGTGTGTGTGTGTG